>CM075822.1:3284180-3884180 GCA_037975025.1 Excoecaria agallocha | reverse complement strand
ATCCATAAAAAAAGAACAACAATTACACAATCATTGTCCATAGTAATTATACATTTATAGAATAAATGTAAGCATAAAAGTCAGATACTTACCAGTTTAGCTGCATGCTCGTGATGGCTCAAAGTTCATCCAGTGTGCACAGCTAGACTCTCACCATCTGAGCCTTCCCGCCTATTTGAAGAATTCCTATCTGAACTGGCAATTGCTTCGGGTGTTGCCCAGTATTGCTGCCAACGATTCTATATTTCTTCAGAAATAAAATTAGGTCATTGACCACCCTTGTGTAAATTACATAGAAATTCTTTATATCGTTGGCGAGCCCGCTTTTTCCAAACTCCATAAATGACATCATTTAATTTTGAATCCCAAAAAAATTCTTTTTGAAAAAAAATAATATAAGTATTGCAAAGTACAATAGATAATGCATTAATGTAGGAAGCTAATTATTTTGAAATAGATAATGTTATTTAGTTTTTGTACCTCAAACTCCTGATAATAAAAATTCTTTATCTGCAGAGAAAGATTTTTCCAAACATAACCCTCAATTTCTATCCTATCTTTGAATGTGGATCTGATTTTTCTTGAGCAAATACCTGATGGAATAAACCTGTTAATATGAACAAAATCAATATCAAATTAGATATCTATACTATTAGTATAAGTTTATGTTTTAATCTTGCAATACAAATTTTTTTATAATTAAACTCACATATCATTGATAATCTTAATGTAAATTCTTCCATCAACTCCCCTTGCACCAGGTTGGAGTCCTTCATCCTCAATATCGAAACTTGGTATTGTGTAGGCATAGATTCGGGGTTTGGGATCAGAGTAGATGCATTTAAATGGTTAGCAAATATATTTGGGTTGTTGGATGTTGAATCACTTGATTGATTAGGAGAGTGGTCACGGTTTGTTGTTGGTGAAGGTGATACCTCATATTGCTGGTTAGGATATGGACATGACACACCTAAACCTACAGATCCTGTAACCTGAGATGGGTGAACTTGTCCACTGTTGTCTCCATTCGATGTTAGTCTTAACCTTGGCGGTAGCAATGACTTTCTTCTTTTGGATGGCATATTTTAAACCTGAAATTCAAAGAAATGGAATATACTTCTTCAAATCGAATTATATAATTATATTAAAGAATATATAACATTAGTACATAATTACAATAATAACACATTTTGGTTTTGAGATAATAAAACATACACAATTTAATCGCTATCATCACTTAATTGCACATCAAAATCATCCTTTGTTTCTGAATATTCAGAATTAAAGTCGGGCTCATCTTCAGAATTCTGCCCATCTATGGATTCCTCATCATCTCTAGATAAAATTTCCACAAATTCATTATTTGGATGATTTAAAATTTCATTCTTGAAACATGCATTTATTTCATGTACATCCGGTTCTTCTTCCTGAAATGCTTCACTTTCTTTTGTCTTACTTTCTCCCTTTACTTGTCCATCAAAAACACCTCTTGGTTTAACTTTGCAAATGGCTAACCAATCTGACTTATCCCTTCTTAAGCTGGGATAAGGGACATAATGCACCTGGATTGCTTGCATTGCTAACATGAATGGTTCACTATTTCAAGTATCGGCAATGCAGGATATTCTATTTCAAGTATCTCAATAATTTTGTCAAAATAATCCATTAGTTCCCCTTGTATGCAAACCCCACTATTTACTGTTGCCATGCTATGTCCATGCTTTTCTGTATGAAATTTGTATCCATTAACGAAATAGACAAGATATGATTTAACAGTTCGCAATGGCCCTTTAGCAAGATCACATATGAGCCTGTTTTCTAGGCTATTTTCAAAAGCCTACATAAAAAAAAAATTTAATCAATACATATAATATTTTGTAAGTTTTAAGTAATTACAACAAGCATTCAATTTTATTGCACTCTATAGACTTGCATAATTTGCAAACCAACGTGAAAAGTTTTTATCCACTTATTTATTGATGTCATCCTGTGAGTTTCCTGGCATTAGCTCGCTTAATAACCCCTCGTATTCATTAAAAACATTATTAATTATCTTAGCTATAAACTCCAATCATCGAGAAAAATAATTTAGCCAATTTCAACTATAACATAAACTTACTGCACAAAAGGTTGAATTTCTTGACAATTCAATAAAATGTAACCATGTGCAGCCTCCATTTCTTTCTCTGTTAACATTCTTCTTGTTGAGTGTCCATGTGTTCGGCCAGGATATTTGAAAATAGATAAGTTATCATCACCAATCCGCTCACCTCTATCGTCATTACGAGGAACTTTTCTTTCTCGAGTGATCACATGAGGCTCAAAATAGTGTGAACAAAATGTACTTGTTTCCTCTACTAAATACGCATTGCATATAGAGCCTTCAACTCTAGCTTTATTTTTAACATTTTTCTTCAAGTGATGCAAATTCCTACATTATAATTAGGGTAATTATATTAACTTATTTGGTATAAAGCTATAAAAGTTTTAGCAAGTTTTGCTATAAAAGTAAAATTACCTCTCGAATGGATATATCTATCGATATTGAACTGGACCAGTAAGTTTTGCCTCATGTACTAAATGTACAGGTAGATGCTCCATATAATCAAATAAGCTAGGTGGAAACATAGTCTCTAATTTGCACAAGATAACCAGAATGTCCCTTTCTAATCTTTCCATATCAGACAACTGTAATTCAGAAGCTATTAAGGTTTTGAAAAACAAACTTAATTCCTTTATAGCTTCCTAAACATTATTCGATAAGAGCTCCCAAAATGCAATTGGAATGAGCCTTTGTATAAATACATGACAATCATGACTTTTCATTCCAAATAATTTGTACTTCCTCATATCAACACACCTTGCCAAGTTTGAAACATATCCATCTGGAAACTTTAGGCTTTTTAACCATTCACACAAAGTTTTCTTTTGTTTTTTTATCCAAAGTGTAACATGCTTTTGGATATTTTTCTATATTTGGATCTTTATCTAACTCGCTTCTTCTACAGAAAATTTTCAAATCAACTCTTGATTTTGCATTATCCTTGTTCCTCCCTTCAATGTTTATGATTGTGTTGAAAAGATTGTCAAAAATATTTTTTTAATATGCATAACATCTAGATTGTGTCATATTAAATTAGTTCTCCACTATGGAAAATCCCAACATATACTCCGTTTTCTCCAATCAAAGTTTTGACTTATGTTACTATTAACCTCTTCACTTTCAAGTTCTGTAACTTTTAGTAACCCTAACTGATCAATCTCCCGCAATATATCATCACCAAATTTATTCAGGGGAGGAGGTGTTTGTACAATCCCGTTCTTAATGAATTTTTGTTTATTGCTTCTGAATGAATGATCTAGAGGAAGAAATTTTCTATGATTGTCAAACCATGATGTTTTGCCGCCATTAGAAAGATAAAATGCATCAAAATCATTGCCATAATAAGGGCAAGCCAATTTCCCTGCTGTGTTCCATCCAAACAACATAACATATGCAGGAAAATCACTAATAGTCCACATCAAAGCTGCTTTCATCTTAAAATTTTGTTTAAGAGACATATCATATGTTTCAACCCCAAATTCCTAAAGATGATTCAATTCAGATATCAATGGTTGCAAAAATACATCAATTTTATGCTTTGAATTTTTAGGCCCTGGTACAATGACTGTCAAGAACATGTATGCCTTGTCCATACACATCCATGGCGGTAAATTATATGAAGTAATTATGATTGGCCATGATGAATATTGTTGGCCCGATTGACCAAAAGGTTGAAAGCCATTTGTCGATAATCTCAACCTGACATTTCGACTTTCTGCTGCAAACTTAGTATGTGTGTCACTGAAATGTTTCTATGCGAGCCCCTCCGATGGATGGGTCATACTTCCATCATTCTATTCATGTTCATTATTCCATCTCATGTGGGCTGCAATAACATCAGATGCATACAGTCTTTGAAGTCTTGAAGTTAGCGAAAAATAATATATCCGCTTCCAAGGAACTAATTTTTGCTTTCTAGTACGCATTCTTGATTTGAACCTAGGTTGGCTACAGTATTTGCACTCTTCTAATTCCACATCTTCTCCCCAAAACAACATACATCCCAACCTGCAACAATTTATTCGTTCAACGGGCAAACCAAGATCTCGAATAAGCTTCTTTATTTCATAAAAATTCTCAACCATTTTATGATCAGGAGACAATGAATCATTGTACCATGTAAGAATTTTATCCAAACTTTGTTCAGAAATATGACCTTTAGACTTTATGTTCAATATTCGGGCAATGGCAGACAGTTGAGTCATTTTTTCACAGTTTGGCCATAATTCTTGGTCAGCTGACTCTAGTAAGTCAAAAAATCTTTTTTGCATATGGATTTGGTTCCTTTTCACTATTCTATATATTTTCTTCAAAGGAATAACCAGCTGCATTATAAACCATTTGTGCGTAAATATTTTCATTTACATCCACATTATTTGGTCGAATACCAGCTCCCCCTGCAAATCCATCTATATTTACTGCTAACGATGCTTGATTACCCCTAGAGCTACTACAAATTATTGGCTCCCCATGCCGTGTCCATTGAAAATAATTTGGAACAAATCCTTTTTTTAACAAATGTAGATGCACTTCATCAGTAGGGAGGAAACAAATATGTTTGCACTTTTTACATGGACATCTAATTTTTGGACCATCCATATATGCAGACTGCAAACTTGCATATTCAATGAATGATTGAACTCCCTCGGCAAACTCAATATTAATGAGACCATCTGGCATTAACCGCCTATACATCCAAGATCTATCAACATTACTCATGTTTGCGTAATTGTTATTCAAATAAGGTAATTTCATAATTAGATTTATAGGTTAAATAAATAGGAAGGGTTTATCAATGTTTGCAATTATAACTTAACAAAACAAATCACAATTTTCAGCAAACCCAAATATGCAATTATATATTTGGATCCTACTCCTAACATAGGAACAAAATAATTCAGAATTACCATGAAAAAAGCACGATGACATAAAATTAACTTCCATCAAGGTACGTGGCACTCAACCATGATAACTGAGTTATCCTTTGAAAATCAGTAGCCCGTAGGTCGAATCGTTTCAGCCTATATACTTGATACAACAGTGACATAAAAGAAGTATTTTATGTTATTTTATAATCGATTTGCATACACAGAGCCTATTTTCAAAGATAAAAAAGTCATATTCATTTGTATAAGATAATGTTCATTTTAACGGTTTGTTTATATGCTTTTGATTTTATTTATGAGAAGAGAACAACAGTACAGTCAACAAAAAAAGATCCCAACAAAAAAAATAAAATGGATATAATAACCTGAAAAAAGGCTAAATACCTAAGGCAGTAGCATCAAGGAAAACAAAACTAAAATGCTGAGTCCCAAAAAAGCGAGATCATAAGCACACCACCAAGACTAGAAAAGTAAACAAAGTTTAAAACTGTCAAAGTAAAATAACAACCCAAAACCTGACAGCGGAGAGACCCCCCAAATAGCAACAACCCACGAAAAGCACCAAGATAGATCAGAAACCAAGACAACTATCAGCCTTTGTCAAAATAGCTAGCTGGAGAAAGAAAAAACAGTCAGCAAAGCTAAGCAAGTCAGGGGAGAGCAATATAAAAAGAGAAAACAACACACAAGACCATATAAGATAAAGTAAACGATCAGTCTTCTATTTCTAAAAAAGTAAGAATTGACAAAATGCCTAGAATATAATATACCTGAATCGTATGGTATATACAATAAATCAGCTAGCCTCCTTGAAGGAAAAGTTGTTCCACCTTAAAAGCAATACAGTAAGTAAAAATCTTCAACTATATTTACTAACCCAATAATGATTCAATACAGTAAGTAAAATCTTCAACATAATTGTGGATGGCATGAGATTCCCTCACCTATTAAGAGAAGTGATACTGAATGTGATGGAAGTTCTTTTTCTATAAATGTGGCTGGATTGGAAAGACAGTAGTAGATGTAAATTCCAGTTTATTTTGTGAAACTGAAATCAGAATTGTACTACATAAAGCAATGACTGAGTTAGACGCCCCTTACCCATTATGTTATGCAATAATACATATATTGTTGAGACTTGAATAAATAAGAGTGAATTTGACATAAACAAGTCTAAACAATCTATTACCATCATATGTAAATATTTCAATTTTTTATGAATTTAAAATTTAGACAGCAGATAGAAAAGGATACACTCAAACGTGAGCTTGAGCAAGACATTAACATTCAAGACAAAATGATCATTTACAACAAACATCTGTCCAGGATTTTTCATACCTGTTACAATGGTAGCTGGTAACTACAAGAATAATTAATGGCAGCCATTTGCAAAAATAACTCAGTTAGGAATCAGCAATTGGCATCTCAAAAGTAATTAGCAAGTCATGATAGCCAACTAAAACACACCAAGAAAAAAACAATTACAAGAAATAAAAACCATATATGTCTACACGGGCTAAAATGTTTGTTTTAGTCAAAATATACAAGCATGTTAAATGTTCAAGCAGCTAAAATGTTTTTCAAATCTTGACAAAGATACTACATTGTCAACATAGAAAGGAACATAACGACGAAGAAATTCTAATTTAACTCATAACCATAGATGTTTACGTGGGCTACATTTGTATACAAAAATAAAAAGAAAAGATTGCTAAATGAAGCTGTGAGAAACAAACTGTTTCTGAAGCAAGTGACTTCAGTTATTGAGGATAAATTTACTAGGCATAGAAGTTAGTTCATAATGGTTGAATCAGATTTTTATAGAAAACATTAATAACATAATAAGGACTTGAGTAGGTGGAGAGCATATATATTTATTTGTTAGAAAAGGAAATAATTTATACAAAAAAGTACATATTTGCTGTAAATCAACAGCAAACATTAGTTAAAAGTACAAAAAAAGGACTTGAGAAATAATAAAATATGAAATTAATAACAAATAGCAAACAAAATGAAATATAAATTAAATTTAATCAATAATATTTCAATTTCATCTATTAAATATTCATCTAATTCTATAACGTAATTTAGGTATAGCATGCACCCATGATCATGCCGTAATAATAATAATAATACAGTAAACTATAACAAATAGAATATTATAACAAACAGAATATTATAAACACCACAATCGATCTTAGGCAATTTCCAATTCCAATTGAAGTTTTGAACGCCACTTGTAAGAAATGAACCAACAGCTTGTATAAAGTCTCTATTATTATAAACTGCCTTTTTTTTAAAGGAGAAAATGAGATGATATAATCGTAAAAATAGATATATTTAACTTAATTTACAATTACAATAGATATAAAAAAATAGCATAAGTTTCATTAAACATTAATTATCCCAACTGGTAAAGCTAAGATTCTAAACCAATAATGGAGGACAATATACCGTAAT
The DNA here is from genome assembly GCA_037975025.1 of Excoecaria agallocha. Taxonomy (NCBI): domain Eukaryota; kingdom Viridiplantae; phylum Streptophyta; class Magnoliopsida; order Malpighiales; family Euphorbiaceae; genus Excoecaria; species Excoecaria agallocha. Next base: position 3,876,731 of record CM075822.1, on the reverse strand, counting down.
GATGTTTTTCCTTTTCTTTTTTGTTTTGCTGAAACTACCTTAATAATGCTATTAATTAAGTTTTATTATTGCTAATTATAATTACATAAACCAAGTCCATAGATGAAGAAAAAAAATCATGAAATTTTTGATTCGGCGAAGAAGCCTTAGACTGAAGATTACCACGTAGCCTAGTATTCCAATCACAATTTCAGAAAATAAGCATTAAATGAAAAAGCATCTAAGGATTGTCAAAGGGCAATAGAATTCGGACAGAATCTAAGATTTGCAAAAGTTGATTCATTCATGAGCATCCAAAACCAGACAACCTGCTTGTAGAGGAGTCAATTTGCAACAGACAACCTCAACAATCTGAAAGAAAATAGCATTTAAAACATAAGACTATAACAATTTAACAATAACTGCAGGTTTGTCTAATGCATATGACCCAAAAACAAAGCAACTAAAAGACAACAAAGACTCGGTGATATCACAAATATGCCTTATATGAAATCTAAGCATCATGTCTTTAAACTTGATTTTTCTTGTGCTTATTGTTGTCTGGATCAGGATTTCATTGAAATCGAAGGTTTTTCTTACAGCCAAAGTTTTTGGCCTTGATTTACATTCCATAAAAGGTTTTTTATTGTCTTAAATCTCATAAAAGTAGGATTACGAAGGGCTTGCTCGAGCAGCAAATATACTAAACCTCAGGTATATAAATATACAAATCACCAAAAATAGTTTGACCAAAGGTGTAATAGCGCATAGCTTTATGCCATTGCAAATTCTTCCACAAAGCAGTTTAACGAAACAACTTCAGTGGATTTTTGCAGAAGCAAAATGATAAACTTCTGCCCATTTCTTACAGGATTGCTCTTACAAGAATACAACTATTTTCATCTTCTAAAACATTAATGAATTTAGGCTCAAAAAATCCAGTAGAGAACTAGAAATGATCTCACATACCCTTAATATACCACACGTGTTTGAAGATTCTCCATGAGACTTACAATTACATGAATCATTTCCACCAAGTCTGCAAGATCACTGAAAAGAAAATATCATAAGCATGGCACAAGTAGCAAGATCTCAATGCAACCTCAAATAACCACATAATTCACTTTATAATAAATACCGAGAAATGCTTGGGATGTGAGGACAATGCAAATTAGTGGCTAGAATATTTTGATAGAGATGCTGACAAAAAAGAAGGATGATATGACTTACAATCTAATTTATAATATATCTAACTTCCATTATTAAGTGCAGAGTGACATCCATTCAGAATTTTCTCATTTAATGTCCAGTGTTGAGGGTTAGTAGGATTTGACTCTGGAAATTTGCATCTTTTGCTCTTTAACTTGTCCCAAAAATTGCAATTGAACCCTGCCATTGAATATTTTCAATAAAAGATTACTTTTTCGGACACAATATGGGATAAAATCAATATCAATTAAATATAAAAATTGACTGCATATTAAATAGAAAAAGTAATTAATAATTGAGTGATCAGCAAATGATTTTTGTCTTAAGTTGATTCAATGCAAATTTAAAGAGCTGAATAAAATAAATCCAGTTGAGGAGCTAAATAAAATAAAAATATAAATATCAAAAATTTATTTTAAGTTGCATAAAATTCTTGCTGCTGTGATGATGAATGCTACAGAGAAACGTATCACTTCAAGGTTAAGCACAGAGAAACGTATCACTTCAAGGTTAAAAGAGCTTGTTACTAGAATTGTATTCCCAAAAAAAAAAAGCAAAATGAAGAAACAATAAGGCACAGATAAACGTATCAATTCAAGGTTAAGCAACAGGAAAAAAAAAGTCGGGCACAGAGAAACGTAGAAAAACCCATTTAATCAATCAAGAGTAGAGTTGACGATTGGGTTGAGTCATTCTCATAAAAAAGCCAAACAACATGGCAGGAAGATGATCAAAGATTTTATCACAGAGAAACTCCTCAACCATCATGGCAGGAAGATGACCAAAGACTAGCAAGAATAGACTAACCAAATGATGACCAAAGACCAAATGACGAGCAGACGCCGATGAAGAACTGCGGTGAGGATGAGTTGTGCCTTCGATTTCTTTGTTAGGGAGAGAGAGAGAGGGGTGGCTATGTCTGTGAGGGAGGAGAAGAAGCAAAAGTGTAGACTTAGGGTTTTTCCCTTTTATAGTTCTAACAAACTTAAAAATACTTAAATGCCCCTCATTTACCAACGGAATTTATATTCCGTTGCTATTTTTGCAAACGATAATAAATTCGGTTGCTATTTAGCAATGAAAATTATTTCGATTGCTATTTTAGCAACCGAAATCACATTCCGCTGCTATTTTAGCAACCGAATATAAATTTGGTTGCTATTTTTCATTGAAAATGAAAATTAGCAACGGAATTCTATTTCGGTTCCTATTTAGCAACGAAAAAAATTATCGATTGCTATTTTAGCAACCAAAAATATATTCCGTTGCTATTTAGCTACGGAATAATGTTCCGTTGCTAAAATAGCAACGAAAATACATTCCGTTGCTAAATTAGCAACGGAAATCATATTTCGTTGCTATTTTTCGTCCCAAATTTTATCCATCATTTGTTGCCGCCTTAATTAGCAATGAAATTCAAATTCTATTGCTAAAATAGTAACGGAATTATATTTCGGTTGCTATTTAGCAACTGAAATACTTATCGGTTGCTATTTTAGCAATCAAAAATATATTCCGTTGCTAAAATAACAACGAAAACTACATTCTGTTGCTAAGTTAGCAACGAAAATCATATTTTGTTGCTATTTTTTTCCCAAATTTTATCTACCATTTGTTACCGCCTTAATTAGCAACGGATTATAAATTTCGTTGCTAAATTAGCAACGGAAACTACATTCCGTTGCTAAATTATCAACGGAAATCATATTCCGTTGCTATTTTTCATCCCAAATTTTATCCGCCATTTGTTGTCGCCTTAATTAGCAATGGAATACAAATTTCGTTGCTAATTTTCATTGCTAAATTATGGCGCCAAAAATTTCCTCCACTTTTAGCAATGAAAGATAACCAAATATTTTTCCGTTGTTAAATCTATAAAGTTTAATCAATTTTAGCAACGAAAATTTTTTTCGTTGCTATTTATTTTTTCGTTGCTATTTATTTTTTCGTTGCCAATTTAGTAACGGAATCAGTTCCGTTGCTATTTTCAGATTTTCTTGTAGTGAAATAAGCCATTGGATGAAATAGTAAATGGAAAAATTTGGGCCATTAATTTGGTGAACTTATGGGCAGCATAGATGGGTCTAGAGTCATCTATATTTCTACCCAAATTTCTATAAGTTTCCCCTACTTTCCCTTCAAAATCCAAACCTAATATATATAGGCCATTCCATAATTTTTTCTTAATTTCTCTCTCCTCTCACCAAATTCAAAGCTCTAATTTCACTTATATACAATAGAAATCATTCTCTACAAGATGAAAATCAAATTGGAGCACAAGGAAGCTTGAAAGTGGAGGATTTTTTGTGAGAAAAAGTAACCCTAACAAGTTAAATTCTTGAGCTCATGATAGAATTAATTAGGAAATTTTTTTATATGTTTGTAGAAAATCATTAGTATGATTATTTAGTAAAAATTAGATGTTTAAATTCATAGCATAAGTTCATTAATTTCCCTTCTATAAATTCGGCCTAATGATGAATGCTAAGGAAAAGAGAAAAACAAGGAAGAAGAAAGAGAGAAGAAGGAAGAGTAGGTGATTTATAAGCCAAATTAAGGTTAGCGGATACAATTTACATTTAATTTCATTTATTTTCATGAAATTCACTTGAAATTTTCATTAAGAGTAGTAATGTGAAATAATTTAATATACCATTATAGAATGATGAATTATGGTGATATGAATGTGAATTGATAAAGAAAAAAATGTGAAAATGAGAATTTCAATGGTGGCTGAATAGTGTACCATGATGTATAATATGATCATTTAATGTTAATTAGCATATCAAACATAAAATGTGTAGTAATTGGTTGAATAAGCATAATTTGAATGATGGGAGTTTGAAATAATATATAGATATAATGTTTGTTATGTGTACATAGTTGTATGTTATTATATAACTATGTGAACTTAAAGGAAATTATGAAATAATTTGAGATAACTTGATAAAATCATGTTCTAACATAAAATAAGTAATAAATGGAAAAGAAATCAAGCATATAAATGGTGATTACACCTTGGCCGAATCATGTATCATATTGAATAATATGATAGTTTGATGTTATTTGGTATACTAAGTATAAAATGTAGATTACTAGCTTGAATAAGTATTATAAGTTTGATTTGAGCTTAAAATTATTTATGGACATAGTGTTCATCATGTATGCATAATGATGTACTTAAATGTAATTAAGAGTTATCAATGTAAAATAAATATATATAAATATATAAACACCTAAATTGAGTTTAGATACATATTTAACATGGAAAGGAAGAAGAAATCACATGGCATGTTAGACTTTTTGTTGAGGCCGAAAAGTGTCCCTTGTGAAAACACCATATTTTGATCATTTTGTAATGTTACTTATTGTGTAGATTGTGATTTTATATGTAATAATGATGGATGCATGAACGATGAGGATGTATGATATGTGATATAATGAGAATATCATAAAGAATTGTGTAAGAGTACAACGTAACGTGAAATAGTGCAAAAGGATGTCAATAACAATTACAAAGGGGCAAAATTATAATTATGCAGAAAAATAAACGTATAGTGGTAAATTGTGCGTTAAAGTAATCATAAAGGTAATGAAATAAGAAATAAGGTAAAAAGAGTAGTTAATAGTTTAAGAAGGGTAAAATGGTAAATATATAAAAAGATAGGGATCAAATAGTAATTTAAGCATAAAAGTTGCATAGATATGATTATATAAAAATAAGATGAAAAAAGTGACTAATAATATAAAAAGGGTAAAAATGTAATTACACGATAAGTCAAGGGTAAAATAGCAATTTGGCATTAGAAATATAGTTAAAGAAATTAAAATGATCAAATGAGTGAAAAAGGGCATAATTATAAATAAAAAAGTTCAGGGACTAAAATATAATTTGCCACTTCATGAGCACACATATGAACTAAAATATAGATTTACCACTTAAAAGGATATAGGAGATAAAAGAAGCGAAAGGAACTAATATTGGTGTTAAATAAATGAAATTAGGATAAGAAGAAAATATGAGGACTTAATTATATTTACCAGTTCATAAGTAAGCATGAGGACCAAATGGTAAACTTTCCACTTAGGGTAAAATAGCTGACAAAATAAGCAAAAAGAATTAATAATGGAGTTAAATAAGTAAAAATATGATAACAAGAAGAAAAATATGGAACCAAAATATAATTTGCCAATTTATGAGGAAGTGTAGGGATCAAAATAAAAATTTTACAATAGAAATGGAATAAAAGTCAAGGAAGAAAAAATGGTCAAACTAAAAGTCAAATATGATCAAATATAACAAATAAAGAGTTCAAGGATCTAATTGTAATTTTGCATCCAAGTAGGAAACTACGTGAAATTTGATAAGGAAAAGAATACAAAGAAAAAAGTAGCAAATTAAACCATAAGAAAAGTTAATCAAGGTAAATTAGTAAAAAGGAAACTTAAAAGGGGGTAAAACCATAATTAAGGAAAAGATTCGTGGACCAAATGGTAATTCATCATCCGTTAAGAAAACAAAAGGTTTAAAATATAAATTAGATATTTGGAGGGAAGTGAAAACTAAAAGAAAGCAAAAAGGACAAATTTTATATGGAAGTAGTACAATATGTGATAAAGGAAAAAGTGTAGGGACCGAGTGGGAATTTTTCACACAAGGAAGGATTATGTGAAATTTAAATGAGGAAATAAGTGTAAAAAGAATTAAATTGTAATTTAAGGAAAATAAAAGGATCATCGTTGAATTAAATTGACAAAAAGTAAGATAAAAAGATATAATAATAATAATTTATAAAAAAATAATCTCATTAGTCGAATTCTTGTATAATCATATCCACCAATAGGCAACCATGCCGCTTAGCATATCGCAGGGACAAGTAATTAAGAACCGGATGAAAGCCCTACAAAAATAGCATGTAATTGGGTCACTGTGAGAAGATAGAAATTGGATGTTTATATATAATAGAATTTGAAAACTTTACATATAATATATGGTACATTGTATTCTGGTTTGTAATTAATGGTGTGCTTATATACGTATTAGGTAGATTATTATTGTATTGTGACGATAAATGTGAGGTGATATTAGAAGTACAATGAATAGTAACTGTAATTGCATAAATGGCGAACTTGTGAAGAAAATTTTGTTGATCAATACTGAACAAATAAAAACGACATGTATAATTGGAAATTGAAAATTTGAACTTAAGAACTAATGGTTCATAACTTAGTCGTTAACTAATAAAGTCGAGAAATAATTAGTTTGTGTAACTATGAGATATCATCAGAGGAAATTCATAATCTACAAATTATTAATAAATGTAGGGTGTTACACAACATGATTGTAATTATTGAAATCTGTTTAAATATTCTATTAACATATAAAAGTTAACTAAAATTATAATACATTAAATATTAGTAAGAAATTTTAAGTTAATTTAGTATAATAGACAATACCCACTATAAATATATATAGCAATTATTTTATTTATAGATCCAAAATAAATAAATAAAAACACTTACAGTAAGTGGTAGAGAGCTCATGACTTCTATTTGGTTGAATTCTATAACAACTTTAAAATTCGAGTCCTCGTTTGCCCAACTCTGCAAGTTTAAACATCTCTGGAATTTTTCCACTTGTCCTTTGAGGAACATCATCATAGAAAAAAGTTTGATCAATTACCTAAATTAATTTTTTTCTTTAAAACGTGTACAAGATTGAATCTAAAATTAATGTTAATTACATAATTTTGGTTTCTCTTGGCCTGAAGTAACTTGTAATTATCAAAAAACACAGTATGCTGTGGATGGTTGAAATTCTTACCACGATAACAAGCACAACACTGTTCCAGCTTAACACGCACATTAAATTCAAGAGAAATAACTAAGTATAGTAAGAATGGGTGTTTTTAGGGAACATGATTAATTACTTGGCTGTAACTTTATTATGGGTCACTGATATAATAAGGTATCAATTGGTGAGCTGAACTGGTGGGCTTCGGTTGTTATATATATGCTTTAATTTTTGTCCTCAGACTGTTGCTACTGTGCAGAGTTTGGTTTCCAATTTTACTTACTGCTAGTGTCCTGGTTTTTCAATTGAGTATAAGATTAGGAGTAAAGGATTAGATAAGTTCTTATTCTGGTTTTTGCTCTGTTTGTTTGAGGTACTGTATATGGTAATTGTCTTAATAGATTGAAGCAACCGGAATCTTTTTCTCAAGATCGAATTATTTCTGATGATATGGATGAAACTTTGAGCTTGTTTGATAGGCTAATTGGAGTTTGTCGTGCTGATGGCTTTGGAAATTCAACAATTGCTATGAAAAAGTATGAAGTGCATTTGGTTTGCTCTCTTTATTCTAAGATACCGATTGAATCTCTGCAGGTTCTTGTTCGGCTTTAAAGACTTTGGCATTATTGATTTATCGTATCAGTGAAGTTCATTATTTTATTTCTAATTTAAATTAATTTTCAGAATTAAGTTGTGAATATTTAATTGTGAATTATGAGAAGCATGTTTGTTGGTTTAGTTGTGGATAGGCTGGTCATTTATTTATCATTTGCTGCATCTGTAGCTGAATTAGGTTGGCATTGGCAAAAAATAGATAAAGTCAGCTTATATCAATCTAGGTACATATGGGCAAAAGGTCTCGGAGATGTGAACATGAGTTGAAATCATAAAAGGATTCTGCTTTGGAGTTGGTTTTGCTTGCCACTAGGGGTGTTCAAATGTGGATTGGGTGAGTTAAGATTGATTTTTCCTTCAATCCATCTAAATTTTTAAATGGTTTGAGCCCAATCCAAATCATGTGGGTTATGAGCTAAATTTTTTATATTGGATTGGTTGGTTTACGTGGGTTATATGAATTATGTTAATTTTTTATATTATATTATAAACATATAAATTATAAATTATTCGTATTTATATATTTTTAAATATAAAATATAAAATTTATAATACCATAAAATTTAAAATTACATATAAATTTCATAAAAAATTAATAGTATCCTAAAATTTAAAATTACATATAAATTTCATTATTATTGGAGATCTTACCCCTACAAAATCTGCATCAACATAATAATTAGAATAAGTATAATATTTTTAAATATTCGAGAGTAAAAGCTTTACTCTCTTTTATAGGTATATTCGGTACAAATATAAATTAATTGAATAAATAATTTTTGGGATTGCCTATAATTATATATAAAGAAATATTGTTTCAATTGAAAATATAAGGGCAAGACTTCACATTTAAACAAATTTTGGGGAGAAATTTGAACTTTCTCCTCGTTGTTATTACTAGACAAAATTTAAGATTCTGAAACTTAAATTTTTTTCTAAAAAATTATTAATGCAGGGAATAATCACTATGAAACTAAGGCAACAAATATATTTTCACTATTTAAAATCATACAAAGTTTCATTATTTTATACTAAAATCGATATTATTAGTGCAAATTTTTTACGGTCAGAAATCCATACTATACCGAGGCAACAAATATATTTTTACTATTTAAAAACTTAAAATACTGATATGCAATGTGCCTAACATGTACATTTTCTTTCACCTGACAAATGGAAAACATGTTCTATAGCGTTTAATTTTTTTTAAATGATTGCATATAATTGAATTGCTAAACTCGTGCATTTCTTATATTTCAATTGATTAGATAATAAAAAATTACAAAACCCAAAAGTAATTGAATGCTTGACACGAACACGTGAAGTTGGAATCATTAGGTTCAAAAATTTCAGTTATTAGTTTATTTATTAAATTAAAAATGATATTAAAGGATGTAATTTTTTTTTTCTAATAAATTACTTTTAGATAATATTCTGTTTAATGGTGGTTCGGATTCAATTTTTATTGTGTATACGCTCTAAATTAATCGGCTCTTAAAGTATAATGCCCAAAAAAAAAAGAATAGATTTCTAATTTTAGAAAGTTGTATGGAAAAAAAAATTAATTTCTTAACGCATATAGATAATGATAAAAGTCAAAATTTTACATTTAATTATGAAATGGTCCGATCTGATTAATTCGATCGAATTAATTGTAATTTAATTTTTTTATTGATTTATTATTAAAATTTCATATTAAAGTAAAAGAAGAAAGTGTGAGTTGGAGTATATTTAAAGAAAAGTATAATGTGGGTTAATTGATTGAGTTATATAATAATTCATAATCCACATATATATATGTTTAAAATGTTAAAATGGGTTGTATGAATTATAATAATCCATTATATTTATAAAAAAAATTGAATTAGATGAATTTGGTTGGATAGGTTAAGTAGGCTATACCATTTTTGAATACCCCTACTTGCCAGATTGCCTAAAAAAGAATGAATTAGAATGTGTGTGTGAAAATAACACGAGTAGCTTTATTGAATCTCTTGTCTACTAAAAATTTATGGGTCCCTTGCCTGTTAATTTTTAATTGGATTTCGTGCTTGTTCTTGTCTGCTGAAAATTTTTGGGGTCCCTGACCTGGTTTGCTATTTGGTTTACTGTATTCTAAGAACAAACAAAACAAATTAGTTTGGCTCTATTATGTTTACGATCTCTTTCTCCATGATAAATAATTTTGCAAATTATGCATTTATGCCTATAATATAGTTTTGAGTTAATGACTATATGTTTAATTTGTCATATATTTTTTTAGATAAACTAACCATCATTTCCCACCCACTACTTCTTTTTCTTCTAGTCTCTGCCAATGTTATTAAAATCGGACCGAATAGGGAACCGATGAGATTGAAAATTCGTGATTCGATCGGTTTAACTGAATTTTTTTTTGTTTTTTAAATATTATCAATTATTATAATTTTATAAATACTATTGTATAAAAATTTAAAAAAATATTCATCAAACATTAATATATAATACAAATATTCTAATAATAAGTTACAAAATATAATTTCAATTTTATTACTATAACTGATTAATTATGAATTTTTAAATATCATATATTAAAAACATAAAAATACAATCATATCATGAAAAAATTTCTTATTTAGATGGAGTACTAACAAAGCAAAAAAAGAAAATATTAACCTTACATATATAAGTATAATTATATTTAATTACAATAAATTCAAATAAATAATAATTATATTAAATTATTAAATAATATTTGTAAAATTTAAAATACTAATTTATTCAAATAAATAAATAATAAAAATTTAAAATATATAATTTTTTTAAAGATTAAAGATGCCGAGTTGGCTGCCATTGATTTGTTAAATTAGTGCTATTTTACTTCCAACAATTATTTTATTCGCTTACAAATTACAACCAACAAAATGTCACTCTTTCATGGATATTTTGCTATGCAGATTCTTTTATTGAGTGAATGACAGCTTGGCTATGCCCTAGGCTTGTCAATTTCACCCCACTAGTAACTCTCTCTCTCTCAAAAAAAAAAAAAAATTAACTTTAATCAAATTCATTAAAAAAAAAAAGGAATTGATAAAGCCCATATGATCCATTTCCGGGCACAACACAATTAAAACAATATTCTTGAAAATTTATATCTGCAAATACATGGAATAATATGTAAATAAAGTTTTTATTTCAATATAAAATGTTTAACACATGTTTGTTATCATTTGTCCCCACATTCTACTAGTAGAAACATATATAAATTGTCTTAGCTAACAAATTGACTCAATTTTTTGGTTGTTTTTTTTTCTAAATTCAATTTCAATCGATACGATTATTTTTTAAAAAATATAGCAATTTATTCAATTATTACAATGAACCAAATAGATAATAAATATATTAAGTTATTAAGTGACATCTTTAAAATTTAAAATACTAATTTTTTTTAAATAAATAATAAAAATTATATATATATATATATATATATTTGATTACAATAAATCACATATATAATAAGTATATTAAATTATTAAGTGATATATTTAGAATTTAAAATATTAATTTTTTCAAATAAATAAATAAATATATATATATATATATATATATATATATATATATATATATATATATATATATATATATATATATATATATATAGGAATGAGCATGGTTAACCGAAAAATCGGTCCGAAATCGAACCGATTTTTAGGTTAATCGAACTGAAATTTTAGGTTTATGGTTTTTACTTTAAAAACTGGAGGGAAGGGGGCTGAAAATATACAAAAAAAAAATATGATTTTTTACATTTTTTAGCCAAAAATTTAATTTTGTCCAGTTCTCCGGTTCAACTTGGTTTTTTCGGTTCAATAAGATTTTAAGCAGTTATACCAACCGGCAATATGTTAAACCGGCCATTCCGCTCTTATTTTAATAACACTGGTCTCTACCCCTACTTGCTATATATTTATTGGATAATTTATTTGCTAGTTATTCCATTCTTGATAAGAAGCAAAAGTGTAATCTTGATCTTGCCAACCTAAAATACCCGTCCACAAGTACAGTGGTATCTGATTGGTTGGTAATAGGTGTTAGGATGTAGATTGGTCGATATTCTGTGAAATTATACAGAGACATTATAATCAGAATGACATTAGACATTAAGAAACCACCAAAAGAAATGCTTTAAATACCTTTCAAAAAGAATGTACCGTGTGACTGACTTTAATGATATACACAATCTGCAAATAATCTATTAAACTAAGCTTTTCACTTTCAACAAACATGAACTCTGCATAATTTGTGTGATAAAGAAGTATAACCTGTTAAGCAGTGGAATTGATAGATGTTGATTGTTGATTTTCTGGCTCCCAAGAAACTGAAACCCCGCATGATTTCTAAGTTGTGATTGTTGGTTATTTACTGGTATTAAATACTATTAGAGTTTATGTTCAGATGGAGGCAAATTAATTAAAAATAGGTAAATTCATGACTCCAAGGTTAAGCTAAGTAGGGAATTAAGTTGATAAATACTTAATGTAGGAATTCATTGATTTGAAGAAACACTTTCAGAAATGTGGAAGCAAGAAGCCACTTCCACAACTACCATTGAGAATGAGACAGAAATTTGTAGAAAAAATATAGGGATTTGTAGTTCTCTGCTAAATCAAGGTTTGATTTGTGCTTTCTTATTTTATTCATTGTATCAGATAATTTATTGTTACTTATATATGTGTGTGTGTATTGTTACTTATGCTTCTCATCTGATTCCTGGCCATTGGAATCATTGCCATTTTTTTAGGGTTTATCTAGCTGAATATATATATGTAGCAATTAGGGGTATAATTTCCTTTGTCATTTCAGCTCTCACTGCCATCGTTAATGTGAGTAACTCTCTCTCTCTTTATATATAATATTTCTCCATATTTTATAATGATTATGTTTTTATTGCTAAATTTTGTTCTTTTTATTTTTTATTTTCTTATAGGTGGGTTACCAATTGCTATTCTTTATAGTCACTGTTCTTCTCAAGTTTGATAAAGTTACTGATATAGTCAGAATTAGGATCTTAATAAATTCACTTGTCAGCACATAAACTCATAACTGCAGTTTCAATTTACGGCATAATGTTCATCAAATAATATAGTAGCATTTGACTTCAATATTAATGGGCAATACTTTGTTCCAAATAGGTGTCCAGTTAGGAAAATTATTTTGTTCCTAAAAACACATCCATTTTCAAAATTAAAGAGAGAATTTATTGCATTTATTTCCTTGTCATATTTTCATATGTTAATTAATAAAAGAATAATTTAGTCATTCAAAAATAATTTTTAGAGGATTGAAATGTTTGTCATTTTTTAATCTATATGCGTAGGCTTAAATGGACACTTGTATGAAAATGAAGGAAGCAAGCAATTTTATTAAACAATGCCTAGTTAAGTATTCTGTTAAATGAAAAGTGAAAGAGATAAAGCATAAATCCATATCCACATAGGTAGTGCAAATTATACATAAATTACTTTCTCAAGTTTTTCTCCTGCATCATTTTTCCACCTTTGTTCATGAACAAGCTGGTAGATATTATTTCTCATATCATAATTATCTGACCCATAAAGTACATAACTTGGATATCAATTCTAGTACAAGGAGGATTACGCACATACGAGTTGGTGTATATATAGTTGTGTGTGGGATGAGCAGACACAAAAACTAATCTATCATGGGATCATACAAGGATATACCAAAGGTGGAGTTTCATATTTAGGTTTTCATTGTAGAATACTAGAACATGGTATAAGACAACATGGGATGTCATTCCTTTGGCTATTAATTGGATATATACTGAAAGAAGATATTTTCTAGTTTTTTTGTTGATCTAACCCTCATTAGATGTAAGTAAAGAGAAATTATTGAATACTTTTCATTTTAGGATGATAGGAAATTTTACTTGTGATCATTTTGCTTTGTAAATCTTACTTCCCAATTGATGATGATGATTGTCTCATTAGTTGCTATTTAATATTGATTTGATTGCAGGATAAGGTTGTTGAATTGAGAGAACAACATTTGTCTCAAGGAAATTTATTTAACGAGGCTCAAATTTATTATAAGGCTGTTGGAGGATTGAAGAGGAATAGGATTTATGGTCTCGAATCTACAGGAATACATTACTTTGGTCCTAATTTTCGTGACTCACACGGATCAAGTGCACAGTCAGGTTCACCATTACATGCATAACATACAACAACAGAAGACGTACAAAATATTGTGCGAGAGGCAGTTAACGCATGTATGCCTAGCTTGATAGACGTCCTCATAGACAAATTGACAGAAAAATTGACTGACAAATTCCTATCGATTTTAACAAGTAAAGTACATGAAGAATTAACAAATGAGGATCAACAGCCCACCATAGACCCTTCTACCATTATAGACAGCCATAGTACATCCTAGTTTGAGAATGAGACAGAAATTTGTAGAAAAAATATAGGGATTTGTAGTTCTCTGCTAAATCAAGGTTTGATTTGTGCTTTCTTATTTTATTCATTGTATCAGATAATTTATTGTTACTTATATATGTGTGTGTGTATTGTTACTTATGCTTCTCATCTGATTCCTGGCCATTGGAATCATTGCCATTTTTTTAGGGTTTATCTAGCTGAATATATATATGTAGCAATTAGGGGTATAATTTCCTTTGTCATTTCAGCTCTCACTGCCATCGTTAATGTGAGTAACTCTCTCTCTCTTTATATATAATATTTCTCCATATTTTATAATGATTATGTTTTTATTGCTAAATTTTGTTCTTTTTATTTTTTATTTTCTTATAGGTGGGTTACCAATTGCTATTCTTTATAGTCACTGTTCTTCTCAAGTTTGATAAAGTTACTGATATAGTCAGAATTAGGATCTTAATAAATTCACTTGTCAGCACATAAACTCATAACTGCAGTTTCAATTTACGGCATAATGTTCATCAAATAATATAGTAGCATTTGACTTCAATATTAATGGGCAATACTTTGTTCCAAATAGGTGTCCAGTTAGGAAAATTATTTTGTTCCTAAAAACACATCCATTTTCAAAATTAAAGAGAGAATTTATTGCATTTATTTCCTTGTCATATTTTCATATGTTAATTAATAAAAGAATAATTTAGTCATTCAAAAATAATTTTTAGAGGATTGAAATGTTTGTCATTTTTTAATCTATATGCGTAGGCTTAAATGGACACTTGTATGAAAATGAAGGAAGCAAGCAATTTTATTAAACAATGCCTAGTTAAGTATTCTGTTAAATGAAAAGTGAAAGAGATAAAGCATAAATCCATATCCACATAGGTAGTGCAAATTATACATAAATTACTTTCTCAAGTTTTTCTCCTGCATCATTTTTCCACCTTTGTTCATGAACAAGCTGGTAGATATTATTTCTCATATCATAATTATCTGACCCATAAAGTACATAACTTGGATATCAATTCTAGTACAAGGAGGATTACGCACATACGAGTTGGTGTATATATAGTTGTGTGTGGGATGAGCAGACACAAAAACTAATCTATCATGGGATCATACAAGGATATACCAAAGGTGGAGTTTCATATTTAGGTTTTCATTGTAGAATACTAGAACATGGTATAAGACAACATGGGATGTCATTCCTTTGGCTATTAATTGGATATATACTGAAAGAAGATATTTTCTAGTTTTTTTGTTGATCTAACCCTCATTAGATGTAAGTAAAGAGAAATTATTGAATACTTTTCATTTTAGGATGATAGGAAATTTTACTTGTGATCATTTTGCTTTGTAAATCTTACTTCCCAATTGATGATGATGATTGTCTCATTAGTTGCTATTTAATATTGATTTGATTGCAGGATAAGGTTGTTGAATTGAGAGAACAACATTTGTCTCAAGGAAATTTATTTAACGAGGCTCAAATTTATTATAAGGCTGTTGGAGGATTGAAGAGGAATAGGATTTATGGTCTCGAATCTACAGGAATACATTACTTTGGTCCTAATTTTCGTGACTCACACGGATCAAGTGCACAGTCAGGTTCACCATTACATGCATAACATACAACAACAGAAGACGTACAAAATATTGTGCGAGAGGCAGTTAACGCATGTATGCCTAGCTTGATAGACGTCCTCATAGACAAATTGACAGAAAAATTGACTGACAAATTCCTATCGATTTTAACAAGTAAAGTACATGAAGAATTAACAAATGAGGATCAACAGCCCACCATAGACCCTTCTACCATTATAGACAGCCATAGTACATCCTAGTTAGTGCTTGTGAATTTACATAAGCTATTTTGGATAATTTTTTATATAGCACCACAAAACTTTGCGTACAATACCGATATTCACTACAAAAAAATTCAATTTTACCAACGGACTCAAATTCGTCGGTAAAAGTAAGATATTACCGACGGATTACCGATCAAATTGATAATGCTTAGGTAAAAAATAAATTTGATAAATGATGACATTTTTACCGACGAAATAAATAATTTGTCGGTATATTTGGTAGGAAATGTTGGCGCCAATTGTTAGCGACCGATTTACAGATGGTTACGTACGTCAGTAATCAAATTTATCCTTAAACTTATATAGCGACAAAAGTTTCGTCGGTAATACAAGCAGCATTTGACTTTTTAAAGTTTTACCGACAAAAGTTACAACAGTTTTTAATTTCGTCGGTAAAAATATGCAAAAAAAAATTTTGTGCCATTTTTAGCGACGGAATTAGCGCAGGAATTTAAGGTCAAGAAATTGTAGTTGTTGCTGCAAATTTCTTCCGTCTTATTAAAATTTTTTTATTTAATGTTAATAAAATAATTTTAACTAAACAAAAACTTTGTCCTCATTCAGTCAAGCCCTAAATGAGGGATTTTTCTATCAGGCGCTCCAACCTCCTTCCTCACCATCTCAACGATGAGGTTAATCCTACCTGCGGTTCATCACCACTGTCATCTCTCCCTCCTTCAACCTCGCTTTATTTCTATCTCTATCCCTCTCTCTCCCTTGGTGAATTTGTCTTTTTTTCTCCCTCGCTTAGTCTATCAACTTAAAAGCATGCACCCTTCCTTCATCCTTGACAATCATGGTACATCCTAGTAGTTGTGAATTTATATGAACTGTTCTAGATAATTTTTTGTATAGCACAGTAAAACTTTGTGCACACTACCGATATTGATATTATTTGCATAGCAGTTGGAATTAGTTAATTTTTTGAAAAACTATAAAATATTGTATACAATATAGATATATGTGCACAATAATTATGATTTATATATTAATTTTATTATATCAATTTAAATTTTAGATTTTTGTATTTAATTTATCGTATTTAATCTAAGATTTGCAAATAGTAAATATATAATTTTTGTAAAATTAAAACAAATAAATACAAAAATTTTATTTTACTGATAAATTACCAATGGAAATCTGTCGCTGTTTATATTAAAATAAATTAATAATTTATTCTTTAAATTTTACCGAAGAAATATTTCGTCGGTAGATGGTCAGCGCTACGAAACATCTGACGGATTTTAAATAAAACTTCCGACATAATTTTTTTATAAATCCATCGGTAATATTAACTGATGGAATTTTTCGTCGATAATCTACAAGCATTTTAGCGACGAATACATTCCATCATAAAATAATAAAAACCATCAGTAAGATCATTTCAGTCGGTAAAAAGCACAAATTCGTCGGTAAAATACATTTTTTTGTAATGATTGGTATTGTTTGCATATCAGTTAGACTATTTTAGATAATTTTTGGTATAACACTGCAAAACTTTGTGTACAATACCGATATTGATATTGCTTGCATAGTAATTAGAAATATATAATTTTTTTGTACAAATGCAAAATATTATGCATTATACAAATATTTTTGCACAGTAGTTATATATTATATATATATATATATATTATTTTTTATATATTAAAATTATTAATTAATATATATTTTAAATTTAAATTTTAGAATTTTTTATTGAATTTATTGTGTTTAATTTGGGATTTTCAAACAGAAAATGTATAAATTTTAACAAAATATTATAAAAAATAGAAAGATTTTATATTACCGACAAGTTACCGACGAATAACCGTCGCTGTAATTATTAATATTTATACTAAATACATTTTCCAATAACATTACCGACAAAAAAAATCCATTGCTGTTTATACTAAAATTAATCTATAATTATTCATTAAATTTACCGACGCAAACAGTCAAAGCGATAAAACAACAACGTTTTTCAATAAAACTACCGACGGAATTTTCCGTCAGTAAATTTGTACCTGCGTACTTTTTAGAGACAGATTCATTCCATCGGTAACATAATATAAAATCGTCGTAAAATCCATTTTTTTTGGTAGTGAACAAAAGATATCTCTTGAAGATAAAAGAATATAACATTATCTTATCCTTATCTTTATTTGGCTTTTATCACTTCCTTGTAAGCCAACTGATTCAACCCTTGTTTTTAAGAACAAAACAAACAAGTACGCAAACTTGTCAAGAAAATGAACCTAATTTCTCAACTTGGATGAAAGTTGACCCATTTTGCTCTGTTTAATTACCTGAAACCCTAATGGAAATCTTTAAGGCTTTAGAGCATGACTTTTGGCCATTGACGGCTGCAACCTTAGATTACAGTCTTTTGCTGCAATCAATTGACAAATAAACAAAAATCCAATTTGAATTTCAACTCAAAATGAATTTAGAAGCAAGAAAATTAAGTAAATAATATGTTTTTTAACCGAAAAAAATCAATACCTTTATTGTGTTTGATATATTATAGGTTTAACAGTATAAGAATCTCCAATTGAAAAGTTTGGATGTTTATTCGGTTAGTGATTGAGTTCAGATGTTAAAATGAACTTTTGGTACAAATTTGGGTGTCTATTGATGGATCTATCCAAAATTTTTAAGATGAATATAGATAACAAAGGCATAAATATGGATATCAATACATTAAAATTTCTAAGAGTAACCCTAACACTATCATTTCTATTGTCCTCGAAGACACACTCCAACCATAAATATAAATAAATAAAAATCAGTGCCAAATAGGAAGCAGGCTGAGGCATCATTTTGAAGATATTTGCCATTTGCAGGGTGAAAATGGCCCAAAGCTCAAAAGCACTTTTAACGACGAAATTTCAAAACCTAAAAGACATAATGAAATTATTAATTATAACATAATTCAAATCAAAATAAATAAAAAATATAAATTAAAACCGAAATAAAATTGAATTTTTATTTAATCAATTAAATGAATAGCTTGATTTTTTATATCACTGACCAAGATCTAAATTTGATCGATTAATTTACAATTTCAGAAACTTTATTAAATGCTATCATCCTAAAATTAATTTTTAGTTTTTAGATTATTAATTAAATTGGATAAATTGACTTTTGCACATTTTAACAATTAAAATCGAATTAATTAATTAACTCAACCAAATAAATTAAATTAGATTTAATTTTCCTGAAATAAAGTACTAAAAAGTAAAAAGAAAAAGTCATCAAGTACACAACGACACACCCACATCTAGGAGCTAAAAGAACGGTACAAGATGAATCCACGTGCGGGGTTGCATGCCTACAAAACCCAACTGCCTTCAACACCTGTCATCCAGCTCCCCCATCTCCATCCTTTAACCCTAATTCTGTTCTTCAATTCTCCTACCTTTCTAATCCAATGGCCGACCGCAGACAACCCAGATCCCTCCCTAACAACGGCTCTAGTTTCTTACGTAAGCTCCAAGCTCACGCCCCTAACTCCACCCATCTTGTTGGTCTCTTGGCCTTTCTAATTTCCAGTTCACTTCTTCTTCTTCTTGCCGGGATCACGGTAACCGCCACAGTTCTGGGTCTCATCTTTTTCACTCCTGTCATCGTTCTCTTTAGCCCCGTATGGCTTCCTGCCGGTATGCTCCTCCTTTTCTTGGCGGCGGGTTTGTTGTCGGTTTGTGGGTTTTTGGTGGTGGTTGTGGGTGGATTGTCATGGATGTATAAGTATTTTAGAGGGTTGAACCCACCCGGTTCAGAGCGGTTTGATTATGCCCGGAACCGAATCTTTGATACTGCTAGTCATGTGAAAGATTATGCTAGAGAGTATGGTGGGTACTTGCAGAGCAAGGTGCAAGATGCTGCTCCTGGTGCTTGATGAATTTATTAAATTTGATTATCTTGATTTTTTTTATTAAGTTTGAGTTAAGTATGGTGGGTTTTTTTTTTTTTTGAATTCTGTGTTATTAATGTTGAGTTATGGTTTTGTTTTCGGATGGCTATGTTGAAATTACTGCAATGGAGCTTTTATAGAAGTTCTTAAGGAGTAAGCTTTTTGATATAAGGAATAGGGTGTGTACAGTTGAGAATGAAATCTTGCTACTCTTACAATCTATCAGTACTGTGTGAATTCCATTCCCGTCCGCAAAATATGTAAACTGAAAAAAATCGACTTCTTCGTTAACTTTTCATAGTTTTAATTGGGAACTGTTTGCCAATTCATTTTTAATTTGAAATCTTTGTCTGAATTGGCAGTATTGTCATGGGATTTTAACCAATGTTATTAAAATCGGATCGAATAAAGAATTTTTTTAAAGAATTGATAAGATTGAAGTTTGTGGTTTGATTCAATCGAATTTTTTTATTTTTAAAATATTATAGTTATTATATTTTTTTAAATACTATTGTATAAAAATTAAAAAAATATTTATTAAATATTAAATATATATCAAAAATATTTTAATAATAAGTTACAAAATATAATTTTAATTTTATAATAATAATAATAAGTTATAAAATATAATTTTAATTTCATTATTATAAGTGATTAATTATGAATTTTTAAATATCATATGTTAGAAACATAAAAATACAATCATATCATTAAAATATAAAAATACAATCATATCATTAAAATAATTTCATGTTTAGATGGAATACTGATGAAGTAAACATAAAAAATATTTTAACCTTGCATATATGAGTATAATTATATTTAATTATAATAAATTTAAATAGATAATAAGTATATTAAATTATTAAGTGATATTTTTAAAATTAAAATTCTAATTTTTCAAATAAATAAATAAATAAATTTAATATATATATATATATTAAATTTTCATTATTTATTTATTTGAAAAAAATTAGTATTTTAAATTCTAAAGATATTACTTATTTATTATTACAATGATATAAATAAATAATAAGTATATTAAATTATTAAGTGACATATTTAGAATTTAAAATACTAATTTTTTCAAATAAATAAATAATAAAAATTATATATATGTGTGTGTTTAGATGGGTGAAAATAAAAAAAAAATAATTTTTTACACTTTTTAGTAAAAAAATTTGATTTTATCCGGTTCAATTCGGTTTTTTTGGAAATTCGATTTTCAATAGTTGAACTAATTAGATAATCGATCGACTCGCGGTTAAATCGTCCGATCCAATCCGATTTTAATAACTATGCTTTTAACTAAATCCAGCAAATGAGTCAGTATGTGTCGGGTTAGAATGGATCAATTCTCGATTGGATCATAAATAGATTATGGGTTGACTTTTTTTTTTTAAATGACCAATTCTAAAAGCAATTATGAGAGCATTTTAGCATATACTGAATACAGATCATATATGAATCATTTTAAGGATTGAGTTTGGGCTAAAATTTATGGATTATTTGGATGAAATCAAAATTTGACAGATAGGATGGAAAATTTCATTTACAATTTGTGAACGTAATCATTTACATTTTGTGAAATTTGTTAGCTTAAAAAAACGAAAATACTTCCAATATTATGAAAATTGATAAAAGTTAACGGAATAATAATATTGATATGTCACTTGAATGAATCTAACGCACGTAATATGTCACTTAATGAATCTAATGGCTGCATCAGTGCCACATTTTTCCAAGCAAATTGAAAAATATTTAAGAAATGTTGTTATATTTTAGCATTACTAGTGCCTATGAAAATTATTTATTTATAGGGGGCACTTTTATACCGTTTTATTATATGCGGCCGGCCTACTACGGGGTTACTGCGTGAGACCGCCATCCGCAAACTGACGCATTTACTTGGGAATAAAGACGCATGTCACAAGAGCGAGGCACATCACGACCTACAGGCTACACCGGCGAGACCTGGGAAGGCAAACCGATTGGGAGTCAGACGATCCATAGTACCTGCAGCCCCAGGGTACATTTTTGCCCAAAACAGATGATAGAAGAATTTTAATACCAACGCAAAACTTGTGTTTATTTTGAACAAACTATATATAATGATTTTATTTATTAGTAAAAAATATTACCAATTCGTATAATTCACTCCATGGTGGTTGTGGGAAATTCGTACAAAGTGATAAAATTGAATTTTGAAATCGGCTGACCGGTGATGCATTGCTCCCTTCGCCGGGAGAGCTTTTTCCCCCTAAGGGCTTGGGCCTAGCAAGTCTTATAATCCAACTCTTATCGACTTTGTGATATAGAGTTTTAAAGCAAATGTGTGATATAATCCAACTCTTATCGACTTTGTGATTATGTACTTGTAAATTTTAGGTGTGTAAAAAAAATTAATAAATTTGACAGAAAAAATATATATTAAACTATTGTAATTTTATTTGTTTATCTGCCTTATGTTCCTATTATTAATTTGGCAAAAAAATAATAATAACTGATGTATGCATATCTTGTCTTTGAGGGCATATGCCACATGTGACCTTTTGTAATATAAGACGTGAAAGATGACCTTGATCATCCTAATACCATAATAATATATTTTAAACATACGGTATACCTTTGACTAAATCATAACAAATGACCTTCATCATCCTAATACCATAATAATATATTTTAAATTCATATGTATAAATATTTTATAAAAGAAATGTAAGCATGAAAAAATATTGTTTTAGGGAAAAAAAAAGCTTCATGAGATTTGTGATTACTAAACACAAAAAGGTTGAAACTAGAAAATGAAGGTTTAGTAAGTATAAATTCCACAAGCCAAAATTAATCGGAGCAGTAAATTTAAAATAATAGATGAGTTATATAAAAATATATAAATCAAATATTTTGTTATTTTAAAATCTAACTATAAACAGTAACAGTAGGAAATATGTGTAAGATATTCTAATACTAAGTACTGTAGCAATTTCACAACAATACTGATGCTCGCCATTTCACTATTACTATTATACTTATACTCACTGTTTTGTATTTATTCTTTTCTTTTTCTAGTTTAGCTTAGTTTTTTTTTTTTTGTCTTTATTAGCTGGAAAGTTTTTGTATATAAACTAACTCTGTTACTCTGTGGAGGTGTGAATATACATGAGGTATTTTTCATCTTGATCTGTTCTCTTTATTTCTTTAATAAGCTTTGATGGAAGCTTAGGGTTTGAACATGATATCATAGCCTTTTTTTGTTTTTGGCTTCATAGAAACTTGTATCATTGTTCCTGTTGTTGAAGTATTTTGATATTCTAGTTTTTGTTACTAGATCGTAAAGGTATTCGTTGTAGATCTGTATTCTTGATCGATTTGAAGTTTCTTGAATGGCGGTTACTGAAGATGATGTTGAATCTACAGAAACGAGAGAGGAAACTAGAAGATTTGTTCCACAAGCTCCACGGGTTAATGCAAAGGACAATCCGTTACAGTTGCACAGTTCAGATCATCCTGGAATGATTTTGGTAACTACTTTTCTTACTATCGATAATTACATGAGTTTGAGTATTTCTGTGAATAATTCATTAGAAGCGAAAGACAAGCTGGGATTTATTGATGGCACGGTTACATCGCCACTCGATAATGCACAAGAATACAAACGCTAAAGGAAGGTAGACTATATGATCAAACAATGGATCTTAAATTCCATTAGCAGAGAGATAGCCAAAACCTTTATTTATAGTCCTACTTCTAAGATTCTATGGGATTTGTTAGAGGAGAGGTTTGGGGACAATAATAATACACGTCAAATATACCAGATTCAGAGAGATATAACTTCCATTGAACAAGGAAATAGTTCTGTCACTGTATACTATAGTAAACTTCACAAATGTTGGGATAAAATATCAAGATTACAGCCTATTTTGATTTGCTCTTATAATGGTTGTAGTTGTCAGTTGAGCAAGAAACTTGAAGAAATTGATACGCAGAACAAAGCTGTTCAATTCTTAATGGGATTGAATCAGACTTTTGATAATTTTAGGAGTCAGATCTTGGCATCTGATCCTCTACCGTCAGTTAACGAAGTTTATGCTATGGTGCTTCGAATAGAAAGACAACGAGAGATTAACATGATGCGTGATACTGTTGATGGTAATGCCATGATGATAAAAAGTTCTCGATTAGATAAGTACAATGGAGGAAAAGAAAACTTCAAGAAGAAAGATTCGAGGAAGAAGGAATAAAAATACTTTGATTTTTGTAAAATAAAGGGCCACAAGAAAGATAGTTGTTTCAAGTTACATGGATATCCAGAATGGTACAACGAATTAAAACAAAAAAAGCAATGGAGAAGGGATAGGCAAAGCTAAACAAGCTTATATGGTTGAAACATCACTAGAATATAAACAAGAGGATTTGAAAGACAACAATATGCAAAATCTCACTGAGCTTATTCAACAAGAAATTGCAAAGGCTCTCAAAGGGGAGCAACTAGCGAAATCACAACAGCTGAATTTTGCTCAAGTGAAATATGTAGGTATGTCCTTGGAGAATGTTCCTTCCATAAACTTGAGATGCTGGATTGTTGACACTGGTGCATCTATACACACATGTTCAAATAGATCCTTGTTTCAGATTTTAACTCCTATTGATAGACATATTGTAGTCCATTTTCCTAATGATGTTATCACACATGTGGCTTATAAAGGCATTGTGAATCTGTTCACTTTAACCCTCCTAAATGTCTTATTTATCCAAACTTTTAACCATAACCTTTTATCTGTTAATAAGCTTTCAAAATCTTCTTCACTTTTATTCCAATTCTACCTAAATTCTTGTTTGTCATAGAAATTGAAGAATGAGAAGATCCTAGCCAAGGTATATGTTGTAGACAACCTTTATATCTTAAATCGTAGTTCTTTCTTGAATAATTCAGCATGTAAACTTGACCAATCTCTTTCTTCTTCTTCTTATAGATCTTTTGACCATGCCCATACCATAAATAATATATCTGTAACTAATAAATAGATTTGACACCAAAGGTTGGGTCATCCCTCTTCTTCTGTAACGAAACCCTTATCCATGGTTAATGAAAATATTATTGATTTTGATAAGGTTGCAAAATTTTGTGATGTTTGTCCCATGGCAAAGTAAACATGGTTACAGCTTCCAGTAAGCTATTCTAGAACAGTTGCTAAGTTTGAAATTGTACACGCTGACGTTTAGGGGCCCTATGCTCATGCTTCTATATCAGGAGCACACTATTTTTTAAATCTTGTTGATGATTTTAACAGATGTACTTGGACTTATCTAATGGCTTAGAAGTCATAAACAACAACAATTTTAACACTCTACATTAAAATGATAAAGAACCAATTCGATCCCAGTCTGAAGGTATTTCGATCGGATAATGAAGGGGAATTTGTTAGCTCTCAGTGTTAAAATTTGTTATAGGAGAATGGAGTTATTCACCAGAAAAGTTATTCTTATACTCCTCATCAAAATGGAATGGTTGAACACAATCATAGATATTTGTTACAAGTAGCAAAAGCTTTACTTCATCAGGATGCTTTACTAAAATTTTTTTGGGGTCATGCTTTTCTACATGCTACCACTTTGATTAATTTGATGCCATTTTCTGTTCTTAATTGGCAGAGTCCCTATCAGTTGCTGTTTCAGAAGGAACCCTCTTTTGATCATCTTAAGATCTTTGGATGTCTATGATATTGCACTGACAATAGACAAAACAAAGATAAATTTGCTTCTAGAGCTATTAAAGGAGTTTATATTGGTATTTTCCCTGGAAAAAAGGTGTACAAGGTGTATAATTTGATGAGCAAAAGGTGTTTAGTTAGTAGAGATTTGGTATTTTATGAAGATATTTTTCCTTAAAAATAGGAGTCTATGCTCAATTCTTCTTTTCAGCCACCAATTTCTATTATGCCAGTTGCTTTAGATGATTTTTCTGTTCCAACTCTTAATGAATTTGGGACTAATACTTCATCTCCAGTTATTAATCCATCTACTTTTGTTGATGATTCTACACCAGTTACAGTTTCTACTACAACAACTTCTTCAAGTCCCGTTCAAGTTCTGGTTCCTATTGAAAATTAACCTAGAAGAAGTTCACGGCAACCAAAAGCTCCATCATGGCTTGCTAATTTTCAAACTAATCTTGTTAATGAACAATTGCTAGTTATAGCTAAAGTTCTTAAGCCTACAATATACACTCCATCCACCTTTTCCTTTCTTGCTTCTAGTCCCTTTTTTGGCTGATTATACATGTTTTTTGACTAATTTTTCAAAATTGCATGAACCTCACTCTTATGCAGATGCTAAAGGACAGATAAAGTGGGAACTTGCTATGAAGGATTAACTTGAGGCTTTAAAAAAGAATCACACTTGGATTCTTGCAGATCTTCCTTAAGGAAAGAAGGCGATTGGTTCAAAATGGATATATAAAGTAAAGATTAAACTTGATGGATCTGTTCATAGGTTTAAAGCTAGGTTGGTTGCTAAGAGGTATAATTAGATTGAAAGGCTTGACTACACTTATGGTTTCTCTCCTGTTGCTAAAGTAGTTACTATTCGAGTTTTTTTTAGCAATGGTAGTAACTAAGAGTTAGGAACTCCATCAGCTAAACATCAATAATGCTTTTTTACATGGTCATATTTGATGAGGAAGTGTATATGTTTCCACCCAATGGCTATTCCAAGGCCAAACCCTGTCAGATTTGTAGATTGCAACAATCTCTTTATGGCTTGAAACAAGCCTCAAGGCAATGAAATGCTGAGTTAACACTTCAACTTCAGTCTTATTGGTTTAAGCAATCCTCTAATGATCATTGCTTATTTGTCCTACAATCTGCTGATGTTTTTATGGCTATTTTAATATATGTTGATGATATGCTTCTTACTAGCAGCTTAGCAACCAAAATCTTTAAGGTTAAATGATTCTTGGATGCACGGTTTATTATCAAAGATCTTGGTTTTGCGAAGTACTTTCTAGGATTGGAAATTGCTCGTTATGTAGCAGGTTTATATGTTAATCAATGGAAGTACATCTTGGATTTAATTTAAGAAGTAGATCTTCTTGGGGCAAAACCTGTGACAACTCTTTTCTATAAAGGTATTAAATTATCTTTTACTTCTGCTTCTGGAGATCTTTTACCAGATGCTCATCAATGTAGAAGGTTAATTGGGAGATTGTTGTATCTTAGTTTTACTAGGCCAGATATTACATTTGTTGTCCATCAGCTGAGTCAATTTGTTCATGCTCCTAGAAATTTTCATTGGTGGTGTGCTATGCACTTGCTTAAGTTTTTAAAGAACAGTCCTTCATTGGGTTTGTTTTTTTCTGCTACTAATTCTTTCACTCTCTCTGCTTACCGTGATGCTGATTGGGGTGTTTGCTCTGACACTAGGAAATCAGTTACAAGCTTTTGTGTTTATCTCGGTTCATCTTTGATTTCTTGGAAAAGCAAAAAATAGCCTACTGGTTTTCGTTCTTCTGCGGAGGCTGAATACCGGAGGCTGAATGTCATAGTATGGCAATGACGGTTTATGAGTTACAATGACTTAGTTATCTCTTACACGATCTTACTATTTATTTTCCTCTTCCAATTTCTTTGAATTGTGACAACAAAGCAGGTCTTCATATAGCTATAAATCTTATCTTTCATGAATGAACGAAACACATTGATATAGACTGCCAAGTTATTCGTGAGCAGTTGAAACGCAGATTCATTGACACCACATACCTGGCCTCTTCGTTACAAATTGCTGATGTTTTTACCAAGGCTTTGATTGCTTCTTTGTTCCTCAAGTGTTGCAACAAGTTGGGACTGGTCGATTCTCACCATTCTCCAATTTGAGGGGTCTCCAACTTGGGGGGTGCTAGGGTTGCTTTAGCAATTTCACAACAATACTGATACTCACCATTTCACTATTACTATTATTCATCGTTTTGTATTTATTCTTTTATTTTTTTAGTTTTGCTTAGTTAATTTTTTTTTTGTCTTTACTAGCTGGAAAGTTTTTGCATATAAACTAACTTTGTTAATCTGTGGAGGTGTGAATATACATGAGGTATTTTTCATTGTGATCTGTTCTCTCTGTTTCTTTGATAAACTTTGATGGAAGATTAGGGTTTGAATAAATATCTGATTCTTTTAAGTGACGTGATTAAAAAATAAAATAAAAAAAATAAAGAAAAAAATATAATTGCCTAGAATTTATTTTTTTAATAATATTTTTATAATTAAATATTATATCCTTTTGTTAAAAAAAAATTGTCTCTGCATGGCATGACACGTGACATGAAAGGGTTCCAAAATTGGCACAAGTTGCAATGTTAGATGAAGGAAGTAATTGTTCATCAAGTGAAAAAAATAAAATTTGCAATTTTTGCCATGTGTCAACATGTGACATGGCGAATTTGCTTATTGTTATCCGACGTGGTAATCTTATATCGCTATTGCATAAATTCCTCAAGTAATGTTCCGTGGCTATGCCGACACCAAAGATGGAATCTTTAGACATTTTTATTTTCTTAGAAATTTAATAAGAGTTAAATAACATTTTGGTCATAAAACTTTTTATCATAACCACATTGATATAGAAATCATGTAGAAGACTAGTTCAAAGTCCAATTCCAAACTTTCTGCTTTTCTTGGGTGGGGATACTCAACTTTTTCAACACCAATATAAACCACCAAAAAAATCATAAGCAATTTGTATTATTACTATTATTTTCAAAGAAATAAAATATAAATTTCTCCCTAAATTATCATCATTTATCAAATTTATCTTTTGAACTAATTACATATTAGATTATTCCCTAAACTTATTGAAAATATCAGATTAACAATTCGAATTTATTTAAAATATAAAAAATACACCATTTAAAAATATTAAATTATTTTCCTAAAATTTATTATAAATGTCAAATTATCCTCTTGGTGCGTGTTTTTTACATGCTTTTAGTAAATTAACAATTGTTCATACAAAGAGGATAATATAACATTTTCAATAAGTTTAAAGGGATAATCTAATATGTAATTAGTTTAATAAAAAAATATAATAAATGATAATAGTTTACGAGAAAATTATGTATTAATCATAAAATAAATGCAAGTTTTGTTTACCTTACAAAGTAAAAGAAATATGCCAACATTAGAAGTTAATTTGTTGACTAACACTTCATAATTAAAAAGTATGAAATGTATTAAATTCAATTAATTTTAATGACATTTATGTAATTAAACATTATGCCATGTCTCATATATATATATATATATATATATATATACACACACACTTTCATATAAATGAAATAGAATAAAATATACTATCTAATTTGTTGAAAAAAAATCATAAGATTAAGTCTAGAGAGAAATATATAATATAATTCTTAAATTTCATAGCAATAAGCAATGAAACCCTGAATGTAAAATAGATATGTATAACTATACAATATATTCGTTCTAAGATTGGCATTCAAAATTAATTCATCCACCTCTTTGATTAATCACCAAAACGCTCTTAACAAAACCACGAACTTTTTTTTTTCCAATCTTAAAATCCAATTCATTTCCCACGAGTTAAGTACCCAGGCATAGGACTGGCACGAGGGGACCGGAGAGGGATTTCATCAAGCTGATTACCGCAACTATCATAATAAATTACACCAGGGAAATCCAACGGCTGACACTTATCACCCATCAAGATCGCCTTCTGCCATACCCCACCATCCCCGACCTCCTCACCTCCCGCAACGACGTCGTCTTCTCCCGCCACTCTTTTCTTGCTGTGCATGAGCGTGATCGCTTTGTTGCTTATCTGCGTCAACAACTGTTTAGGCCGGACAAGTGGAGACTTCGGACACACTCTTGCAGTTTTATCGCCGCCCTCGTTACGGTCATGCTGGTGGGGGCGGCGGCGGTGTCCGGGATTCATCGCTGTACTTTTGAGCTTGATGGAGACACGGCCTGCGCGATTGGCCCAAAGAGCCATTAGAGAGGAGATGGACATGAGGAAGCCTAACGTCAGCCGCTTTGAAGAGGCGGAGCTATGCTCCGTCTCCGGTGATGATGTTAAGACCATGTTTGGAGTTTTAACTGTTTTATTGTCTTTTATTTTGGCAGAGAATGAGAGAAATGGCGGGGAGGATTTGTGGTGTTTATAAAGGCTTTTTTGAGGGATAGTGGGTGACCGGTGATAGCCGGTGGATATTTGGCTGTAGACGTTGACTTCACCCTTTAAAAAAAAAATCCCTTTGTTTGTTGTCATGTTGTGTGCCTAGTTTTTAGTTGGACTTGTCCTAAAATTGTAGAAAAATCATCTCTCAATCAGAGATAAAACAATAGAAGCAAAATCCCTTCTCTCGGTTTAAGTCCTGACAATTGAGCATCTTTATATATTTCGAGTCTGAAATTTTTTTATTTTCTAAAAAAAATTAATGGAATTTTTCATTTTTAATAATAAGATAAGGAATTTATTTTCGCCAAATCTGTCTATGATGGAAAATTGAACATATATTACGGAGGCAAAGGGATAATATATAAATTCTCCTTAAATTATCATCATTTATCATATTTTTCTTATAAATTAATTACATGTTGGATTATTCTACTAAATTTGTTGAAAATATCATATTATTCCTTATACAGACACTTATCAACTTATAAAAAATGCATAAAAATGATAACAAGGGATAATTTGGTATTTTTAATAAGTTTTAAAAGAGTAATTTAATATTTTCAATAGTATAAAATATATTTTTTACATTTTAAATAAATATTAATAGGATATTTTTAACAAATTTAAGAATAATCTAATATATAATTCAAGAATGAAATCTGATAAATAATTATTTATTTAGGGAAAATTTATGTATTATCCCTAAAGGAAAATGATTATAAGAGTGTAATGCTAATTATAACACACTTAATGATAAATACTTGAAAAAAATAAAAAATAAATAAAAGGAATGTGGTTAAAGGTTAGATTTTATATTTATGTACATGACATATTATCAATTTCTTGTTTGGTAATCAAAACAGGTTTAGTTGGCAATATCATATTTCATTTGGCAACATATTTATGTTAATATATGCGTAGCATATTAGTTTTTTTTTAACAAAATCTAATTGCACGGTTGAAAAAAAAAATTTAATATATTATTAATCATCTTTTACCATAATTTTCAGAACGAGATCGAACAAAAAAACAGTGAAAATAAAGATTTACAATTTAAAAATTCAGTCCTGGTATCACCGAAATTAAACTGATTAAAGATAAAATCATTAGAAATATAAATTTTAACATATTTCAACATATTTATATGCAATTTTTATAATAAAAATTTTAAGATATTGATAGCTATTAAATGTTCATGTTAACATAATACTCGTGTTTAAAGAATATAATTCAAATGTAATAAATTAATAAACTATATTTTAAATGACGTTAATATTAACGGATTCATTTTAATAAATCTATCCATTTTTATCATATTTAAAGCAAATGTGTGCATGATTAATTACTTTTGTGGTCATAAAGGTATTAACTATTAATTTAGGTTATTGATAAAACTTAAAATGTCTTTATCTTGTAAGAAAGAGAATTGGTAGTTGAAGATCTGATCGGATGGAAAGGCCTGCAAAATAGAGTACCCGATCGGATCCGGGCGTTAGCACTCTGAAACTTAAGTTAGTAGCTTTTAGAGAAAGAATACTTAGAGAGAGAGTCTTAGATGTTCAATACCTGGAGCTATTGTATTTTAGGTTATTTATAGGAGTTCTTTGGAGGGGTACTTGAGTACCTTGGGGAGTGATAACCGGCAGTCAAAATAGGTAAGCAGCGATGTTACAGGAAGTAGGTGGAGAGTATGGGAGTTGGCTTGTGTCAGTGGGCTGACAGGACGTGCTGTCCCATCAGTTCGATCGAATATCATGCCTTCCTATGCTGTTTTTCAGCTCACGTTTTGTCTTTTTGCTATTGGGTTTGGGCCATACCAAATGTTGTTGGGCCACCCTAATTGGGTCTTTGAAAATGTATTTTGTATAGTTATCACTTATCCCCCCTCCGATGGGTCCGATCGAACAAAGTATTACTTTATTATTTTGGTGGGATTTCTGAATTTTTGGGAGGTGCCTACTTAAGGAGATGCGTCCGTTCAGCTCAGACGACTGTCTTGCATTTAATGCCATGCGTGTTTCCAGAATGACGCTTCGTTCTTTGCAACTGTAGTAATAGGTTGAGAACACGTGGTGTCCATCCTATGGGGAGGCTTTGAAGTATTTTAGAAGCATTTCATCTATAAATAGGCGAGTTTGTAGAAAATTTTCTTCACTTTGCAACGATTCTTAACGAAACTCTGCCAAAATTCCCTTGTGAACTTTACTATTTGAAACCCTTGCCAAAAAATTTTGTTGAGGAAAATACTTCAAATTTCGGAGAATTTCAGAGATTACCCAAGTAAGTAAACAATCCCTGCCTTCGATTTTATTTTTCATTCGTCATATATACTATTTTACTTCTCCTCCTCCTCCAAAACAAATGGCTTCAAGCAGTAGTCAACCAATAGACAGGAGTTTCTTGGAGGATTACAAGAATCGTGAGTCGCTTGCTCAGCCTTCGCAATTGACAGAAGCGGAGGTGGCAAAAATTCCTTCTCGGTACCACCTTCCTCCAGAGGTGTCGGTGATGGCCTGCCCTACTTCCATAGCAATTACAGAGGAACCTTTTGGCCATGAAAGGAACGAATGGTTTATTTGCCATTTATGGAGTTTGTATGCGGGAATGAGACTTCCTTTTGGTGTGTTCAAATCGGCACTGCTTAGGCATTATGGAATTGCCCCTAACCAATTGCATCTGAATGGATGGAGAATGGTAGCCTGCTTCAAGATCTTATGCAAGATAGAAGTAGTGGCCCCCACTTTGAACCTTTTTACTCACTTTTTTTATATTTTCGGTTGGAGTTATGGGTCAGAATATTACTTTACTAGCCGGCAGCATTGAAAGCTTTTTGTCATCCCATCCTTCATGAAACATTTCAGGGAAAGATACTTCTTAGTGGGGATGGCTGGTGGTTTTGGAGTACCATTAATTCGATAGGAAGGGGCCACAATTTTGAAAGATCATGCTGTCGGTCGATCTATGTATGAAACCAACATCAAGAAATTGATGGATGCCGTGGCGAGCAAAGGTCGGCCCTACGACTCTAATTACTTTCTGAGCACTCTGTTTGAGTCTGCAGGCTCTAATGCTGGCATTAGCATAGAACGTGAGCGTTAATATTGGAGCACAGAAAAGGACGCTTATTTTTGCTAATTCATATGTTACATGTGCATTTATTGTGCTGAATTTAAAATGGGGTACTTATCTTTGTTTGGTTTTGCAATGCAGCTGCAAACGAAATGGCGAGAGAAGAGGAGGCTGCAAAACAACTAGCCGATCAGGCCAAAGCTAAAAGGGAGGCCGATTGTTTGGCTAAAGAGGAGAAAAGGGCTAAGAAAAGGAAGATTATGCCTGCTTCTGAGGTCCTGGCTTCCAAAAGTGCAACTAGTGCTCCTGCCGGTGCACCAATGACTGACTCTTCTACCACCGTGATTGTCCCTACATCCTGTCCTCCCTTAACTATCTCGGAACCGTCATTATCCCCTCAAACCGCGGTGGAACAACGTTCTCTTAGGCAATTGTAGCTAAGGGATGAATCTGACAAGGAAGGACCACAACCGTCCCTCATCACCCAACCATCATCTCAGCATATGGGGTCACTAGTAAATGAGATAACATATAAGAAGATTGAAGAGGAAGCAAGGAGGAAGGCTGTCGAAACTATAGCTGCTCTCTATGCCCGGATCGCCGTAAGAAGCAATGAGGTTGCTCAAAATGAGCCAAGTCGATGATCTTCAGGGAGAACTCAGGAGGGTCAGGCTCCGCCTTTGGAAGACATCCTGAAAGAGCGATTTGACAATGACTGGTCCATGACCAATAGGGGCGTTCCATCCTTCATTTACCAAGGTCTTGCTCAGGAGAGTGACCTCAAGGCAATGACGAAGCTTAATTTGCTCTCCTGGGAGTACGGGTTATTTCAGCAGCAGAGCTTAGAGGTAACACTTACGTCTTTCACTTTTTTTTAACTAGTTTCTCCACTTCCTTTTCACAACTAATCAAAAGGGGGCTTCGTATACACAACATGGCGACTTATGCCCGGGCAAAGTGGGAGGATGCCGTTCGAGAAAGGAAGGAAGTTGAGGCTGCTAGCGATGTGACGAAGAAAGAAGTTGTGCTCCAAAAGTCAGAGGCAGAAGAGTTAAAGAAGGAGAAATCTCAATTGGCTCAAGACCTCAGGTCTCGACAGAGTGAGGTGGACCATTTGAAGGGAGAAGTGGTGCCTTGCTGCTGACAGCACCTTGTGTAAGAAGTACGAGGATGAGTTGGACAGGCTGAGGGGTGAGTGCTCATGACTAAAAAATGACTGCCTCAAAGCCAACACTAAAAAAGACAAGGCACTTGTGAACAAGGATAAAGCTTTATCAGAGCGCAATCTTCTCCTAGCAGAGAAGAATTCTATGGAGATAGCTTTGGAGAAAAAAGAGGTAACTTGGGTTGAAAAATTGGCAAAAGAGCTGGATGCTCAAAAGGATGAGGTCCTTAACCAGTTGGGCAAGGCTCAAGGGAAGTTGCTGACTCGGTTAATTTATGCAACTAGGCAACAGTTCCCTGAAACTGACCTTGATTGGATGGAGGATCCGGGGATTCTTCCCGATCCTTCTTCTAGCAATGATGAGGAGGAGGCTTCTCCAATTGCAAAGACTGAAGGGACAGCTAAGAAAACCCTTTTAGCATCACAGGCGGTTGTCAATTTGCCGGCTGAATTTGAAGTCATTCCTCCTCTATCCGCAGAGCTTGAAGCCCCGACTCTTTTGCCAACGGAGCCAAAACCTATTGTTTCTCTGCCAGCGGAGCCTGAAAATGGTTAACCCACTATTGAGACTACTGCAGAGCCCACTGTAAAGCTGATCATTGCCATGGTAGAGATTGTAGACATAGAGGCTTAGCCTTTTATTATTTTTGATACCTTCGTTCTTTGTAACTTGTAAGAAATTCTTGTATATATAAAATTTGGTCTCCCTTCCATTGTGGGTTCGTACTGCAATTTTCATTTTGAGTAAAGTTTGTTATAAAATTAACTAACTGGAGCATACAAAAATCTTCATGGAGAACATACAAAATTAGCGAAGGAGAGTATTTCGAATATGGAGAATACAGGAAATTGATTGAGTATAATACTTCCTGAATCATAAGGTGTTTTCTGAGCGCTGTAGGACACAACTATTTCAGGATCAACAATCATTTTTTTAGAATGGAATAAATCATAAACCTTTCATTTAGGCGTGAATTATGACTTAGAGTTATGGCGTCAAATGCAGTAGGCGACTTTTCAGTCTTCAATCTGACTAAAGCGTTATCCGATCGAATATGAAGACCAGCTACGACGAGTGACCTTTCGGCCTTGTGGTGTTCCAAAAATTTGGTGATTTCATACATTAAATATGGAAATTGTTGTTTTTCGCATTTTGGGTCGAGGATAGATGCTGAACCTAGCAAACGAATTGATGTAAATCGGATGGAGATGCCTCATATATTTGATTTGGAGAATAATGTCGAATTTGGCGGACTGACTTATGATGGAGAAAAGCTTTCCCATCTCGAGATAAGCGTTAAGCCTAGCGTGGACGCTGGAAGCATAATGGAGAAAAGTTTTATCATTTTGGGCTCGGGGTGAGCCTAGCGAATAATCATTCTCAACTATTGGGGTTTTTGTAGAATGGAACAAAACGAATAACCTGCAAGTAAACATCGAAACTAACAAACAAATAAATGAAAACATACCTGTTTACTAGAGATGAAGAGAAATGGAGCAAATTTTCTTTATTGAATGTGAACTTGGTACATAATTATACATGGTACTTTTTGAGTATTTTGGCGTTCCAGCTTCTGGGAATATGTGGCCCTTCAAGGGTTCTGAGTCTATATGTACTAGAGCTTAAAATCTTAGAGACTTCATAGAGGCCTTCCCAATTTGGCATCAACTTCCCG
Organism: Excoecaria agallocha; assembly: GCA_037975025.1. Classification (NCBI taxonomy): domain Eukaryota; kingdom Viridiplantae; phylum Streptophyta; class Magnoliopsida; order Malpighiales; family Euphorbiaceae; genus Excoecaria; species Excoecaria agallocha. Next base: position 3,840,824 of record CM075822.1, on the reverse strand, counting down.
ACTCTAACATTTTTCAAGCTTATATCCGCCCTTCTGAGCACCAAATCACCCACATTAAAAGTTCTTGCCCTTACCTTTATGTTGTGGTATCTAGCGACTCTTTGTTTGTAGGTGGCGATTTTAGCGTAAGCATCCTCTCTCTTTTCCTCTACCAGGTCCAAATCTTGGCATCTATCCAGGACATTCATCCGATTGAAATAGAATGATGTCCAATAGGATGAGAGATCAGTTTCTACAGATATCATTACCTCGGAGCCGTAGACAAGAGAAAATGGTGTTTGATGCGTGCCAGCTCTCGGGAAGGTTCTGTAAGACCACAAGATACTTTGTAGCTCTTCAGTCTAGTTGCCTTTAGCCTCACCAAGCCATTTCTTTAAGCCTTTTAGAAGCATCCGATTAGAGACTTCAGTCATCCCATTGCTCTGGGGATGGATGATGAAGGTGAACTTGAGGCCGATATTGAGGCTTTGGCAAAAATTTTGGAAGACCAAGCTGTCGAACTGTTTGTCATTATCTGTAATAAAAATATTAGGTAAGTTATACTTACAAATAGTGTTCTTCTATATGAAATGTTTGACTTTCTTCGCCGTGATCGTAGCCAGGGGTTCTGCTTCGACCCATTTAGAGAAGTGATCGATGGCGACAAAGAGGAACCTCATTTGCCTTTTTCCTTGGGAAAAAGGCCCTAGAATGTCAAGGCCCCATTGGTCGAACAGTCAAGATACTCTGATCGGTTGCTGATCTGCTGCTAGTTTTCTGATGACTCTCCCATGGATTTGGCATTACTGACACCTTCTCACTTTTTTCTGGGCGTCTTTAAAGATGTTTGGCCAGAAGTATCCAGTTTGGAGTGCTTTTCTTGCCATGGCCTTACTGGCCTCGTGTGCTCCACAAATGCCTCTGTGGATTTCCTCTAAGATGTAGTCTCCTTCCTCCTCCATTATGCATTTGAGCAAAGGGTGACTAAAAGCCTTTTTGAACAATTCACCATTAATAATAGAGTAATTAAGGGATTTACGAGATACCTTTCGGGCTTCCAGATTATCTTCAGGCAATTGCCCTGTTTGCAAGTACCGCTTAATGGGGCTCATCTACGTTTCTTGAGCTGACTCAATTTTTATCATTTTTGGTTCATCTAAGAAGGAGGCCAGCTGTTCAATGATGGTTATATTTTCTTCCCCTATCCCTTGTTCGGCAGCAAACATTTTGGCCAGCCGATCGGCTGATAAAGTTTGATCTCTTGGCACCTTCTGTAGGATCCACTCAGTTTCACATTCTTCAATTGGCTCGTCACGAGCTGGAAATCACTTTTGATGACGACCGATTCCGGTCGGATAGCATGGAGCAGTCTCAGCCCTTGCAGAAGCGCCTCGTACTCTACCATGTTATTTGAAATTTTAAAGCTAAATTTTATTGTGTACCTTATAACAATGCCCAAGGGACCCATTATTACGATGCCGGCACCTCCTCAGCTATTATTTGCAGCTCCATTCACGATCATTTCCCATTTTGAAGGTTGTGGATGACCGGCTACTTCTTCGCCAGAAAATTCAGCGATGAAATCTGCCAAAACTTGAGCCTTGATTGCTTTCCTGGGCTCGTATCTTACATCCCACTATTGGAGCTTGATTGTCCATCCCACCATTTTTTCCTTTGAGTTCGGGGTCTGGAGAATCTTTCTGATTGGTTAACATGATCGAACTACTATCGTGTGTGCCTCGAAGTACTGCCTTAGCTTCTTTGTGCACATCATGAAGGCAATGATGAGTTGTTCAATCGGACCTTTCTTCAGTTCTGGGCCCCTAAGCACTTGGCTCATGTAATAAATGGGCAGTTGCTGGGTTCCTTCTTCCCTGACTAAGACACTTACAACAGCTTCACCAGAAGTTGACAAGTATAAATATAAATTTTTACCTAGGAGTGGTCGGCTGAGTAACGGTGGATAAGTGAGGAATTTCTTGAGCTCATCGAAGGCTTGCTGGCAGTCAGCATTTCAATTAAAAACTTCGTTCTTCTTAAATTTTTTGAAGAAGGGAATGCATCGTTCGGCTAAAGAGAAGATGAACCGTCCAAGGGCTGTTATTTTGCCGTTTAACTTTTGAATATCCTTCACACTATTAGGTGGCTACATCTCTAAAATTGCCTTTATTTTATCGGGGTTGGCTTCAATGCCCCTTTGGGAGACCATAAAGCCTAAAAATTTTTCTGAAGGCACCCCAAAAATGCATTTCTCAAGATTAAACTTCATCTGAAATTTATTCAGCGTGTCAAAGATCTTCGCCAGGTTGGTAGGATGCTCCTCGGGGCTTTTACTTTTAACGATCATGTCGTCTATATAAATCTTATTCATTAAGCGCTGATATATGACGCCTGCATTTTTTAATCCGAACGACATAGCTTTATAGCAAAAGGTGCCATCACCCGTGATGAAGCTGGTTTTCTCCCGATCCAACAACCATATCATGATTTGGTGGTATCCTGCATACGCATCGAGTAGGGAATAGATGGCATGACCGGCAGTGGCATCCACTAGCTGGTTTATGCTTGGCAAGGGATAGCTGTCATTCGGACACATTTTGTTAAGATCCATAAAGTCGACACACATTCGCAGCTTCCCCGACTTTTTTTTTTACCAGAACAACATTGGCCAGCCATTCGAGGTAGTCAACCTCTCAAATTTACCCGCTTGTAATAATCTGTCGACCTCCTTGGAGATAAATATTGTATGATCGGGAGCATGCCTTCGTAACTTCTACCTGATCGGCTTGCAAGCTGGATCCATATTGAGTTTATGGGTGATCACGCTAGGGTCGATCCCGATGATGTCTTCTGGCTTCCAAGCGAAGGATGTTTGGTAGATCATCAAGACCTGTATGACGGCTTCCTCAACCTTCATAATCATGCTGGTGCCAATTTGAATAGCCTTGCCTTTCGCAAGTACTTTGGTCTTGACATCCTCTGCTGGATCCATTCTAAGATCCCCCGCCTGCTTAAGTCACTCTAGACCTGGTTCTACTATTATGGCCTCTTTATGGTGTTTAATCATGGCAATGTAGGCTTCTCTTGATGCCTTTTGGTCATCTTTTAAGATGGCAACACCTCCTCTTGTCGGGATTTTCATCACCATGTAACGGATGTTGGAGACAACTCCAGTTTGAAAGAGTAGTGGCCTGCCAAAACTGGCGTTATAAACAAAAACTATATTAATAACCATAAATATTACCTTGCAGGTATGGGCGAGGGCTTCCTGGCCGAGCTTAACGAACAAATCGATCGTCCCTACCACTGGCACTGTGGCATTGCCCAATCCAATCAGTGGCGTGGCGTTCGACTTGAGTTCTTCGATTAGCAGTCCCATTACTCTGTAGGCTTGCAATGTAAGCATATTTACAGAACTTACATTGTCCACCAATATCCTCTTTACATCGAAATTGTTGATTCGTTCCCTGATGACAAGGGCATCTTTGTGAGGGAACATCACATCTCGTGCGTCCTCGCTGGATATGGTAACTAGGGTTGTCCATGGGAGACGTAAACGCCCTTTCCTTTTTTTTCTAGAGAGATCTCCTCCGTAAGATGACCCACCGGTGATCATATTTATAATACCGGCATATGGTCGGCGTGGATCTGCATTCCTTGGCTTTCTCCACTCATCATTGTTGTCATCGTCAGAATCATCTTTCTTATGGTCCAATTGTCTGCAGGGGTAAGCCCCTCAATTCGAACCTACGAACCTCTTGAGGTACCCTCTTTGCAGGAGTCGCTCAATTTCTTCTTTCAACTGGTGACATTCATCGATTGTATGGCCGACATCCCTATGAAATTTGCAGTACTTATTATAGTTTTTGGTCCTTCTGCTTTTCTCGGCCAGTTGACTTTTGATTATTCTCCTTAATCCACATCAACACTTATGTGAGATTGGTGTTGAGTGGGGTGAAAGTTCGAGCCTGTTGACCAGTCCCTCGATCCGACCTTAATCGTTCTACCTCCTTTATTTTTTCCAAATTTCTCTAAGTGGAGGCTCTCTTAGGGCTCCTTATAATCCGTTCGACTGGTAAAGCTCGGTTGAATGATCGTCCATCTGGGTGCTGTAACCTGTCTATAAAACTGCTCCTTCGGCCTTGGCTGGACCTTAGGGCGTTATCCAGCTGAATGTGTTGCCTAGCTCTTTCCATTAAATCGAAAAAGCTGAAGGGCGACCTTGTTGTGATTGATTTAAATAATGGCCTATCAATACTGCCATTGGCTAAGGCTGTGGATGCCATTTCTATGCTTATATTCCTTACCTCCGATATTGTGACTTGGAATCTGTCGATGTAGTCTCGAAGACTTTCATCGGTTGTTTGATAGAGGTTGCACAAATCACTCACAGACTTTGGCACTCAAATCTGTACAATGAACCGTGTAATGAACAGCTCCTTTAGTTATCGAAAAGAGGTGATTGAATCCTGTGGGAGCTCATGCAACCATGTGAGAGCATCTCCTCCCAGTGTGGCAGGGAATATCTTACAAGCAATCCTTTTGTCGTAGGTGTATACTTGCACTTTCATTAGATATTCAGCAAGATGAGTAGCAGGGTCAATTTTAACTGTATACCTGTCCATTATTACGTCTTGCCATCTGGGAGGTAGCTCTGACTCTGTGATTTTCCTACAAAATGGTGAGGCCGTGTTGCCACAGGTGTTGTCCTCAAACACTCCCTTTTTGGAGCCTGTCAAGCCAAACTGCTTGAGCTTCTGCTTGAATCATTTGTCCTCCCTGCTCATGAAAGCCGAGAAAAATTCATCCAGCAGTCCTTTTGTGCGGCTGCGATTTGGCATGCACATGAAAGATAAATCATCCCCAATGGACGAAGTGGAAGATTTACTGGGGATGTATGGGAAATCCCTGCTTGAGGACATCATGCCCTTCCCCTTGTCATACCTGCCTGAGGTTCTGACCCTCATCCTCCTACTATCATGAGCTTTTGGCTCGTTGATGAAAATTTCCTTGTTTCTTCTTTTTTCAAAATCTTCGACCATAAAATCCGTTTCATGACTTCTTTAATAAGTTCTGGGCATTTTTCCCTTTTTCAAAGTTTGAACTATGCTTTTAGTGAAGTCACTAAGAATGATGCGCATGTCCCTGATGGTAATGGGGGTATCTTCCGGTTGCCGCATGGCTACATCGTCAAATTCTAGGAGGAGATAACCCCTAATAGGGGATCTGGGAGATCTCTCTCTTCTTTTTGAGGGTCTAGATATGCTCTAACTGTGGTGATTATACTCTCTCGAAGTTTCGTGTGCATTGGATCTCGAACATGCCATTTGCTCTCAACGAAAACACCAAATGATAAAGCTTAAAATGTGTTTATCTTGTAAGAAGGAGAGCTGGCAATTGAGGATCCGATCGGATGGAAAGACCTGCAAAATTGAGTGCCTGGTCAGACCCGGGCGTTAGCACTCCGAATCTTAAATTAGTAGCTTTTAGAGAAAGAATGCTTAGAGAAAGAGAGTCTCAGATGTTCAATACCTGAAGTCATTGTATTTTAGGCTACTTATAAGAGTTTTTTAGAGGGGTACTTGAGTACCTTGGAGAGTGATAACAGGCAGTCAGAGTAGGTGAGCGGCGATGTGACAGGAAGTAGGTATAGAGTATGGGCGTTGGCTTGTGTCAATGGACTGACAGGATATACTATCCCATCAGTCCAATTGGACATCACGCCTTCGTATGTTGTCTTCCAGTTCACACTTTATTTTTTTGCTATCGGACCTGGACCCTGTCAAATATTATTGGATCATCCTAATTAAGCTTTTGAGAATGTATTTTTCATAGTTATCAGTTATAATACTATCATCATTAAGAAAAAAAATTCATAATCATAAAATTATCAATTTTTTTCTGATGCTATAAAAAATAATTTTAATCTAATTGTATGGTTTTTAATGTTGATACGTACATTTACTATTGTCTAAACACTGACATGGCATTTTATACTCGGCTAATTGCCATAAAAAATTGTAAAGTCCCATTAGAATTACCTTTTTTTTAGTATTGATGTTTATATATGGAAAAAAAGTGGGATTTGAACTCGAAACTTTTTGGTACATCGAAATCAGCATTTACCGTTTAAACATCTTATTTAAAACTTTATTCGATATTGATACGAGTGAAAACTTTGAAATTTTATGACTATATATAAAATCAATCCATGATTTTGGTGAAAACTTTAATATTTATGATTACTAAAATTTTATTATCACCGGAGCGTTAAAACCTCTATTTTTTATGATTACGTAAGCAATTGACTATGTGTATGTATATATACACACACATAAGCACTTCCTCTAGAAGAAGTCAATCCCTGGATAGCTGATTTCAGAAGAAAAAAAAAAAAAAGGAGCGGACACTAAATAGCTGACTTATACGCATCTGCCTTTAGCCGTCTGACCCGGAAAAGGAAACTGGCTTTTGGCTTGGATGAACAATTGACTTGAAGACCGCAAGTTGTTCCTTTTTATCTTCTTTTCAATATAAGAAGGTGATTGTATTTTTGTCAAATTTAAGTGTGTAATATAATACTCGTAAATTTTAGGTGTGAAAATTTTTTTTTGCTAAATTTGAGAGAAAAAAATATATACTAAAGTATTGTAAATTCTTAAATTTTATTTGTTTATTTGCCTTAAGTTCCTATTAATTTGGCCAAAAAAAAAAGCTGATGTATCATATCTTGTCTTTGAGGGTATCTGCCATACGTGACCTTTTGTAATATAAAACGTGAAAGATGACCTTGATCATCCTAATACCATAATAATATATTTTAAACATACGGTATAACAAATGACCTTCATCATCCTAATACCATAATAATATATTTTAAATTCATATGTATAAATATTTTATAAAAGAAATGCAAGCATGAACAAATATTGTTTTAGGGGAAAAAAAGCTTAATGAGATTTGTGATTACTACACACAAAAGTTCGAAACTAGAAAATGAAGGTCTAGTAAAGTATAAATTCCACAAGCCAAATTAGTCGGAGCAGTATATTTAAAATAATAGATGAGTTTTATAAAAATATATAAATCAAATATTTTGTTATTTTAAAATCTAACTATAAACAGCAACAGTAAGAAATATGGGTAAGATATTCTAATACTAAATACTGTAGCAATTTTCACAACAATACTGATACTCACCATTTCACTATTACTATTGTACTTATACTCACTGTTTTGTATTTATGCTTTTCTTTTTCTAGTTTAGCTTAGTTAGTTTTTTTTTTTTTGTCTTTATTAGCTGGAAAGTTTTTGTAAACGAACTCTGTTACTTTGTGGAGGTGTGAATGTACATGAGGTATTTTTCATCTTGATCTGTTCTCTCTATTTCTTTGATATGCTTTGATGGAAGCTTAGAGTTTAAACATGGTATCAGAGCCTTTTTCGGTTCTTGGCTTCATAGAAACTTGTATCATTGTTCCTGTTGTTGAAGTATTTTGATATTCTAGTTTTTGTTACTACATCGTAAAGATTTTCGCTATAGATCTGTATTCTTGATCGATTTGAAGTTTCTTGAATGGCGGTTATTGGAGATGATGTTGAATCTACAGAAACGAGAGAAGAAACTAGAAGATTTGTTCCACAAGCTCCACGGGTTCATGCAGAGGATGATCCGTTATAATTGTACAGTTCAGATCATCCTGGAATGGTTTTGGTCTACTTTTCTTACTATCAATAATTACATGAGTTTGAATGTTTATGTGAATAATTCATTAGAAGCGAAAGACAAGATGGGATTTATTGATGGCACGGTTACACCGCCACTCGATAATGCACAAGAATACAAATGCTAGAGGAAGGTAGACTATATGATCAAACGATGGATCTTAAATTCCATTAGCAGAGAGATAGCCGAAACCTTTATTTACAGTCCTACTTCTAAGATTATATGGTATTTGTTAGAGGAGAGGTTTGGGGACAATAATAATACACCTCAAATATACCAGATTCAGAGAGATATAACTTCCATTGAACAAATAAATGGTTCTATCACTGTATACTATAGTAAACTTCACAAATATTGGGATGAGATATCAAGATTGCAGCCTATTTTGATTTGCTCTTATAATGGTTGTAGTTGTCAGATGAGCAAAAAACTTGAAAAAATTAATACGTAGAACAAAGTTGTTCAATTTTTAATGGGATTAAATTAGACTTTTGATAATTTTAAGAGTCAGATCTTTACATATGATCCTCTGCGTCAGTTAACAAAGTTTATGCTATGGTGCTTCGAATAGAAAGACAACGAGATATTAACATGATGCGTGATATTGTTGATGGTAATGCCATGATGATAAAAAAAGTTCTCGATTAGATAAGTATAATGGAGGAAAAGGAAACTTCAAGAAGAAAGATTCGAGGAAGAAGGAATAAAAATACTATGATTTTTGTAAAATAGAAGGCCATAAGAAAGATAGTTATTTCAAGTTATATGGATATCCAGAATGGAACAAAGAATTAAAACAGAAAAAAAAGCAATGAAAAAGGGATAGGCAAAGCTAAACAAGCTTATATGGTTGAAACACCAATTGAATATGAACAAGAGGATTTGAAAGACAACAGTATGAAAAATCTCACTGAGCTTATTCAACAAGAAATTGCAAAGGCTCTCAAAGGGAAGCAACTAGCAGAATCACAACAGCTAAATTTTGCTCAAGTGAAATATGCAGGTATGTCTTTGGAGAATGTTTTTTCCACAAACTTGAGATGTTGGATTGTTGACACTGGTGCATCTACACATATATGTTCAAATAGATCATTGTTTCAGAGTTTAACTCCTGTTGATAGACATACTGTAGTCCATTTTCCTAATGGTGTTATCACACATGTGGCTTATAAAGGCATTATGAATATGTTCACTTTAACCCTCCTAAATGTCTTATTCATCCCAACCTTTAACCATAGCGTTTTATCTGTTAATAAGCTGTCAAAATCTTCTTCACTTTTATTCCAATTCTAACTGAATTCTTGTTTGCTACAGGAATTGAAGAATGAGAAGATCCTATCCAAGGGATATGTTGTAGACAACCTTTATATCCTAGATTGTAGTTCTTTCTTGAATAATTCAGCATGTAAACTTGACCAATCTATTTCTTCTTCTTCTTATAGATCTTTTGACCATGCCCATACCATAAATAATATATCTATAACTAATAAACAGATTTGGCACCAAAGGTTGGTTCATCCCTCTTCTTCTGTAATGAAATAATTATCCATGGTTAATGAAAATATTATTGATTTTGATAAGGTTGCAAAATTTTATGATGTTTGTCCCATGGCGAAGTAGACATGGTTACAGTTTCTAGTAAGCTATTCTAGAGTAGTTGCTAAGTATGAAATTGTACATGCTGACATTTGGGGGACATATGCTCATGCTTCTATATCAGGAACACACTATTTCTTAACTCTTGTTGATGATTTTAGCAGATGTAATTGGACTTATCTAATGGCTTAGAAGTCACAAATAATAACAATTTTAATACTCTACATCAAAATGATAAAGAACCAATTTGATGTCAGTTTGAAGGTATTTCGGTCGGATAATTGAAGGGAGTTTGTTAGCTCTCAGTGTCAAAATTTGTTACAGGAGAACGAAATTATTCACCAAAAAAGTTATTTTTATACTCCTCAACAAAATAGTGTGGTTGAACACAAACATAGATTTTATTGCAAGTAGCGAGCCTTACTTCATGAGGTTGCTTTACCAAAATTTTTTTGGAGTGATGCTATTATATATATATATATATATATATATATATATATATATATATATATATATATATATATATATATATATATATATATATATAATGAAAAATTCTATAAACCGACTATAGAAAGTTATTAGTTTGATTTTTTTTTATTCTGTTTATAATTTTTCCGTTATCTTATTTTAATGATAGATATTTTATATGTGAGATAATGATTAAATTTGTAATTTTATTTTTAAGAAATTTAAATTATTTACCACTCAAACCGCCGATTAATCTAAAATGGAAAGTCAAAATCATTGATAAGGATTAGTGAATAAAAAATTGGTGAGAGGCTTAGCATCATCCTAATGTCAATGGCTAAAACCAAGGCAATTGGCATTTTCGTTTTTCTGCCACTAGGCCCACTATAGGTAGTGGAAGATGATTGTAAGAGTGGAATTTGACGATCCTACGGCTCTGAAGCCGCTACTACATCATGGTTTATCTACGTGTCCAACACTCTAGTTGCAAATTTGCAAATATGCGAGTCAATCCAGGGGGGCTTTTGGTGGGTCCCAATGCCTTATAAGAAAACATATTAATAAAGTAGGCGTGATCCTTCCAACTTCTGATGGTGGAATGACTGTGTGTGTTTCTCGTCTCATTGGGGCCCACCAAATTGTGTGACTGAGACCGAGTCTTCAATTTAAAAAAAAAAAAAAAGGAAATCAATATTTAAAGGCCGTTTAACTCTGCTTATGTGGAGGTCGTTTTGGTTTCTGACCGAAGAAAATAATTACTCTGACTTACCAATTTAATTTTATAATTTACTTTAATGTTTAAAATTTAATAGTTGTATCTATTTTATTTTACAAATTATGAATAAAATTTCATATTATATTTTCGTTAATTTCACTGTATGTATAGGATATGTATTTTTATCGCAACGATTTAAATATTATACTAAATCAATTGATTGTCATGCATTTTAATTTCTCAAATAAATTGTGAATTTGCATTATTACCTGTAAAATTGATAAGTGCAAGTATTTAACAAGTCCTCGTTAAAATTTAAATATTTAAATTAATTATGAAGTCAATTTGAAATGTATTTATACGTATTAAGCTTAATATTTTCATCATACTTATAGAAAAATTAATAGAAATATTAAAAATTACTAATCATTAATTATCAATCTTTAGTTATTTATATATTTGGACCGAAAAAAAAATGTTAGTTATTTATTCATTGACTATCTCTACCCGTATATTTCATGTTTTCAACTTATTCTAGTTTAACTTGGTTTAAGGGAGTTATATTCTCTCAACTCTTTTAGCTAATGCCACTTTTTAACTAATTCTTACATTTTCACTCGTATATCATAAGATTTTTCTACTTTAATTTGTTGTTTGATTCACTAACCGAATTTAATTACTATATAATCAGTAAGCATATAAGATTTAGAAAAATATTAAACTAAATTTGTGATAATGTAGCATGTATACTAGAACGGCACTAGGCTTTTATAATCATCATTATTATATGAGAGATTGATAAATTGTTTTCAAAGAAAAAGAAAATAAATAAAAGGAAGAGGTGGCAGTTCAACCAATTATTTTGGCGAATTAAGCAGATACTTAAAAAATTAAAACCATAATTACACCAAATGGATCTGTTCCTTCATACTCTCTATATATGAAAACTTATAGCTCAACTCAACAATGGAAATAGGTGAACTATACAATAGAGAATATTTATTTATTATTATTATTATTGAAAGTCAATTGAAATCGAATTTGATTTCAATTCAACTGAACTTTTATTTGATTTCAACTCACTTGAAATCCAATTGAAAGTATATTGGCCAAGTTCCCCTTTATTGGATTGAAATTCAGTTTGTTGATTTTCAATTGAAAGTTAATTAAAATTGAGTAAATCCAAATTTAATTTCAAATTCAATTTTGGTTAAATTTGATCGAGATTAAATTTATATTAACAATTGAAATTGAATTTAATTTCAATTACAATTGAACCGGATATAAATGATTTTGTCACAGTTGAATGAAAAATTAAATACGATTTATAAGTTAAGCTAAAGTTTTATGAATCATTTTAGGTTGACTCAAATAGATCAACTATTAAATTGATTTGGATTGGATTTGAGTCAATTTTTTTTAGTGGATTTGTAAGAAATTTTGGATTGGACCAATATTAACACATGTCTAGTTGAATCCAATAAATATTTCTTTGAAAAATAGTTAATTTTTTTTTTTATAAAAAAATAGAATATGGTGTAAATTTTTTATTAAATTTACTTTGTAATTTTTACTTGAACCTAATGTTTGGAAAAACATTCCGGTCCCATCTTGCAGATTACGATTAAAAATATAGATACAACCAATAGTTTGTTAGGGTAGTTTTTTTTTTTTTTAGAATTTTGAAATATGGATATTTAAAAAAAATTGAAAAATGGATCGTGATAATATAGAATATTTTTCATTTTTCTATCATTATATTATTGTTTTTGCAAAATCTATATGATGTTCAAGAGAAGTATTTTGATGTTTTATACTAAGCATCTTGTTTTTTTGTTCACTAATTTATTTGATTTTGAGGTTTTTTGCCAAATTCTAATTTCTGGTTCATTTGAAGGTAATTGACTAATTGCTAAAATGTTTGGTGTCATAAATGGATATGTTAGCGTGTATATTTCAATCTCTATTAATGTCACATAATGCTGGTAAAATTTATTTTCAATTGAAATCTGTAACTTTCAAAATTTTCCACATTGATCACTAAATTTTTACAATAAATTTATTTGTAAAAATAATAATGCACCTTTTAACGACAATTGAAATACATGTATATTAATTCCATTGATAAAAATTTATATATTATTTTATATTCAAATATAAAAATCTGATAAAAAAAATTTCCTTCATTTATGGGCCATATTTTAGTCCCAGCACGTGATATGAACTTATGGCATGGCACATAAACGTACTTATTTTAATTTTTTAAAAAATACAACCTTGACCGTCGTATTAAATTTTTAATACACATTAGCCTAAATAAGTATTTAATAAAAAAAATATAAACTTAATATTTATTAAAATTATATTATTATTTTATTTAAATTTGTTAATTGTATACTGAACATGAATGATAAAAAAATTAAAAATTTAATGTAATAAGATAAAAGTCAAAGATTTAATGGCAAAACAAACTTATATATTTAATGATATAAGGATGCGTTTTTACTTTTTTTTTTTTAATTTTCCTATCGTGAGAAGCAATGTATAAAAACTATGTAAAGAAAAATTGTCAATTATTTTAAGTGAATAAATTTGAATTCAATGGACTCGGGGGAGCAATTTGCTTGTGGGGGAAAAAATTAGGAAAGCACTTAACGTATATGGACTAAAGTAAATAAGACAACGTCACTTGACTTAAATAAGTTTAAAAAAATAGTGGATAAATAATAATTAATTTTATATGTCAATACATTATTGGTTTGGTATATAAAAACATGATGCATAATGCATATCATATAGTTAAAAAATAATAAGAATTTATCAATATTTGAAATCAACTGGCCAAATAATTATTGATTTAAATCATTTTAAAACAACGGTGAACATGGTGAACATATATTTATATCAAACTCTTTTAGACCCACCGCAAACTTTGCATTCAGACATTACAATAACAAGCTAGAGTGTACACAAATTTATAATACTTGCAAAAACATGGTGAAATATTGAAAGCAGTAGGCTATCTCCTTTGTGCTTTATGTATTAGTCTCGGTTTGGCGAGTCCCCATAGGTGCTATGCCGGTGACATTGATGATTCCAAGGATAATGCATAAATTTTCCTTTAAACTATAATCATTTATCAGTTTTCCTGTATGAACTAATTGTATGTTAGATTATCCAGCTAAACTTGTTGAAATATCATATTAACCACTCAAACTTTTATAAAATATAAAAAATACACTTTATACTATTAAAAATGTTAAATTACCCTCTGAAACTTATTAAAAATATCAAACTATCCCCATATTACTATTTGATACATATTTTTTACGCTTTTTTTGCGAACTGACACATGTCCTAGAAGGGGTAATATGATATTTTCAACAAGTTTAGAGAAGTAATCTGACATGCAATTAGTGCAGGAAAAAAATATGACAAATGATGATAGTTTAGGACGAAATTTATATATTAACCCATAATCCCTACTTCTTCATAATTGGAGCCGCTATGCATGATGTTGCAAACAGAACATTGTTATGCTCAACAAAATGTTTTTTATCTGCTAATTGTCCTTATGGCACGTCTTGCTTCCACAAACCCGCATGAAGGCTTTCTGATTATATCCAAGTCTATTTATGTATAAATATAATAAAACTAACCTCTAAAACATATGTACTTTAGCTAAAATTTTTATGACACTTCAGATTTCACAAATGGTGCCTGATAACAAAGGTAATTCAATTGGACATAAAATTTTATGGCATTCAGAATTCTAAAGGTATACAAATTCTTACCCTATAAACAGGTAAGTCAGGTATTTACTCTTGCATAATTTTTTCATATTTTTATGCGATTTTTTTTATTCTCTATGATTTTTCTAATCAAAAGTAGTGACTTGATTTCAATTCAACTGAACTTTTATTTGATTTCAACTCACTTGAAATCCAATTGAAAGTATATTGGCCAATTAAGTTCCACTTTATTGGATTGAAATTCAGTTTGTTGATTTTCAATTGAAAGTTAATTAAAATTGAGTAACTCGAAATTTAATTTCAATTTCAATTTTGGTTAAATTTGATCGAGATTAAATTTATATTAACAATTGAAATTGAATTTAATTTCAATTACAATTGAGCCGGATATAAATGATTTTGTCACAGTTGAATGAAAAATTAAATAACATTTATAAGTTAAGCCAAAGTTTTATGAATCATTTTAGGTTGACTCAAATAGATCAACTATTAAATTGATTTCGATTGGATTTGAGTCAATTTTTTTAGTAGATTTGTGCGAAATTTTGGATTGGACCAATATTAACACATGTCTAGTTGAATCCAATAAATATTTCTTTTAAAAATAGTTAATTTTTTTTTTTATAAAAAAATAGAATATGGTGTAAAATTTTTATTAAATTTACTTTGTAATTTTTACTTGAACCTAATGTTTGGAAAAACATTCCGGTCCCATCTTGCAGATTACGATTAAAAATATAGATACAACCAATAGTTTGTTAGGGTAGTTTTTTTTTTTAGAATTTTGAAATATGGATATTTAAAAAAAAAATTGAAAAATGGATCGTGATAATATAGAATATTTTTCATTTTTCTATCATTATATTATTGTTGTTGCAAAATCTATATGATGTTCAAGAGAAGTATTTTGATGTTTTATACTAAGCATCTTGTTTTTTTTGTTCACTAATTTATTTGATTTTGAGGTTTTTTGCCAAATTCTAATTTCTGGTTCATTTGAAGGTAATTGACTAATTGCTAAAATGTTTGGTGTCATAAATGGATACGTTAGCATGTATATTTCAATCTCTATTAATGTCACATAATGCTGGTAAGATTTATTTTCAATTGAAATTTGTAACTTTCAAAATTTTCCACATTGATCACTAAATTCTTACAATTTCTTACAATAAATTTATTTGTAAAAATAATAATGCATCTCTTAACTATAATTGAAATATATGTACATTAGTTGCATTGATAAACATTTATATATTATTTCATATTCAAATATAAAAATCTGATAACAAAATTCCTTCATTTATGGGCCATATTTTAGCCCCAGCACGTATATATGAACTTATGGCATGGCCCATAAAAAGCAACGTACTTATTTTAATTTTTGTAAAAAATACAACCTTGACTGTCACATTAAATTTTTAATACATATTGGCCTAAATAAGTATTTAATAAAAAAATAAAAATTTTTAAACTTAATGTGTATTAAAATTATATTATTATTTTATTTAAATTTGTTAATTGTATACTAAATATGAATGACAAAAAATTTAAAAATTTAATGTAATCAAATAAAAATCGAAAGATTTAATGGCAAAACAAACTTATATATTTAATGATATAAGAATGCGCTTTTGCTTTTTTTTTTTTTTCCTATAGTGAGAAGCAATGTATAAAAACTATATAAAGAAAAATTGTCAATTATTTTAAGTGAATAAATTTGAATTCAATGGACTCGGGGAGCAATTTGTTTGCGGGGAAAAATATTAGGAAAGCACTACTTAACGTATATGGACTAAAGTCAATAAGACAATGTCACGTGATTTAAATAATTTAAAGAAAATAGTTGATAAATAATAATTAATTTTATATCTCAATATATTATTGGTTTGGTATATAAAAAAACAATGCATATTATATAGTTAAAAAAATAACGATAATTTATGAATATTTGAATACCACTGACCAAATAATTATTGATTTAAATCATTTTAAAACAACGGTGAACATATGTTTATATCAAACTCTTTTAGACCCACCACAAACTTTGCACTAAGAAATTACAATAACAGGCTAGAGTGTACACAAATGTATAATACTTGCAAAAACATGGTGAAATACCGAAAGCAGTAGGCTATCTCCTTTGCATTTTACGTATTAGTCTCGGCCTGGCGAGTCCCCATAGGTGCTATGCCGGTGACATTGATGATACCTAGGCATAATACATAAATTTTTCTTTAAACTATAATTATTTATCAATTTTTTCTTCATTAACTAATTATATGTTAGATTAGCTCCTAAATTTATTCATAATATCAGATTAGCCACTCAAATTTTTATGAAATATCAAAAATGCAACCTATAATATTGAAAATATTTAATTACCCTACTAAAATTTATTAAAAATTTCAAATTATCATTATGTTACTGTTTGATATGTGTTTTTCACGAGCGCTTTTTGAACTGATACGTGTCCTAGAGGAGGTAATATGATATTTTTAATAAGTTCAGTGGAGTAATATGATATACAATTAGTTAAAGAGAAAAATATGATAAATGGTGATAGTTTAGGAGAGAATTTATAGATTAACCCATGATCCCTACTTCATAATTAGAGCCGCTATACATGATGTTGCAAAGGGCACACTGTTATGCTCAACAAAATGTTTTTTATCTACTAATTTTCCTCATGGCATGTCCTGCTTCAACAAACCCGCATGAAGGCTTTCTGATTATATACATGTCTATCTATGTATAAATATAATAAAACTAACCTCTAAAACATATGTACTTTAGCTAAAATTTTTACATATTGAATTTTCCTAATTTTACCAATATATATATATATATATGTTATTGCATGCAACGACCAAGTTGAATCTGCCCTTCATTCCTCTATTTATGGATGACACTTCAGGTTTCACACATGGTGCCTAATAACAAAGGTAATTTAATTGGATATAAAACTTTATGACATTTAAAGTCCTATTTTTATTTGATTTTCTTTATTTTTTATAATTTTTTTAATCAAACTTGATTGTGGGAGTATTCGTAGCTTTTCGTAGATCCTTTATCATTTTTACAGATATCAAGCTCGGATAAAAAATTTTTTCGACAATGTTATGGTTGATGAGGTGATCGTGGAACACACCTTCGCCAATTTTCAGTGTAATCCCTTGCATAAAAAAAAAAAAGAACTATGTCGTTTGGCTGGCTAGGGTACCCAAAAGGGAAATTGATACACCATCTTTTGTCAGCGTTCGAGTTTTTAGGGGCAAGATAATCAGATAGGTGCTAGTTCGTGACCAATTTTCATCGCTAGGGAGGAGATCGGAGGAGCATCGCAACTATCCATCGCCGATTCAACTTCTATTGCATCGACGAGGATTATCTTGACTTACATTTTTTATTTTTGCCGAGGGATTTTTTACTCATCTGTAACAAGTTGCCACTGCCTAATTTTTGCTTTGGAGTTGTTTGGTTTGATCGAAGTTGAATAGAGTTCATATGTGGTCATGCTTCTATGGTTTTAGAATCCCATCATTTTGGTTAAACGACAAAGGAGCAGCTTGTTGTGTTCATAAGTCGACACAAAGCATTCAAGGAGCTCTTCTTTTTTCCCCCGTATCTTTGATAACCTGGGTTCCTTTGGTGTTGTTGCACCAACATTATTAATACTTGAGTTGGTTTCCTTGCATTTGATTTTCAGTCCCCCTTTTTAGTAATATGTGGACCTTTTCTCCTGGGATATATTAAATTGGTCATGGGGAAGCTGCAGGCTAAGTTTTATCATTTTTTCTCAGTATTTTGGTTTTCAGAATGAATTAAATGATAATTGTTTTTATCATGGTTCAATATCTTGTGGTTGAGTTTTATGGAGTTGAAGGTTGTTAACTTCCTCAAGTCCAATTTTCTGCTTGGTTAATTTCATGAAGTCCAGATTTCCTATTGATTGAGTTGAAGGTTGGAACTTTTGTAGCTGGTGTTATTAAGGGTCAAGATACAGAGCGTCTTAGTTTTGCACCAGATATAGAGATTTATGCATTTCGTGTGTTTACAAATACACAGGTAATGATTGTTAGAAGTTTAAATAATTCATTAGATTACTGCATTGCATTTGCCTCTCCGTTATTGGATTTACATGTCAATATAGTAAAAAAACACATGTCAACAGAACATGACATCCCTACGAACTTTGATTTTTAAACTTCATATTATTGCTCGAGCTTTACCCATGCAGAGGAGAAAAAAGCCAGTTTTTTTACATTATAAATAGTCCAAAACATCATTCAATGCTACTGGAAAATACTATGACTTGGCAATATTTGAGGAGTTCTATTAGTCTATTTCCACGAAGTGGGCATTGTCACACTACTTATAGCGCTAGGTAGGGTAATAACTCAGGAGGCAGCTTCTTTTAAGCTGAGATGACATTCATATTTTCAAAACTTGTCATCCATAAAATACATAGAATCATTTTGGATATAATAACTATTACTTATAGTTGTTCACTTCTTGTTTATTGATAAACAACAAGTGCTCTTGCTACTATATTAGCTAATTGCTTTACAAGTCTTTAAGTTTTTTCACCATAAGTTTATCTATCTTCCTTGCAATGGCAGCAAGTTGATACTGAAAATCTCATCTAGCGTTTGCTCTATCTATTCTTCAAAGTTGTGGCATGATTCGTATTTATCATGCTTGTGATTGGTATGTGAAGAATAAAGCACATCAAGAAGGTGCGTATATGTATACACTTGAGGCAAATATACTTGTGTTGCTCTTCTTTATTTGAAAGCTTGTTTCGGTTTTACTAAATGTTAAAGCTTTCTTATACATACATCTATATGTGCATCTTAACATGCCAATATATTTTCAATCACGTTGACATAATCTTTCAAACTAAAGTTTTGAATCTTAATTTAAATCATGACAGAATATTACTAGGCCAAACTTATTTTTCTCTACCGGGAGTCACCCAGGATTCTAAATAGGAACTGTACCCTGTTGATTTATATTTTCTGGCTACGCAATTCAGACATAGAAACAATTTTTATTTAAGGGACCTAAGTTTTTGCATTATCTTTCTCTCACTTGTGTTATTCCGATTTAACATGCATCTCCATGGACTTAATAATTATTTTACTATAATACTGCTTCAGCTCTATCATGTTTGTGTGTCCCTTGGAGACTTGTTTAATCTGCATTCCCAGATATAATAGTTATGTCAAGCACAAAGTGCTGCGACTCCATGTCTCTGTGTATGGGAAATTTTCATGCATGATCGATATGTTAATTCAAATGATTATTATATATTTTACTGGTTATTATTTATTTAATAATTGCCTCTGTTACACACCAATATAATTGTGTGATTTGCATTCTTTGCAAAATTAATATTAAATTTTGATATCAATTTAAGATATATATAATGCATATGGTAGCTTGAATAATTATTTCAACTTTCAACTGTATTAATGCATTACTGTTTAATATTATGCGTTGCTCAAAATTGACTTCTTGAAAGTATTATTTGACTTATTTCTACCTTTGTCGGCCTAACTGCAGCCATTAATTAGTTTTTCATCCTTTAAATTATCAAAATTCATCAATTGCTAATCATATTTTTGGGCTGAGGTGCGGATATCATGTTGGGAATTAGAAGATCCCATATAAGACTCTCTCTTAATCGGATGATACATAGGCATCAAAATTTTGGGCAGTTTCTCCCTAAATTTTGAATTTGTTAATGTCAAGTTCAGCTAAAAGTAAAAAGTTCAGCTTCCAAGCATGCCTTTGGTTTTTCACCATTTATTTGCTACTGGCAGCTATTTTTATTATAATTCATTAGAACTGTAGCCCGAGGATCAATGTGTGGTGGGGATCTTTGGACTAGTATCAGCTTGAAACAATACAAGTAAAAATAGTAATGATCGAGGTAACTCTCAATCCAAAATCAGAGGAACAAGCATGGTTCAAACTTATTATAACTCATATATACGCAAGTAAATTTCTCTCTCCGATATATTTTTACTACACTTTTATACTTCTCTTCCGATTTTGTTATATGTGATTTTATTATAGTGAAGTCAAACATATATATGTCTCACTCAATTTTGGCACATGAAATACAAGCTCGCTCTAAAGATAGGAAGTAATAGCTTATGCATCTAACTATTGACTTGCGTAGATGTTTTTACGGCATAAATTTACATTTTTATACTTTATATATGCTAACTTATTCGCCTAAGAGGTAAAAGTCAAATTGAAACTTTTTTGCAAATTTAAAAATTAGCTATCACCAGTTAAAAAAAGCTGAGTGAGTTTCAGGGGGAAAGTTAGAGCATGCAATTTTAAACTTCATAAAAGTTATTTATTGTCATTTGCTTATATATGTTTCAAGTATAGTGCATTAATTACGCTTGGTTTTTTCAACAAAAAATTTTAAGTTATGCAGCCAAAGCTCTACAAAGGGCAATGTAAACTCTACAATATTTCATAACTCACTTTGGTACACTCTTGGAACATTTTCAATCCGAAGAAGTACCATCAGTAACCCTATTAAAATAGACATGTTCGCCACGAGCAGGGGTCAATAGCTCAAATAGGCATGCTCCCTGGGAGTAAAATCTTTGGAGTTTAAATAGGCAGTTTTCGTCCAGATCTCCCATTCAGCTCAAATAGGTATGTTTATCGGGAGCAAAATTTTTGGGACTCAAATAGGCAATTTTCACTGGGAGCCCCCACTCAGTTCAAATAGGCATGTTCATCAGGAGTAAAATATTTAGGGCTCAAATAGGTAGTTTTCTCTAGGAGGTCCCATTCAGCTCAAATACGCCGTTTTGCAAGGAGCATATTCTCTTTTAGCTCAATAGGCAGTTTCGCAGGGAGCATATTTTATTTCAGCTCAATAGGCAGTTTTGCCGGAAGCATATTGTATTTTAGCTCAATTAGACATGCTCGCCATGAGCAGGGATCAAAAAGTCACTAGGCAGGTTCACTGTAACACCTTTATAACACTATACTATACATACGGTGATTGATTAACTCAGATGACATCTCAGAGCTGCAGTCACCCAATGCACTAAACCAGACAATCCGGTAAATTTATTTTTCCTTTCTAAACATCATCAACAGTGAAGTACTATAATAACCAAACAGTACATATGTAATATTAATTACAGTTTATACTAATACTTATACATAACCATAACTTTAACACTTACATTCTTATTCCTTATGATAACATACATGCCATGCTTATGCTATTCATCATCTTTCCTGCCTGTTTGCAAAATTTGCTGAATCTCTTTATCTTGGAAACCTCCTTGTAGTCACAATACTACGCTCTGAGCATTAAAATGCCCAGTGATAGGATACATATTCCAAACTTTCCAATCCAATCACATGCATACATACACAAACTTATTGTTTCTCATATTATACTATCATTTAACTCTTTAAATAACAGTACTTCAATTACCCATCAAATATTAGAATCGGCTATTATTAAGTTTACGCTCTTATTCATTAACATTTAAGTGCTATGATCTTATCTAGCAATATTATCACTTGCTTTCCTGATCAACTTTTCTGTATTTTCTTTCATTACTACAATGATCTATCTATGCTTTGCTAAGCCATTTGATTAACTCTTTAATATTATAGTAGCATTATTAATTAGTTTACTGTTACTATTCTTATCATTAATACTGACATCATTAACCAATATATTAACACTATCTATAACATTTTCATCCTTATTGGCCCTAACATTTTCGGATTTATTTCACTTGCTGATCTCATTCTAATCTAGCTTCTAAACTAATCTTCCTTTAATCTTATCAGGATCAATTTCCAATTAAGTCCCCTTTTAAAATTCTATTAATTTACAATTTACTTTTCACTTGCCAACTATTACTATTTTTTCCTATTTCTTAAATAATATTCATTATAGTTTTAATTACATTTATGGATCGTACTATTTATGAATTTCCATTTTAGTCCTTTTTTTTACCATTATTATTGGCAAATTATAATGTGGTCACTAAAGTTATACATTTGCAAATTTTACCTTATATTTTCACTATTTTTTCTTATAGCTCATTTTTGTTTTTATCTTTTACTCTTAATACATGCTATGATACGTAAAATTATAATTTAGTTCTTACTTTTTACTTAAGGATGAGAATTACACTTATGGTCTTTATTTCACCATATAATAGGATTCATTTACAATTTTTTCCATCAATTAACATTTCATTTGCTAAATTATAATTTAATCCTTGTACTATCACTAAATTATGATAGTGCCCTCTTTTATCACTTATTTACACTAGTGCCATTACTCATCTTTACTTTCACGTTTAATTTCCTATTTAACCTGCAATCTCTCATTTAATCACATTTTTATTATTTTAATGGCAATTCACATGTTAATCCCTATTGAACTATTATCTTACACATTAAACCACTCATTTTTTTGTTTGATCATTTATATTCTTAACTTTCATTGAAGTACAATATTATCCTTCAATTATAATTAATTACTTTACTATCATTAGTTGAACTCATTTATGCATTTCATTTACTATTCATTATACAATTTGCAATTTTGTTCCTTAACATGTTATTTTCTTGTCACTTTACCATTAAGGCTTACCATTTAATTCTTTTTAATTAATTACAAAATTGTCAATTTTACATTTTATTTACAATTTTATCACTAGTTCACTCATTTTCACTCAACACTCATTATTTGGCATATAAATTATCAATTGATCATCATTTTGACATTTTCGTATCAAATTACATTTTGGTCCTCCAAAATTATAAAAGTTCATTTTTAAGATGTTTATCCACTATTTTTACCATTTTTACTTATTTTATTCAATACTTTACCATTTTTGCTCACTAAACTTGTTATTTAGGAAAATTACCAAATTGATCCTAAATTTTTCATTTTCTTTCATTTAGGTCCTTTTTCATTTAACTTTTCATTTTCACTTCATTTTTTTTTGCATTTTTCAATCAATTTTATCATTATATCCCCAGTATAAGGCTGACATAAATCTTCAGATTGGATATACGGAATGTAAATCTCACAGGCCCATAGTACATATTGAGAAATAATTCTAAAAGATTATTTCTCTATAGAACAGAATACAGAACAAATAATACAGATACTATTGGAGATCATTATGATCCTATCATAGCAAAGCAAGTTGTCATGACTTGTACCGTGTACAGGTATTCTTATAGCTAGCTAATTATATCGTGAACTAGATATAAACCGTCTGATCACTACTAAGGGCAAACTTTTTTATTTACTTCTAATTCACTTTTCACACTCTAACCTTTTCACTTGCTTTTACATTTCAATACATTGTTCATTTCACTTTTTAATCACTGTGCATGTTTTATGAATTATTTTACTATAATTCACTATGTCCATTCAATTTATGAATTACTTCATCATAATTTATTATTTTTATTTTAAACATAATGCAATTTCACACTTAAACATATTCATACATATTACATAAATTTTTAATAAATTCATGGACACTTATTTTCATGTCTCAATTCATTTTAAAAATTCTCGATCATTTTTTTAGGCTTATATTAAATAACAATACAATGTCACTCTACTTAACATTCTTATACAATTATCATTCCATAACCATGTATTAAATACATGTTACTATAATAATTCAAATTTTCTCAAGTATTTTTCCACTGTTACCTAATATTACTATCTTTAGAATTGATGTTGTTGTCTTTATTTTTCATTTTTTTCATACATTTTAATCTTTATATCATCAATTATTTATTTCAAACTTTTTATGCTCGGGTTTCACTTAAGATACACATTTTCTATAATTTTCACTTTAGATATAATATACTCCCAAATTAAAATATATTTAAATAAATTTTTGAAAATTACTAATAAATTTTTATATTTATTCTAAAGTGATATGTCCAGTAAAATTTTAAATATTTCATTTTCTAGCCAAAACTCTATTCGGCCAACATATTCCAATTTCACATTCAATTCTTTTTCCACTAATTTCACTTTCATATCATTTGTTCTTTATTTGTAACCTCATTAATACAATTACTTATTTTTAAAATTATTATTTATCCCATTGAACTCATTTATTCTCCTACTTTAAATAATTCATCAAAATATAATTTTATGTATATACATGGCCTCACCTATAATTCAAGTACCAACTTTTTTTTCTCCATTTTAAGGTTTTAAACTATCATTTATAAGCTCTATTCACATATAACCTTAATTTCAATTATCCATGCATATTTCATTAAAAAACATACTAAACATAACCTTAAACGTATAGAAATTTGATGAAAATTAATGGATATTGCATCCACTAACCTTGAATTCTTATTCTTTAACATTTGCTCCTTATTTTCTTCTTCCTTAATTTAATAAAACCACATAACAATAATATTTAGTCCTAATTCTATCCATAAAACTAATTAAATCAATTTATTTCCACCAAAATTACTTACTTGATTTTTTACCATTTATTTTCTCTATTTGATTTCTATGATCTTCACCACTTCAAATAAGCTTCAAAGATCAAGATAACTGAATTTAGGAGTTGAATATCACTTGGGATAAGTTGATTTAGTGGAATATTTGGTGAGATAAAATAAAGGAAGCCATGGGAGCAAGGATGGCCAATTCAGCCAAGAAGAAGAAATAGGAGAAAGGGAGAAGCTAGGTGAAGTCTTTGGAAAATTATAATTTTTTAGGCTATTTATAGGGCTAGAATTGGTTCAACCAAAGTGGTTGGATCTAATTTAAGCCTAATTAATGCACTGTAAATTATTTTTCTCTCTTTTCAAGCTCAAATTCACTCAAAATTAATTTCATAATTCTTAATATAATAAGTTAAGTCTCCATAAAAATTTTTAACTCAATCGAAGTTCATTTCTGGTTCGATTCACTGAAACTGATCCGATTAGCAAATTTTCAGTGTTTCCATAAAATCACTTTTTCACCGTCAAATTATTCTAAATACTAATTAAAGCTCAACTGAAAATTTTTGTAATTTTTAAAAATCATTTCTATTTTTAAAATTTTTGTTAAATCTAGGATCAATCGATTACTATTTAAACCAAAATTATTATTTTTTTCTTACTTCTTTAGTTCAAACATTCCTAAAAATACTTCTATAATCCTTAAAATATATTTATTAGGCTCCATGAATATTTTTGAATCAATATTATTTTCCGATCTCATTCATTTTTATCAGTCCGATAATCCAATTTTTTAAAATCATCAAAAAAAAATTTTTTCATTACCATATAATTTTACATCTCATTTAATGTAGATTTAGAAATTCTGATGATTTTTAGATGTTATTTATTATTTTTAAAGTTCCGATCAAATCTTAGTCAATTCAAGTACTATTTGAACCGAAATCATGAAATTTTCTTATTTTAAACTTTTGGAGACTCATTTGACCTCATTTTGATTTCAAATTTGAACCACGGGCTTCCACTGAAATGCTATTTCCAATGATCAAATAAAATATTTTTTAACTCAGAAATGTATTATTCATCCCGGTATCACTATTCATTATCAGAATACTATTTTTGACTAACCTGGTATTTGGACAATTGCAATTCTTTCCCACTAAGAAAATTTCGTCCTCGAAATTTCTTTGCATACCACAATTACTATCACTATTATACGATCACTTTGTGGGTATCCAATTTAATAACCCACAACAAATTTTCTACTAACCTTTTACAACTTATGATCCTTACGATTTAATAAACTTAAGTGAGCCTTATATTCTTTCATATACTTATAATCATTCTTACCATCAATACCTATTCATGGCATGTATACATATTATTCTATCCTTAATACATTTGCTTCGATTTTAGGATCGGCTAAACTTTTGCTCCAACACCAATAAAATTGTAACACCCTTATAACACTGTACAGTATGCACGGTGACTGATTAACTCAGATAATACCTCAGAGCTACAATCACCTGATGCACTAAACCAAGCAGTCCGGTAAAATTTTTTCCTTTCTAAACATCATCAATAGTTAAGTACTATAATAACCAAATAGTACATATGCAATACTAATTACAATTTATACTAATACTTATACATAACCATAACTTTAACACTTACATTCCTATTCTTTATGATAATATACATGCCATGCCTATTCTATCCATCATCCTTCCTGCCTGTCTGCAAAATTTGCTGAATCTTTCTATCTTCGAAACCTGTGCATAGTCACAATACTATGCTTTGAGCATTAAAATGCCCAGTGATAGGATACATATCCTAAACTTTCCAATCCAATCACATGCATGCATTCACAAGGTTATTGTTTCTCATATTATACCATTATTTAACTCTTCAAAAAATGCTACTTCGATTACCCATCAAATATTGGAATTGACTATTATTAAGTTTACACTCTTATTTATCAACATTTAAGTGCTAAGGTCTTATCTAGCAATATTATCACTTACTTTCCTAATCAACTTTTCTATCTTTTCTTTCATTACTACTATGATCTATCTATGCTTTGCTAACCCCTTTGATTAACTCTTTAACATTATAGTAGCATTATTAATTAGTTTACTATTACTATTCTTATCGTTAATATTGACATAATTAATCTATATATTAACACTATCTATAACATTTTCATCCTTAATAGCCCTAACATTTTCGGATTTATTTCACTTACTGATCTAATTCTAATCTAGCTTGTAAACTAATCTTTCTTTAATCTTATCAGGACTAATTTTCAATTAAATCCCCTTTTAAAATTTTATTAATTTACAATTTACTTTTCACTTGCCAATTATTACTATTTTTGCCATTTCTTAAATAATATTCATTATACTTTTAATTACACTTATGAACCATACTATTTATGAATTTTCATTTTAATCCTTTTCCTACCATTATTATTGGCAAATTATAATGTGATCTCTAAAGTTGTACATTTGCAAATTTTACCTTATATTTTTACTATTTATTCTTATAGCTCATTTTTTTCATCTTTTACTCTTAATACATGCTATGACATGTAAAACTATAATTTAGTCTTTACTTTTTATTTAAGGATGAGAATTACACGTATGGTTCCTATTTCACCATATAATAGGTTTCATTTACAATTTTGTTCATCAATTAATATTTTATTTGCTAAATTACAATTTGGTCTTTGCACTATCACTAAATTACGATAGTGCCCTTTTTATCACTTATTTATATTAGTGCCACTACTCATATTTACTTTCACATTTAATTTTCTATTTAACCTGCAATCTCTGATTTAATCACAAATATATTATTTTTATAGCAATTCATATGTTAATCTCTATTGAACCATTATCTTACATATTAAACCACTCATTTTTCTGTTTGATCATTTATATTCTTAACTTTCATTTAAGTACTATATTGTCCTTCAATTATAAATAATTACTTTAATATCACTAGTTGAACTCATTTATACATTTCATTTATTATTCATTATACAATTTGTAATTTTGATTCTTAACATATTATTTTCTTGCCACTTTAAGCTTACCATTTTACTTCTTTTTGATTAATCACAAAATTATCAATTTTACACTTTATTTACAATTTTTTCACTAATTCACTCATTTTCACTCTACACTCATTATTCGGTATACAAATTAATAATTGGTCCTCATTTTGATATTTTCATGTCAAATTACATTATGATCCTTCAAAATTATAAAAGTTCATTTTTAAGCTATTTATCCACTATTTTTTACCATTTTTACTCATTTTATTCAATACTTTACCATTTTTGCTCACTAAACTTATTATTTAGGGAAATTACCAATTTGATCCTAAACTTTTTATTTTTTTCATTTAGGTCATTTTTATTCAAATTTCCATTTTCACTTTACTTTTTTTTTTGCATTTTTAATCACTTTTACCATTATGCCCCAAGTGCAATCCTGTCAGAAATCTTCAGATCGGATATACTGTTAGTGTAAGCTCTAGCCCCAATGCATTGTAACGAAACACTTGAAATTAATAAAATGAGGCATTAGTTTTATCTTTTGTATTCCTGTGCATATCAATTGATAAAACTATCCAAGAATGTCGTTTCGGTTTAAGTTATCATGTGTGAGGCACATAGATTGTAAGACCTTGAAACAAATGAAACATCATTCTAAATATCCCTAGTCAGTCATTGTTATGGGAATAACAAATGAATTAAGACTAGTATGCTCTCTATGATCTTATGAGTTCTGTCTTATGGATCATTAGGACAAAAGTGTCAATCAGAGATCATAGATACATGTTAAAGAACATGGTATCTGGATTCGATCCGCTCATGAGAACACTACATGGTACAAGTCATAAGTGTTTCTCATATGCAAGTTTTGTATCGGAGTTCTTAGACCTGAAATCTCTATGAAACTCTTTATGAATTACTGTGTACTTTGACATACACCTAACGTGCTCGTAACAGAGTGACAAGTACGGGTATGATTGGGTATGCACTGATTCATGTTAGAGAGCATGAGAGAAGTGAAGGGATTACCCCTCTCGATAAGAGAGAAAAATATCACCGGCCACTTGATCAGTGAACTGAGAAGTGTATGGCCATACCGAGATGAAATAATGAGTAATCATTATTTATCTGAGAGTTCAGTGTCACTGGAATATCAAGAAATGAATTAATGTATATAAGGATGACTAGTTCCATGCCTTATATTAATTCTGATATTTATGGGTAAGGGACTATGCGAAATTGCATTAGGTCACCAAATGCCATATGCATTTTCATTTAATTTGGAATGCTATAATATCTTGCTAGAGAATATATATAGCCTTTGAATTAATTTATTAATTCATTGCCAACATTAAATGGACATATAGGATCGCACACAAAGCATTGGGCTTAAAATATTTAAATTAAGTATTGGACATTAATTTGGGCTTTTAATTAAAGTCAAATTAATGTATGTAATGGGTTATAATATTGCTATTGGGCTTTGGTCCATGAGAGAGAGAAATTCAGCCCATAAGGTTTAATTTCAATTAATTAATTATCTTGTGTTAATTAAGTTAATTGAATATTAAAGCCTAAAGGAATTTAAATTAAATTAAATCACTTATATATTTAATTCAGTGATTTCATTTATTTAAATGTCTTATGTTTTATTTTAAATTTGAATTTAAATTCAAAGGAGTTTAATTCAAAATATATTACTTATCTTTAGGAAGTGATAGAGTTTGAATTAATTATCTTAGGATAGTTGAATTCAGATTAATGACTTGCCAAAGGATAAGCATATATATTAAAAGAAATAAAACCCTAAACCTAATTTTTTTGTGGCATGAATAGTAACTCGTGAATAGTAACTCGAGAATAGTGACTCTCTCTCTCTTAATTCTTTTGTTCAATTTTTCACAAGGAGAAAGGATTGTTCCTCATTCTCTTGTGTTATTGAGCAGTAATAGCAATCTAAAGAAGTACAAAATCAAGTTTTGTAGCTTCAAACTATAACCCTTACACAATACCGAAAAAAAGATCTAGCAATCTCGTTTTTAAGCCGACGGTGTAATTGTGTGTGTGAGAATAGAGGGAGTGGCGCAAAAGGCTGTTCCTTGGCATTGGTGATCGAGAACTAAGGTGGATAAAGGCATCTTGGTTGCTGGACATCACAAAATCAAAGAATAAAAGGCATCATCTATTGTAAGTTTCAAAACCCTAAAATTGCATGTTTTCGTTCCTAGTTTTGGATATGTATGGTATGCATGATAAAATTTTTGTTTTTTCGCTGTGCTATCATGATTATCATACCATGTCATATTCCATCAGTGGTATCAGAGCCTAGACATGCTTATTTTAGTGCTTTAGATGCATGAAAAAATTAATTAAAAATCATTATTTTGAAAACATGCAAATCTGAAATTTTCTGTTTTGAGTTTTTTTGCATTGTTTTGGTGTAAAAATGATTTTAATTGATTAGATAGGTATTATAATTAATATGACATGTTAATATACTGTCCTAAGATGTTATTAGGGCTGGTAATGGTCGGATTTAATTATTTATACCTGATGGTACATGTTAATTATGAAACTAGGTGCTAGTTGGCATGTAAATTGCTATTTTAACAACTATTTTTCAAAATTAAATGTAAAAACGTTTTTGGGATGTTTGTAAGTGATTTTTAAAGATTAAATATCAGGTCTGGACATGTTTTAAATTTGGTTTTAATTCTGGTCCATGATAATTTAATTGATTAATTTTAAAATCACTTAAAACTATGTCTAGTTTGTGTTTGTTACATGTTTAATCAACATTGTTTGTTATGTTTTGATTAAAATGGTAAAAACACATTTAGATTAAAATGGTACAGAATATTAAATCAATGTTTATGGAATTATTTAGATTATTAAATGACTCATAAAATTGATTTAAATGTTTGTGCATTTTATGGCATTACATAAGCATTAAACAACTAGTTTTTGTTGTTTGTTTGTTTTTGCATGAATGTACTATATATGTGTTCTTCATGATTTTATTTTTAATTCATGTTAGCACATATTATATGCATTTTTAATGTTTATGGGTTGTATGACATAAAATTAAAAATGGCTAAATTGGAAATTATGCTAGAGTTGATTTATAGCACAAATCTAACTAGTTTGTGTTTTGGGCTTTTAAGAGAACTTATTCAATAAGAGGATTTAGTCCATTGGGCTTCGGCCCAGGCCCATCACGGGGTCATCTCTTAAAGCTTCAAGTACACAATTTCCATTAATGGGCTTGGCTAAATCTAATTAAAATTGGACTTTGTTTGATCCATGAATGCTATGTATATTTATTTGCTTGTTTGGTGTGATGAATGGATATGCATGGTGCATTCATGGGCCCTAGGTTTTTGTAATTAAATATGGCCTGCGAGCCATTATATTTTATTGTAAAAGTTTCATTTATTTCTTAGAATAGAATATACTTGAAGACTTTGTAAATCAAGACGAAGCCCACCGGAGTGGAGAAGCCCAACTCGAAGATTCTTATGTAATAGTATAGAATCTTAGTTGTAGGTTTTTGGGCCCATGTTTGTCACGCTTTACTTTATGCAATTATATATATATGCATGCTATGTATGGATGACAAAGCGTATGCCATGTAAGCCGTAATAAAATAAATCCCTAAAATAGTAAGTCATAAAGTTGCCTTCCTAATTCGAAACATGTCAAGGCATCGATCATCGATCACGTAGACTAGGAGTCCTAGATGCGCCCGATTATCTTTGTGAGGCATGGGTTGTGAATGTAGGTTGGACTTATCATGGAAAGGGATGCCCGGATCTAGGCAACTAATAAATGGGTTGTGCTATAACATCCTAAGATGTTAGCCCATTTGATCTAAGAGTCATGTACGAGACATGATTGGAGTTTTCCTACCTAAGTAACTTAACTTGTTAGGTGTACAAGCTCAGCTTGACTAATAAGTTGTTGAGAAAAGTGGATCTTGGCCCACATTAAATCACTAACGCGAATTATTTAAAGGGATATTAATTCGGTTTGTGGGATCATTAATAAGACCTCATTTAATCTTGCTAAATTTTATTGTAGATTGAAAATGGCATCTTCAAACAACAATTTCTCATTGCGATCGGTCCTTGAAAAGGACAAATTGAATAGCACCAATTTCATAGACTGGTCTCGAAACTTAAGAATAGTTCTTAAGCAAGAGAAGAAGTCGTATGTTTTGGATGCACCCTTGCCTGATGAACCAGGAAGGAACGCCTCTGCGGTTCAAAGGAAACTTTTGAGACCAAGAAGAGCGACTCCAATGATGTGACCTGTCTGATGCTGGCCACTATGGTGCCTGAATTGCAAAAGCAATTTATGGACTAAGAGACCTATGCGATCATGGTGCACCTCAAGGAGATGTTCCAAGAACAAGCTCGTCACGAGAGGTTCGTGACAACAAAGGCTTTAATTTCTTGCAAGATGGCTGAGGGTACTTCTGTTAGTACCCATGTACTCAAGATGAAAGGGTATCTTGATACTCTTGAGAAGCTTGAGGTACTAGTGCCAAAGGAATTGGCCACTGACTTGATCTTAGGATCATTGCCTGCTGCTTATGATCCATTTGTGATGAATTATAACATGCATACAATGAACAAGTCAGTCACTGAGCTTCATGGGATGCTTAAGAATGCTGAAGAAAACATTCGAAAGACCAATCCCGTACTAATGGTTCAAAAGGGAATTAAGAAGGGACAAGCTAAGGGAAAGGGAAAGGGAAAGGCAAAACCCAAGTTAAGTGGGAGTGCACCTCAGGCCCAATCTAAGCCCAAGGCGCCAAAACTCAAAGAGAGTGAGAGCACTTGCTTCCATTGCAACAAGATAGGGCATTGGAGGAAGAATTGCGCTCTCTTTAAGAAAGAACAAAAGAAGAATGGAGCCAAGGCGTCCAGTTCTGGTATTTTTGTTATTGAAGTTAACCTTTCTATATCTACCACTTGGGTATTGGATACCGGTTGTGGTTCTCACATTTGTTCAAATGTGCAGGGGTTAAGAAATAGGCGGTTACTTGGGAAGAATGAAGTGGACCTCCGTGTGGGGAATGGAGCACGAGTTGCTGCCATGGAGATAGGCGACTATCACCTCACTTTACCTTCCGGACTTTGTATTGTTTTGAATAATTGTTATTATGTGCCTGCTATGAGCAGAAACATTATTTCAGTTTCATGTTTGGATAATGATGAATTTGATTTTGTTATTAAAAATGGCAATGCTCATATTCGTCGCCAAGGCATTTCTTATGGCAATGCCATGTTGCAAAATGGCCTTTATATCTTTGATTTACAAAACAAAGAGTCCATATACAACATTAATACAAAGAGGGTTAAATCAAACGAATTGAACCTTACTTACTTCTGGCATTGTCGCTTAGGACATGCAAACGAAAAACGCATTTCAAGACTCCACAAAACTGGAGTGCTTGGGTCATTCGACTTAGAGTCTTATGATACATGCGAGCCATGTTTGCATGGAAAAATGACAAGGAGTCCTTTTAATAAAAATGGCGAGAGGACTAATGGCTTATTGGAACTAATACATTCCGATGTATGTGGACCTTTAAGTACACATGCTAGAGGTGGTTTTAGCTACTTCGTGACATTCACAGATGACTTCAGTAGATATGGCTATGTCTATCTGATGAAGTACAAGTCTGAAACTTTTGAGAAATTCAAAGAGTTTAAGAATGAAGTAGAAAACCAACTTGGCAAAAGTATAAAAGCCATTCGATCAGATCGAGGTGGCGAATACTTAAGCCAAGAGTTTGACAGTCATCTAAAGGAGTGTGGTATTATTTCACAGCTCACTCCTCCTGGAACACCTCAATGGAATGGTGTGTCCGAAAGGAGAAATCGAACTCTGTTGGACATGGTTCGATCTATGATGAGTCAAGCTAATCTTCCTATCTCTTTTTGGGGTTATGCATTAGAAACTGCTGCGTTTCTATTGAACCGTACTCCAACTAAAGCAGTTGAGAAGACACCATACGAGGTATGGACTGGGAAAGAACCCAATATGTCTTTTCTCAGGATTTGGGGCTGTGAAGCACATGTTAAGAAATTAACATCTGAAAAACTAGAGTCCAAATCCACTGTCTGCTTGTTTGTGGGTTATCCTAAAGAAATAAAGGGATACTACTTTTACTCACAAGCCGAGAACAAAGTATTTGTTGCTCGCAAGGCTGTTTTCTTGGAAAAGGAGTTCCTTCTCAAGAAAGACAGTGGGAGTAAAGTAGAACTTGGAGAAATTCAAGCACCACAAACTCCTATAGAGGATGATTTGGAAATGGGATCAAGTTCACAACCAGTTGTGGAACAAGAACCCATTACACAAGAACCTAGAAGGTCCGGTAGGGTACGTCAGGAGATTGAGAGATATGGATTTCTAATCACTGACAGTGACACTATTGAGTTAGTAGATCGTGAGGATCCTACTACCTACCGAGAAGCTATTGAAAGCCCAGACTCGGATAATTGGCTTGAAGCCATGAAATCCGAGATGCAATCAATGTACGATAACCATGTTTGGACCTTGGTTGATCCACCAGAAGGTGCTAAGGTAATTGAATGCAAGTGGTTATTCAAACTAAAAGCTGATAAGACCTACAAAGGTAGACTAGTAGCAAAAGGTTTTCGACAAACTCATGGTATAGACTATGACGAGACCTTTTCGCCTGTAGTCATGCTCAAGTCCATTAGGATCTTGCTTGCCATAGCTGCATATCATGATTATGAGATATGGCAAATGGATGTCAAAACTGCTTTCCTTAACGGAAATTTACTTGAGGATGTGTATATGACACAGCCTGAAGGTTTTGTCAATCCCAAGCATCCTAAGAAGGTATGCAAGCTTCAAAAATTCATTTATGGATTAAAGCAAGCATCCCGAAGTTGGAATCTTCGCTTTAATGAGGCAGTCAAAGAATTTGACTTCATCAAGAACGAAGATGAGCCTTGTGTGTACAAGAAGGTTAGTGGGAGCATAGTAGTGTTTCTGGTCCTATATGTGGACGACATCCTTCTCATTGGGAATGATATTCCAACATTGCAAAAGGTTAAGCAATGGTTGGGAAAATGTTTCTCAATGAAAGACTTAGGTGAAGCCGAGACTATACTTGGTATTCGAATCTATAGAGATATATCGAATCGGCTTTTGGGAATAAGTCAAGAAAAGTACATAGACAAAGTACTAAAGCATTTTAGTATGGGAGACTCAAAGAAAGGATACATACCTTTGGCTTTGGGAGTTCCTTTGACTAAAGAACAGTGCCCTAAAACCAAAGAGGAAAGGGACAACATGAGTAGAATCCCATATGCATCTGCTATTGGATCTATCATGTACGCTATGTTATGTACTAGGTTGGACGTTGCTCATGCACTGAGTATAACCAGTAGGTTTCAGCAAGACCCTGGTGAGAAGCACTGGTCTGCTGTAAAAGGGATCCTGAAGTACCTGCGAAGGACTAAGGATCACTTCTTGGTGTACGGTGGTCAAGAAGAGCTCGTCATACAAGGTTATGCCGATGCTGCTTTTCAGACCAGCACTCAGGATTCTAGATCGCAATCTGGGTTTGTTTTTGTTTTGAACGGTGGTGCTGTCAGCTGGAGAAGCTCGAAGCAAGAAATCGTTGCCGACTCAACTACAGAATCTGAGTATATTGCAGCAAGTGAGGCTGCAAAAGAGGCTGTTTGGATTAAAAATTTCATTAATGGATTAGGAGTGGTCCCAAGCATCCTAGATCCATTAGAAATTTTCTGTGACAATAACGGGGCCATTGCACAGGCCAAGGAGCCCCGGTCACACCAGAAATCCAAACACATACTCAGAAGGTACCACTTGATCAGAGAAATCATTGATCGTGGGGACGTCAAGGTTAGCAAGATATCAAGTGAAGACAATGTAGCAGATCCTTTGACGAAACAGTTACGTCCAAATCTGCACGAAGCTCATTTGAGAGTGTTCGGTCTTAGGGCTATGCCCAATTGGGACTAGTGCTAGTGGGAGATTGTTAGTGTAAGCCCTAGCCCCAATGCATTGTAACGAAACACTTGAAATTAATAAAATGAGGCATTAGTTTTATCTTTTGTATTCCTGTGCATATCAATTGATAAAACTATCCAAGCATGTCGTTTCGGTTTAAGTTATCATGTGTGAGGCACATGGATTGTAAGACCTTGAAACAAATGAGACATCATTCTAAATATCCATAGTCAGTCATTGTTATGGGAATAACAAATGAATTAAGACTAGTATGCTCTCTCTGATCTTATGAGTTCTGTCTTACGGATCATTAGGACAAGAGTGTCAATCAGAGATCATAGATACATGTTAAAGAACATGGTATCTGGATTCGATCCGCTCATGAGAACACTACATGGTACAAGTCATAAGTGTTTCTCATATACAAGTTTTGTATCGGAGTTCTTAGACCTGAAATCTCTATGAAACTCTTTATGAATTACTGTGTACTTTGACATACACCTAACGTGCTCGTAACAGAGTGACAAGTACGGGTATGATTGGGTATGCACTGATTCATGTTAGAGAGCATGAGAGAAGTGAAGGGATTACCCCTCTCAATAAGAGAGAAAAATATCACCGGCCACTTGATCAGTGAACTGAGAAGTGTATGGCCATACCGAGATGAAATAATGAGTAATCATTATTTATCTGAGAGTTCAGTGTCACTGGAATATCAAGAAATGAATTAATGTATATAAGGATGACTAGTTCCATGCCTTATATTAATTCTGATATTTATGGGTAAGGGACTATGCGAAATTGCATTAGGTCACCAAATGCCATATGCATTTTCATTTAATTTGGAATGCTATAATATCTTGCTAGAGAATATATATAGCCTTTGAATTAATTTATTAATTCATTGCCAACATTAAATGGACCTATAGGATCGCACACAAAGCATTGGGCTTAAAATATTTAAATTAAGTATTGGACATTAATTTGGGCTTTTAATTAAAGTCAAATTAATGTATGTAATGGGTTATAATATTGCTATTGGGCTTTGGTCCATGAGAGAGAGAAATTCAGCCCATAAGGTTTAATTTCAATTAATTAATTATCTTGTGTTAATTAAGTTAATTGAATATTAAAGCTTAAAGGAATTTAAATTAAATTAAATCACTTATATATTTAATTAAGTGATTTCATTTATTTAAATTTCTTATGTTTTATTTCAAATTTGAATTTAAATTCAAAGGAGTTTAATTCAAAATATATTACTTATCTTTAGGAAGTGATAGAGTTTGAATTAATTATCTTAGGATAGTTGAATTCAGATTAATGACTTGCCAAAGGATAAGCATATATATTAAAAGAAATAAAACCCTAAACCTAATTTTTTGTGACATGAATAGTAACTCGTGAATAGTAACTCGGGAATAGTGACTCTCTCTCTCTTAATTCTTTTGTTCAATTTTTCACAAGGAGAAAGGATTGTTCCTCATTCTCTTGTGTTATTGAGCAGTAATAGCAATCTAAAGAAGTACAAAATCAAGTTTTGTAGCTTCAAACTATAACCCTTACACAATACCGAAAAAGAGATCTAGCAATCTCGTTTTTAAGCCGACGGTGTAATTGTGTGTGTGAGAATAGAGGGAGTGGCACAAAAGGCTGTTCCTTGGCATTGGTGATCGAGAACTAAGGTGGATAAAGGCATCTTGGTTGCTGGACATCACAAAATCAAAGAATAAAAGGCATCATCTATTGTAAGTTTTAAAACCCTAAAATTGCATGTTTTCGTTCCTAGTTTTGGATATGTATGGTATGCATGATAAAATTTTTGTTTTTCCGCTGTGCTATCATGATTATCATACCATGTCATATTCCATCATATACGAGACGTGGATCTCAGTGTAACACCCCTAAAATTTACATTTGACATTCTTATCATGTTGTAGAGCGTGAAAGATAACCTCGAGATAGTTTTTGGAACAAACAGAGTGAAGGAAATAGAGAAAATCCAAGAAAGTATAAAGGTTAAACGTGTTCAGGCCAGGATAATCCGAGAATGGGTGATATGATGGGCAGTTTAGTCTAGGATAAGTTTATGAAAGTAGGTATTAAATGAAGTTTGGTGGTATAATTTGAGCTGAAAATGAGCTTAGAATGATCCTTAAATGGGATAGAGAAGTTTTACTTGGTATCGTAGAAAGAGTTGACTGGAAGTTTGAACATATTCTGAATTGGTGTATTGACATCCAAAAAATTATTTCGACTTCATAAATATATTATTAATAACCTAAATAATATATTAGAAGTGAAAAATAAGTGTTCTAACAGTTTTAAAAATTTGGATTTCGAACCGGTTGCACTAGCCGTCAAAGTCAGAAGTATATCGGAATTAATTGAAATTTTAACCACATGTTCTTGAGTATTCTAGTGTATGTGAGGAAAAATTTTAGGGCATTCTAATACAGAAAATACTGGTTTCAGAAAATGGGTTGAGAAACTGAGAAAAAGGGTTGATTAAGGTTTCAATGAAAATTTAAAAATAGAAAATGCTCTTTAAAAATCACTAAAAATTTTAGTTCTATATGAAATTTTATGTAGAATATTTTGGTATAAAAAATAAAATTTTCGATGACGTCGAGATTTTGCTTGTCGGACTGTTTCTGGTGAATTGGACTGAAAATGAATTTTGATTGAGCCAAAAATTTATATAAAAATTTAATTTATTATTTTATAAATTATGGAATTTATTTGGAGTATAATGGAGCAAGGAAAGAGAGATAAATAATTTTTATGTGCTTATTGGGCTTGTAATTTTTGTTTGGGCTTAGGTTAGGCCCTATTGCCTTAATTAAGCCCATCAAGCCCATTAATCTAAGTATTTAAAGACCAAAGAACTCCAAAATTCCAAAATTCTCTACTGCCTTCACCGATCTTCCTTGGATTCTCTTTTGGCCAACCCTTTCTTCTCTTTTCTTTTTAAAATTTTCCTATATTTTCTTCATGTTTCTTTTCAATCCCAAGCTTCCATAAAAGGTTTCAGCCCCTCTACAGTATGATGGCAGTCCCTAAACTCCCTTTTAAGCAAAAGAAGTAGGAGAAGTTAAGGATCCAAACTTATGTTTTTAAAATCAAGGTATGTGTAATTAAGGTTTTTAATTTGAATTGAAGACTCTAGTAGATAGATTTAGTTATATAAATTATTTTTATGATGTTATATTGGATTAAGAAGGCTAATTGATGGGTAGATTTTTGCCTTGTTGGTTCGGCCACTTGGTGTTTGAGAGGAGCATGGTGCTCTTTGATGAGGGATAAAAGAATTAAAGATTAAGGAATAAAAGGCAAGAAAATAAGGTATGTGGATACAAACTACCCTCAATTTCATTTAAATTGTGAATTTTAGTATAAATTTTACATTATACAACAATATGAAATGGAAGAGTAGTGTGAAATTATTTAAGGTAACATTACAAGAGGATGATTAAATATGAAATAAACATAAAAATACAAAGAGAATAATTAATTAATGGTAGAAGCAATAGTGGCTGAATAGGAAGCTTAAGAACATTAAGTGAAATTTTGATTATTTATAAAATATTAAATGAAATTCTAATATATAATAACTAAAGGTATTATAGTGAAATTCAGTTAAAAATAATAAATGTGTAAGGAATTATGTATGAAACATAATGATGTTCATGTAGAGAATTAATTAAAATTAAGAAAAACGAAGCATAAATTGATCTATTTTCCTATAAATAAATATTAAAATTATAAATAGCAAAGAATAAAGCATAAAAAATTAAAAATGTAAGAAATGTATAATGGTTGAAATATATTAATGGGATGAAAGGTGTGTAATTGATGTTTAGTTGAGTAATTAATAATAATTAGGCAAAATAAGACATAAGAATTCTAATATTGTTGATTAGAATGAAAAATGAGGAAGGTACCTAAATATGTAATAGTTACATAATGCAAAAAGTTAATGAAACTTGAAATTTACCATGCGTAATTATTTCAATTCACCATGAAATGATTATAAATGGGTATAAAGTTATGTATGATATGAAGTTGGAATGAGAAACAATTCATTAATGGAAAAATCTCTTGATGGCCGAGTGATGAATATGTGTAAATGTTATGGTTTAGTTATAATTATATGGTAATGAGCATCTATGTGATGAATGCATGAGTAACAGGCTTAGAATGTGTTTGGGAGCAATATGTGACTAAAATAAAATATGAAAAACAAATATTAATGCAGAAATGTAATAAGAAGTAAAAGTTAATTATGCTCTTAGTGTCAGTGAGAAATTCCAGTTATTTGGATAGTATGGCTAGCCATAGGAATTTATTCCACGGGATACCATGAGTTAAGGAAATAGTTATCATCAGAAATGACCATGATATATGAGACGGGATAGCCAGCTTATTATATGCATTAGTGCTGAGATTTTGGTATCTACCTAAAGGTACGATCCCTCCAGTATACCGTATTTACATCCCGTTTATCCAGTTCATGGTTGTCCATGATTAGGGATAAAATGATAATTTTGTATAAGCCTGGGATGAGAGAATAATTAAAATGAATTAGATGCCATAAATGTAATTAAATGATAAATAATGTGAAAAATAAGATCAATGGGATAAGTAAGGGCAAAACCATAATTACGTGATAAAATAAGGGTAAATTGGTCAATTGAAGCAAAAGAGTGAATAAGAAAATTAAAATAGTTAAATAAGATAAAAAGAGGTATAAATATAATTAGTCAAAAATTTAGGGATTAAATTGTAAATTTGCCATCTTTGAGAGATTCAAAGAATTAAAATATAACTTGTACATTGAAAATTAAATAAAAATCAAACAAAGTCAAATGAGTCAAAATGTAAGTTAAATTGGAGAAAAAGTCAACTCAAGGACTTAATTGAAATTTTTGCATGAAGTTTAGTAAATAAATGAAATTTAGTAAGAAAATAAATAGAGAAAATCGTAAATGCAAGTAAAAGAATATTAAAGTGAAAAAACATAAATAATAGGCTTAAAAAGTATGAAAAGGTAATTGTGTGATTAAGCAGGGGTGGAATCGTAAATTTGAATATGAATATAGCAATTAAAGAAATTTAATTGATTAGACAAGTTAAGAAGGACAAAATCGTCAATAAATGTAATTCGTCACCATAAGAAAAATTTCAGGGTCTAAATTGCAATTTATGCACCAAATTTAAATTAAAGGCCAAAAGAAGTTAAACCAATCAAAGTTATGGTCAAAATTGATCAAATAAAAAAAGTCAACTTTAGAGACTAAACTGAAATTTTCACTTAACTATAGGAAAATTGTGAAATTAATTCGAAGGGGTGAGTGATAAAGAGAGTTAAAGTAAATTATAAGTATAATAAGAATAAATCGTGGATTTATATAATAAAAGGAAATTATAAGGATTTAATTATGATTTTTTTCTACTTAATAAGGAGAGAAATAAAATTTAATAAGAAAAACTATATAATCAGGATAAAGAAAAGTAAAAAAGATCAAATGAATTAAAATGAAGATAAATAGAATCAAGGACAATGGGTAGTGAGCTCAGGGACCTAACCAAAATGTTACATCTGACTAAAGATTTTATATATATATCATTTAGTGCTAAAGAATTAAGTATAAGAGAAAGTAAAGACAAGGAAGTAAATTCATAATTTAATTAAGTAAAATATGATGAAACAAAGGATCCGATTATTTAACTGTAATTTGATATTAAAAGAGGTAATTAAACTTATACAAGAAAAAGGTAAAAAGAGAATTTGAATAAATTGTTATAAATGATGAATGAAACCGAAGTATGATCAAAGAAAGAAAAATTAAATATGAGATTGTAGAATGGACCAAAGAATGGAATTAAGGATTAAATTGAAAGAAAAAAAAGAAAAGTTTCATGGCGAGAATTATTCAAAGAGAAACGAAGGATAAATTAGCAGTTTTGAGAAAATAATTAACCAAATATTGATTTAGCTAGACAGAAAAATTTAAGCTGCAATTTGAACAAAAATAAGAACCTAATCGAAAATATATGACAAAAAGAGAAATAACAGGAGAATGAGGTATGACAAAATATGGAGTAACAAATGAAAGAAGAAGATTGGAAAGAAAATAGAAATGGAATTTCACAACTAATGAACTTTGACAAGGGAAAACTTGCTTTATATATTATAGTGAATCAACATAGAATTCCAAGTAAAGTAGCAAAAAAAGAATAATGAAAAATAAGAGACAAGGACCGGTAAATAATAATACAAATTGTAGGGGCAGAAGTATAATCTAAATTAAAGCTGTGATAACAAATCAGTAAAACATTAGAAGACAGAATTAGTCAACCAAATAGAATTGTTTAAGATAATAATAATAATAATAATAATAATAATAATAATAAATAAAATTTAGTTGAATGAAATTTTACGTAGTTGTATCCACCACTAAGCAACAATGTTGCTTAGTGTGCGATTTATTGACTGTGCGCAGGGACAGGTACTCGAAGACATAATAAAAAACCAGCATGGCATGTACATCAAGGATGAGTAAGAGTATGATTGTAAGTTAGACTATGTTAATTAGTGAGTGGCATGTAATAAAGGAAGTCATTAATGTTAACGAAATGATAATATGAGTACTGATTTTGTATATACTTAAATATACATTGAGTATATGTATGTGATTAATGTGCTGATAACAATATTAGATTTAGGTGAAAGATAGGGAAAGTAGAATGAACTTAGGGTGTCATACTCAGGGCCCTCAGTACAGACTGAGAAATGATCTCGAATGACCATTTCTCTATAGAACAAAATACAAAATAGATAATATAGATATTATGGGAGATCATTACGATTTTACCATAGCAAAGCAAGTCGTCATTACTTGTGCCACGATATAAGTGTCCCTATAGCTAGCCAATTATATCCTGAACTAGATTTAAATCGCCTGACCACTACTAAGGGCAAACTTTCTTGTTTACTTCAAATTCACTTTTCACACTTTAACTTTTTCACGTGCTTTTACATTTCAATATACTGATCATTCCACTTTTTCATCACTTTGCATATTTTGTGAATTATCTTACTATAATTCACCATCTCCATTCAATTTATAAAACTATTTTATCATAATTCATTATTACCATTTTAAACATAATGCAATTTAACACTTAAACATATTCATACATATTCCATAAATTTTTAATAAATTCATGGATACTTTTTTTCATGTCTAAATTCATTTTAAAAACCCTCAATTATTTTTTGGGCTTATATTAAATAACAAAATAATTTCACTCCACTTAACATTCTTATACAATTATCATTCCATAACCATGTATTAAATACATATTACTATAATAATTCAAATTTGCTCAAGTATTTTTCCAATGTTGCCTAATATTACTATCTTTAGAATTGATGTCGCTGTCGTCATTTTTCATTTTTTTCATACATTTCAATCTTTATATCATCAATTATTTATTTCAAACTTCTATATGCTCGGGTTTCACCTAAGATACACATTTTCTATAATTTTCACTTTATATATAATTAATATACTTCCAAATTAAAATATATTTAAATAAATTTTTGAAAATTATTAATAAATTTTTATATTTCTTTTGAAGTGATATGTCCATTAAAATTTCAATTATTTCATTTTCTAGCCAAAATTCTAGTCGACCATCATGTTTCAATTTCACATTCAATTCTTTTTCCACTAAATTTACTTTTATATCATTTGTTCTTTATTTGTAACCTCATTAATACAATCACTTCTTTTAAAGTTATCATTTATTCAATTGAACTCGTTTATTCCATTACTTTACATAATTCATCAAAATATAATTTTATGTATATACATAGTCTCACCTATAATTCAAGTAGAAAATTTTTTTCTCCATTTTAAGATTTTAAACTATCATTTATAAGCTCTATTCACATATTTATAACCTTGATTTCAATTATTCATGCATATTTCATTAAAAAGCATACTAAACATAAACCTTAAAACTTATAGAAATTTGATGGAAATTAAGGAATATTACATCCACTAACCTGAAATTCTTGTTCTTCAACATCCACTCCTCATTTTCTTTATCTTCTCCCTTTTAAAAACTACTTCCTCCTTCCTTGAATCTACATGGACCGAATTATTAAGCATAAGAAACCTCAGTTTTTCTTCATCCTTAATTCAATATAACCGCATAATAATAATATTTAGTCCTAATTCTATCTATGAAACTTATTAAATCAATTTATTTCCACCAAAATTACTTACTTAATTTTTGACCATTTATTTTCTCCACTTGATTTCTATGATCACCACTTCAAATAAGCTCCAGAGATCAAGATAACTAAATTTAGGGGCTGAAAATCACTTGGAACAAGTTGATTTAGTGGAATATTTGGTGAGAGGAAATGAAGGAAGCCATGCGAGCAAGGATGGACAATTCGGCCAAGAAGAAGAAATGGGAGAGAGAAAGAATCTAGGTGAAGTCTCTGGAAAATTATATATTTTTAGGCTATTTATAAGGCTGGTTTGGGCTGAATTTAGTTCAACCAAAGTAGTTGGACCTAATTTAAGCTCAATTAATGCATTGTAAATTATTTTTCTCTCTTTCCAAGCTCAAATTTACTCAAAATTAATTTTGAAATTCTTAATTAATAATATAAGTCTTCATAAAATTTTTTAGCTCAATCGGAG
The DNA here is from genome assembly GCA_037975025.1 of Excoecaria agallocha. Classification (NCBI taxonomy): domain Eukaryota; kingdom Viridiplantae; phylum Streptophyta; class Magnoliopsida; order Malpighiales; family Euphorbiaceae; genus Excoecaria; species Excoecaria agallocha. Next base: position 3,796,276 of record CM075822.1, on the reverse strand, counting down.
TTCATTTTCGATCCGGTTCACTCAAACTAGTCTAGTTAGTAAATTTTCAATATTACCGTAAAATCACTTTTTTACTATCAAATAATTCTAAATACTAATTAGAGCCTAAATGGAAATTCCTGCAATTTTTAAAAATCGTTACTATTTTTAAAACCTCGATCAAATTTACGATCAACCTGTTACTATTTAAACCGAAATTATTATTTTTTTCTTACTTCATGAGTTCAAACCTTCCTAAAAATACTTTTATAATTCTCAAAATATATTCATTAGGCTCCGTAAATATTTTTGAGTCAATCAGAAACTGTTTTTCGATTTGATTCACTTTTACCAATCCGATCATCCGATTTTTCAAAATCATCAAAAAATTAATTAGTCATTACCATATAATTATACACCTCATTTAATATAGATATATAAATTCTGGTAATTTTTAGAGGTCATTTGCTCTTTTTAAAATTTTCATCAAACCTTAGTCAATCCGGATACTATTTGAACCGAAACCATGAAATCTTCTTATTTTTAACTTTTAGAGACTCATTTGATCTAATTTTGATTCCAAATTTGAACTATGGGCTCATGCTACATGCTCTTTCCAATGATCAAATAAAATATTTTTTAACTTTGGAATGTACTATTCACTCCGATATCACTATTCACCATCGGAATACTATTTTCAACTAATCTAGTATTTGGATCATTACATTCACCACGAGCATTTTCCTGCTCAAAAAAATATGTTCGCCACGAGTAGGGGTCAAGAGCTCACTAGATATGTTCGCCACAAGCATTTCATTAGTAATCCCGCTCAAACAGGCATGTTCGCCACAAGTAGGGGTCAAGAGCTCACTAGGCATGCTCACTTTTAGCATTTTTTCAAGAGCTCACTAGACATATTTGCCACAAGCAACTTAGTTAAATTCACAGACAGTTTTGCCACAAGTCATGAAGACTTATTCGCTCACTGAGACTGTACATGTCAAAGAACCGCCTTCTAAATATGCCATCTATAATGCGGTTGACATAAATGTTACGCACACAAAGGTAATTTAATTGGAAATAAAACTTTGTGGTATTCAGAATCCTAAAGGTATACAAATTTTTACCCTATAAATATGTAAGTCAGGTATTTACTCTAAGACAATCTTTTCCTATTTTTACGCGATTTTCTTTATTTTCTATAATTTTTCGAGTCAAAAGTACTGACTAAGCTGTCGGAGTATTCGTAACTATTCACAGGTCTTTTTATCATTTTTTATAGGTATCAAGCTCAGATCAAGGATTATTTCGACAATATTATCAATGCCAATTTCGCATATGCTGGTTTCTGATTGCTTGTACAAGGTCTGTAAGCCATCCATTACAATTTTCTTTTCTTTTCTTTTTTAAGTTTTCTTTCAACTATTAGTGATTATAATAAAAAATAAAAATCTTATTCATCAGATCGATCAAATCGATTTATGAGTGAATAATTAATAGCTTAGTCTGGCTTATGCTAAACAATTTGGATTTAATAAAAGGATTAGATTCAAATAAATAGATTTAAAACGAATCAAATTGTAAACGAGTTGAATAATAAGTGGATCAAGCAGTTAATGAATTGGGTCTAGGGGTGTGCATCCGACCCGATTAACCAAAAACCTGAAATTCTTATATTTTCCTCACCCGACCCTATCCTATATAAATATCGGGCCCCTACCTGATTAATCCTTTTTTTCGGACCCCGACCAGAATAACCCTATTAACCCGAATTTTATTTTTTTAATTTATATATTTAAATTAAAATCCTAAATTAATACAAATAAATAATATTAAATGCCATAAAAATATTTTAAAAATACAACAAACTAACAATTTTAAAATTACATTAAATATATATTATATATTAATTAATATTGTAGAAAAATTAGTTTTTTATTTATATATTTAAAAAATTGGGTTGTTTGGTCAGGTTCGGGTTAGGGTTAGTCAGGTTTTCACCCGACCTGAACCCAAAGTATACATAATATAAAAAACTGAACCGATCCTATTAACCTTATCCGAATTGGTCGGTTTGGGTTGGTCATGTTGATCGGATCGGATCAGTTTTTGCACACCCCTAATTGGGTTTGATTGGATCATATGCATATCAAATTGATTCATGGATTGATTCAAACGAATCAAATCACAAATTGAGGCGTATTTTTATTGTTATTTTCTATATGGAATATCAACTAATGGGCTTCTTACATTTCCAATAGCCAACTGAAATTGTGTTTTGCTTTGTATCAATTTATATGCAACAATAACATAAATTAAAAGTAATTACTTTTTTTTTATTTTTATAGATATATTTTTCTTTAGGTGATATAGCTGCTATTCAAGGGTCACATAATATTAGGGATGTGCAGAACCGAATCAGAACTGAGAACCAAATCAAAACGAATAGATTTTGATCTATTTGGTTTAGTTATTTCGGTTTTTTATTCATTCGATTATGGACCGAAATTAAAAATTGGTTTAATCAATTTGATTTAATTTTTGAAATTGAAAAATTAAAAGAACCGAACCGATCGAAGTTTATTAAACTCACCGTTTTGCTTATATGTATATATACCTATTTTTACAGAAATCCCTAAGCAGTTCTCTATTTCTACCCAAATCCCAATCACCATACTAGCTTCTCCATCGGCGCCGTCAATGCAGTCACCGTTTCCTCTGCTGGCAAACCATAAGCTGCCATCTCTTTCTCTGTCATTTGCCATCTCTATTGTATTCCCTAACCTGGAATCTTTTTTTTCTCTCTTCTCAATTTGAGATCCTTCGAGACATATTCCTGCCATTTTTGATGTTGGGTGGCAACACTAAGAGCATTCGGAGGACTGATGAAGAGGAGGCGAACCTTCTGATGTCCTCTATTTTTTCCCACATACTGGCGATGAGTAGATCATAGATGGGTTTATTAAGGTACTCCGACATGGATTTTGGCTAGATCACGATGCATTAGGGCCAACCAGATTTTGCTATGGTACGAGTGAATTGTGTGTACAACAACCATCGTCTTCTTCCTTCCTCCGCCGTCTCTCTCCATCTTCTGCCAGTGACTATGGCTCAGGCGGCATAGCCACCTTCTCTACTCCCATAAGCTACTCTCAAAATGCACTTAAAGGATAGAATATCCGATTTCTACGACGGTACCTACTTTTTCTCTTTAGATGTAAACCCTACCTCAGCTTCTCTCTCAAATTGATATATTGATATGCTCATGAATGTATGATTCTTTACTCTATTTGGCTTGCAAGGAACAAGTCAATAGGAATCGACAGTTCTTAGTTTTTAGCAGAAATTTTACTCAGCTACTCTTATTAGCTTACAAGAATTCTTTGTATTCTATTTCGAAAGAACCTCAAATATTTTGATTTTTTGTTCTGCATCAAATGCTTTTATTGTGGCAACTTCAATATTTTTTTTAAAATAAAGATTCTCATTGGTAAAGCTTATAAATTTTGTTAATTACTTGGGACTGGTATTGCAAGAGATGTTGGTAGCGTTTACTTTGGCCCTAATCATCCTATGAAGCCACATCGGCTTTGTATGACGCATCATCTGGTTCTCTTTTATGAGCTTCACAAGAAGATGGAGATTTATGTTAGTAAAATTTAGAAATTTTAATGTTCTTTCCTTTTTTCTGGATAATGTATATACAAATGTATTTTTGTTGATATTTCTTTTGTAATGGTGGTATTGGAATCAATAAAAATAGGAGAGGTTTAAAACTGGGTTTAGGTTAAAAGTGTAATTAAAAAAACCCATATATAATTTAAAATCGATTGAATTGAACCAAACAAATCAAAATTATTTCAGTTCATTCGATTTTCGATTCTACAAAGTTCGATTTCGGTTTAATTTTTATATTTCTTAAATTTTGGTTTTCTTTTCAAAACCGAACCGAATCAACCATTTGCACACCCGTATATAATATATTCTACTTTCCATAAACAGGAACAACATATGCGAGTTTGTTTTTGTTAGTTACCTAGGAATTGCAATTCCATGATTATATTATAGGTCACACAAGTCAATTCATTTCGGTCCATTGATTATTTACAAATTAAATTAAATTTAATTACGGATTATATGGATTAAATTTTAATAGATATAGCTAAAAGTGGAGGTGTCAAAATTTACCCAAATCCAAAATTTAACCCAAATCCTCCTAAAAAATGACTCAAACCCAATCCAAATAAATACCCATTGAATCATTACCCAATACCCAATATAAAAATATCCCTTTCTGAACTTTCTTCTTCGTGCATAATATTTCACAAATTTCTACATTTCAATTCACATACATAAATTGATAATGGAGTCCCGATCTAAGAAATCAGCTCTCATCTTTCTGGGTACTAGCTGCTTCAACTCCATCCCCATCGTATTTTGCCTCATTCAGCCATTGGATCCGCCTTGCTATATTTGTTTTCAGTCCGTCTCTGTCTCTCCGGAGCTCAACCCTAACTACAGATTTAGTTTTTGCAATTATTAAGCTCTAAGCTTTACTGATTAACTATTTTTTTGTATTTGTAAAGAATAATGTGTTTGGTTGCTAAAAAGGCTGTGAAATTATTTGAAATTTACGGGGCAATACATCTTTTCTTATAGATTATTGCGTGACTGATGAGAGGAGCCCCCTCTCTTCTTCATCTCTATCACCGAAGAGAGAGAATCCAAGAAAAAAAAATTAAAGATACAGTTCTTAAAGCCAAAAGAAAAGGGTAATACTTGTTAACCTCATTATAAAATTCATTAATTAATTCATAAAAAAATTTATAATAATTTACATTAAATCTATGGATCGATTCAAATTTGTCTAACCTATTTGGGTATTGATCAATTTATGATTCATAGTTTTTGACTCATTTATGATCCAATCCATTAATGATCTGTCTATTAATGACACAACCCAAACCTATCCAATCCGCCTATTTGCCAACTCTAGCTAAAAGTAATAATTTGATGTAATGGAAACAGTAATGCATATCGTGTTTTTAATTGTAATGGAAAATGTAATGCATATCTTATTTTTAATTGTTTAAATCAAAAATTGTCATTTGTAAATAGACTTTCTCCGTACGTGTTATTGTTAATGTATTTTCATAATTTCATGTCACTGCCTTTTTTATTAACTGAGTTGTTCCTGCCAAATTTAGGGGTGTGCATCGGTTGGGTTCGGGGTAACCTGACCTGAACCCAATTAATTCGAAACCCGAATTAATAGCATTCATCTCACCCGACCCGACCCTATATTAAAATCAGGCCCCTACCTAATTAACTCGATAAATGTCGGGCCCCGACCCTTTTAACCCGATCAACCCGAATTTAGGACTATTTTTTGTTTAAACTAAAAATTACAAAATTACAAAAAATATATATTAGATAATAATTAAATACTAAGAACAATAATCAATCCAGTAATAGAAACTGTCATCAATCTCCAAACCCTTAAACCAAATAAAGAATACTATAGAGATGCATAATGGCCAGTGATCTACCAACCAGCAAATTATTGCCTCCATAAACATGTGCCAACTGATTTTGTAATTGCAATATTCTTGTTGCCTTCTTAGAAAGAATGGCATTCAATCTAGTAATATAATCATCAAGCTGATTCCCTGGTTGGTCAGCTTCAGCCAATAGGTTCATCCCCTGCAAATGAGAACATGTGCATACATACATTATCCAGAGTTCTGCTATCATCTTCAATTTGTTGGTTCTTTTGCCTAAAGTTTCCTAATTTTCATCTATATATTTTATTGTGAAAATAGTCGTTGGTCAAATAAATAATAAAAAGTCAAAGATTTAAATAATCATAAGAAGTTTAATGCCGAAAAATTAATCTCTATGCTATTTTCTAACAAAATCTTTTATCTTTGATGCGTTTTCAATAAATGTTTGATTAACTAGAAATATCTAAAATGGGTTTCTGTCTTTTTGAGATGAGATATATTTAAATAGAAAAACACACAAACATAAAACCTATAATTGAATGTGACAACCAGCTTCATATCCGACAAATTCCAATCCATCTTCAACAAAAGAAGGAAGGAAAAAATAATAAAAAAAATTAAAATAGCTTGACAAGGAGCAACCCCCATAATGATTAAAAAGACAAAACCTTTACCGCTGTAGGATGCAAATTTTAAGGAAACAATATTAACATGGCCTCACTACATTGAAAAGTATTTTAAAAAATCTTTCAGTTGGTGTCATAGATCTTTCAAATAAATGGCTTATTGAAACTAAAGCTGCAATACGAGATCGATTTTCTAAACACGAGCCAAATACTGGTTAAAGAAGGTATATTCGTTAGAAAAACAACACCCATTTCACAAACTTACAGCAACCCTCAAAGCATACCACCACGTTGGGTAGGGTTTACTAACGATGCAAAACCTATACACAGATTTAACCTTCCCTTAGATGCTAAAAATCTCAAGAACAGATCTATAATAACAAAATCTCATGAACGAACATAAAATATATTCGAAAACCATAACAAAATCTCAAATTGTATAAACACCAACACCCCTAAAAATTAACGGAGATGAGAAGATAAGCTTACTTGGTGATTTGATGATGCAAAAATTTCGATTAAACTTGAGTATGTACACAAAAAGAAACGGAAGATGCAGATGAAGAGCTGATTGTGATGTAGAAAGAGACAGTAAATAGTCAGTTAGGAAAGCTCAGACGGCCATAGTAAGGTAGAGATCTCAGATCTGGGAGAACGATGGAAGATGAAAGTGAGAAATTAGGGGTGCGTTTACTTACAGAAAATAATTTTCTGTTTTCTATTTTCATAGAAAATTGGAGTATTTATTTTCCATATAAAATTTAAAAAACGCGTTTATTTATCAATAAATGAAAAACTGTAGTATTTATTTTTTTTGTATACATATATATATATATATATATGCATACTTACATATGTATATGTATATGTATATGTATATGTATATGTATATGTATACGTATATATATATATATATATGTATATGTATATGTATGTGAATATATGCACATACATACACATGTATTTATGCATACATACATATATGTATATGTATGTATATATATGTACATACATATATATACATATCCATATGTATACATATGTATGTACATACATATATATATGTATGTATGTATGCACATACAAGCACATATATATGTATATGAATATGTATGTGCATATGTATATATGTATATGTATGTATATGCATAAATACATATTTATATGTACAAGTATGTATATAGATACATACATGCATGCATGCATGTATGTATGTATATTAGTATATGCATATGTATGTGTATATATGCACATATATATACATACATATACGTATGCATATGTATGTGTATGTGTGTATATACATATATATACATATCCATATGTACATATGTATGCATGTACTACATATACATATACATGCACATGTATATACTTATGTATGTATGCACATACAAAAACTTACATATGCATGTATATATATATGGATGTATGTATGTACACACTGTGTCTGTGTGTTAATATTATTTAGAAAATTTGGAAAACATCTTTTATTAGTTTTTTAATTTTTTCTTTATTTTGAAAAACTGAAAAATTCATTTTCTATTTTATATTTTAGAAAACTGACAAAAATAAATATAATCTCCATTTCCTGTTTTCTGTAGAAATTTTTTTTGAAAAACTGGAGTAGTTTTCTGTAAGCAAACAGGCCCTTGGTTTTTTGCTTTTATAGTAAAGTTTTTTGGGTCGATTTTAGAGTTAATTTAATCCGACCCGAAATATCAAAAATCCACATACCCGAACCGAACAGACAAACTCAATCAACCTCACCCGAATAAAGTCGGGTCGGTTCGGGTTTTGCACACCCCTACCACCAATGGTTAATTTTTGCTTTTCCTTGTGGTGTGGACAATTTTATAATAACTTTCTCAAATGTTAATTTTACCCTTTCTCATAAATGTCATATAGTTTAAAATTCTATTCACTTAATTTTTAAAAACATAAAGATATATTTAATTTTTAGTAAGAAATTAAAAAAAATTAAGTAATTGTGTTTTTTGTATTTGCACTTAAATTGTTTGGGAATTTAGGCTGAAAATTAATTTTTTATTCAAACTATAAGCTTTTAATTTTAAATTTATTTAAGAGTTATTTTTTTTTAGTTATTCCAATAAAATACAAAATATATATATATATATATTTTAAAAGAAAATCCAAGTGCAGCTCCTCTCTTCTTTTTCATATAGACGTTGTGAAATTGGAAAACCCTACACTCTGTGCCCTCTTTCTCTGACACGAGCGCGCGCGCGTATTTCGTTTCGTTTCCGGTAGGAGCAAAATATGACTCTCGAAATCGAAGCTCGAGAGTAAGTTTCCTCTTAAGATTTTCAATTTCAATTCTCATCTACTGAAATTCGTTTTTTCTTTTGCTTAATTGATTTCCTGAATTAATTTAGGGTTTTTGGATTTTGATTAATTAATGGTGCGTGTGGCAGTGTGATTAAGATTGTGCTTCAGTTCTGCAAAGAGAATTCGCTCCATCAAACGTTTCAAACACTGCAGAACGAGTGCCAAGTATCACTCAATACAGTGGATAGCATCGAAACCTTTGTTGCTGATATCAATAGTGGAAGGTGGGATGCCATATTGCCTCAAGTGGCTCAGCTTAAGCTTCCTAGGAATAAGTTGGAGGACTTGTATGAACAGGTGTGTGGGCTTGTTTTGGGAGACTCCTTTAATCTTCCTAATAATAGCAATTGCTTTCAAAATTGGAATTCCAACCTGCTCCATATTATCTACAAGTTGAAGCGCTGGTCCCAGATATCATATCATATTATAGTCACATCATGAAGGGTTTCTTACATTGGTTTATTTTGGCCCTTTAAATGAAAGAATTATTCAACGACTTAATTCTTCAATTTTATCACCTGCTTTTCCAGCCAAATAAGGGCCTTCTTTATTGATGATGATGATGGACTTATAAATGCTATAATTTAACAAGAAACCCTCCATGTTTAGACTTGAATTATTGTGTTAGTTTTGCTTGTTGTGCTACTTGTTTAGCTTTCTAAACTTGAATGTCAAACTCGTGTGATTTGTCTCTAAACATCAGACGACTTTTACTTGAACCCTTTCTTGTGATTGACTGGAAGTTATTCTTCTTTTCCTTGGCAATGGATTATGGTATTATATCTCTTTGTGGATTAGTGAACAAGTTGAGTTTCATAATAATAACTGTTGGTTTTCCCATCCTTCTTGGGTCTTAATATTAGCCTGAGCTGAAATTTACTTTTTGCAAGGTTGCAAGCGATATACTTTAAGCAATTGACATGCTTTCACGTGCACTGTAATTTATCATTTTTTGTATCTCCCAGATTGTATTAGAAATGATAGAACTTCGAGAATTAGACACTGCCCGTGCCATTTTAAGACAAACTCAGGCAATGGGTGTCATGAAGCAGGAGCAACCTGAGAGATACTTGCGACTTGAGCATCTGTTAGTTAGAACTTATTTTGATCCAAATGAGGTTAGAAAGTTTTTTTTTTAATTTTCTTTACTTTTTGTTAACTTATTCTTTGGTAGTTATGTGTTGTGTCTTGTTTCTGTTCTTCATTCTTTATTCTTTCTTGGTGTATATATATATATATATATATATATATGTATGTATAGATTATAGGTGGATGGTGGTGAGTCTCTCTATTATTACATACAAGTTCGCATGAATATATGTGTGAATTTTTTTTCTCTTCATGTCCTAGGTTTTGCTTATGTTATCCCCAAGCAAGGGTCTGAAATGAATTAACTTGCTGATCATAAATGTGAGTTTTTGGTTATTTAGATAATCTAGCAGAATGCACCTACATGGTTTTCAAAATTCCTACATAATTTGGTTTTTATTAGGGTAATATCTAGCAAGTACCATTATGTGGAGAGAAATGGAATATTACAGGACAAGTAATAGGTATCTAGTCCTTTTTCTCTCTTTCCTTACATTTGAAGTGTGGTGTTATATTCTACTGACTGATTAGGCTTATTGGTAAAGAGAGCCTTAAACCTCGTAAGGTAGAGTCTTAAATCTCTCTCATTGTTGATAGAATTTATGCTTAGTTCTGTTTTATCAATTTGTTCTCCTTAAAGAGATTACATATTCAAATGATTATTCTATAATAGGAAAGCTATAAAAAAATTCCTAAAATAATTCTCCTGACTAGGAATACTAATGCTACTAGGATTTGTGAATATTCTAAAATAAAATCTTCTAATTAGGAATACTAATATTCTAGGAGTTGTATTAAAAATATTCTTTTAATAAATATTAAAAACATAATTACTAATTAGGAATGCTAACGCCGATGTTGTTGGGATCCTTAACCCACGTTGCACATCTTCCATATACTTTCTGTATCCATAACATATGGTGAGCATAGAGGTAGGGATTTGGCTAACATGCCAAAAATATAGTATGATGGTGGACTGATGTTGACTTTGAAGGATTGGGAGGCTTTGGCATGTAATTCTCCTTAACTAATGAGCATGGATTTGCTAGTGGTGGGAAGCTACAACCAAGTTTGAAACGAACTCAACCAAAGTTAATTGAGCTGCATCAGTTGAGCTGGTGTAAGTTTCAAACTATCATAGCAGGGTTGATATTTGAAGTTGAGTTGAGCTCAGTTAGATTCAAGAACTGGTTTTGTTGCTTTTAAAGCATGGGTTCTAAACCTAATATTACATTGCACTATAATAAATTTGCCTTGATTGTTACAGATAATTTATTTTGGATACAAAGTTTTCTTTCTTTATCCAATAATGTAATGAATCCTTATTTTAGATAATGATATATGGAACAGGCTTTTCCTAGTCTAGTCAATAGTGTTCTATCTCTTTCTCATTTTCATTCTCTGTCCTTGTTAATAACACCACTAAATATTTTCTTTTCTGATTACATCATATTGAGGAAATGTATACCTCTAGGGAGAGAATTTAGAAACTGACTCTATTACTTTGAATTTATAATGCACTGAGTTTCTGACCCTTCAATCTATGGGCTACACTTTGCTAAAATTCAAATAATGTCCAACGTGACAGGCTTACCAAGATTCAACCAAGGAGAAACGCCGTGCACAGATTGCCCAAGGTTTTTCCTCATTTCACCTCATTTTTATGTTGTTATATTAAAGGAGTGGGTCTTTCCATTTTATTTAGTTATTTGATCCCTTTGAATTCCATATTTGAAGTTGCTATTGGTCCTTGTGTGCAATTGCCTTCATTTTGTTCTTGTTATAAGTATAATTTTTTTTTTCCTGCTTGAATGATTGGTATACTTCACCCATCTTCTGAATCTTTCTTTGGTTGTTTCCTAAATTTGGCATCACCACATGATTTTCTTATTTTTAACTATGTTTCTGGATATTAGTATATGGCAGTGGTGTCACTCTTTCAAGTGCTTGAGATGGTATCTGAGTGCAGGAAGATAATAGAAAGATTTAATTGAATCAGTGGGTAATGTGTGATGGAATATTAAGCCTTAGCTTGTTGTGGTCCTTAAAGGACCCAACAGTTTAATCTGTTGATTTGATGAAATTAGGATCTTATTAACTGGGAACATTAATGATGTTTCACTAGGGATTACTCTGTTCCTCTTCTCTTTTCTTGGTAATAGTAATTTTTTAGCATATCTTTTTGGAATATTTTTTTATAAATTACAGTTACGTGCAAGGGGCTGGTTCCAATATGCCTCTTCCCAAAACCTACCCTTCTGTCTACCCTTTGTTCGCTCTTTTCCTCCTTTTATGAGGAGCAGAAAAGATTAAAACAATATCGTCAAGCTTTTTTCCACCAGCATGCAATGCAGCAAAATAAATAACCAGTAAGATTACTGGATATGTCCTACAGTCAAATATGTCAAACTAAAACACATCATGATTAAAGATTGCCGAGGATTTCTTTATTTTTGCTTTTCTGCTCAAGGAGGTTTTTTCTCACTCTATATGCCTTCTCAGCTCTTGCCGCAGAAGTTAGTATGGTTCCACCTTCTCGATTAATGGCTCTAATTGGTCAGGCTTTGAAGTGGCAGCAACACCAAGGTGAGATTTCAGACACATGTATATATTATCTTGGTTTCTGGAAGTCGATGTGAAACCAATTGAAGAATCCTCATATGTGATGTTTGTTTTGCACAAGAAAATGAAAAATTATGCATTTTTTTCTTTCCATTTGTCTGGATGGATGATTCGTGTTTACAATTCCTATAGTTTCTGAATTGTTTATTTCTTTATACAAATCTTATATGCATTCACATTTGTTTTTAGCATCTTTTCCTTTTAAGAGAGGATATTTAATGAGAAATAATGAAAAAAGTACACTGTGGATAATTCTTGAGGCAAACCACTAGAAGTTGTGGCAGTGCATTTTTGTTTTTATCTTTTATGTTTTCTGATGTTCAAAAGTTTTGCCTGCTGCTGCTTCCCATTTGAGAAGTATATGGTGGAGGAGGTTGAAGAGTAGGCATGCTTACGATTTACCTTTACTGAGAACTAGGTTTTAATGAACCATTTGTATTTGGATATTTCAGGTTTGCTTCCACCAGGAACACAGTTTGACTTATTTCGAGGAACAGCTGCTATGAAGCAAGATGTTGATGACACGTATCCAACAACTCTTGCACACACAATTAAGGTTGGTTGATTCTGTATGCTTCTCTCACCTGATTTTCCATCTGATATTAGACTATTTTAACGATGTGTTGACTAAGCGTGATGAGGACGCATAAGCTTGCTTACTCTGTTTTCCCAATAGTTGGGTTTTGCTGCATGGTGCAATTATGCAGTACCATTGTCAACGTGAATAAAAGGTGGAAAACATAATAACCAAAATTTCTATAGAAGCTTTGCAACGTTTTCAAGCTATCTGGTCTATCTTTATTGATCTGGTCTTCTTAAGCCATGGATTCTGCTATGCTGTGCCATCCAACTATTCCAAAAAGCCTATGTGTTAAATGTTGAACTTGTAGACAACTTGGTGTCACATCAAGCAGCCATGAAAGCTTCTTTTTTGTTTGAACCAGGCTTTAGAGGTCTTTACTTGAAGCTTAGTATCTGAATTAGCTCTGGCTATGCCCATAACTTTGTCCCTTATTTAATATTAACCTCAAGAAGACATTTATTTCCCTTTTAGGAACAGCAGAGAACATATGTAGTCCATCTTTGACCAAAATAATTACCAGTTCTTATTTTTCTATTTTGAATCCAAGCAAAAACTTCTTGGTCCTAGCTTTTACATACAATTCAAACGAATGTTAACTCTTTAAATTGTTCATGAACTGTAAGCACAATGAGAGGGTAATCTGGAATTTCGGGATTGGACATCCAATTCCTATTTGTATCTTGTTTTATACAAGTTGGCTTTATTTGGTCTGTTTGCCTTTCCTTTGCATATTTGTCACAGCTCTTAAGTTATGATTGACGTATGTTATGCTTGAAATTTCTGATTCTGCAGTTTGGAACAAGTAGCCATGCCGAAGGTGCTCGATTCTCACCAGATGGGCAGTTTCTTGTCTCATGCTCTCTTGATGGATTTGTTGAGGTATCTTTTCCGGGAAGTTTCCTCCAATAAATAGAAAGAGGTGGATGAATTTTTAATCACTTCTCTATAATCTTAGGTCTGGGATTATCTAAGTGGAAAGCTCAAGAAAGATCTTCAGTACCAGGTCGATGTAAGTCCCCTTTTTGTGTCTTTTCTCTTTATGTTGTCTTTATGTTTGTTTGTTTTTTTGTTTTTTAACTTTTCTTGCTCATTTATTAGAAGTAAAAAGAGTATCTTATTGTTTCTGTCAATGTAGTTTGACTTATAATGCATTCTCTTAAATTTTGTCGCCAAGTAGCATTTATTATTCTATATTTGTGCAATGCCGTGGGACAGAGAATTTGGAAAATAACTTTGAAGTTCATTCTCACACCACAGATCATTCTAAAATAAAATCTCTAGCTGTCTCCTCTCTGTAAAACTAATATTTTGGGGAATGTTTTAAGGGTCATCTCCACACCTCAGATCATGCTAAATTAATCTCGTCAACCTCTTCTGGAATTAATCTTTCAGCCAAAAGCTTCTGACTGTTGTAACAGGTTCTCAATTCCAAAGCCTAGTATCATGAGAGTCTCTTGCATCTGATATTTATTCGCATAATCAGATTTTTTTTCCTTCTATCAGCTACGTATTACGTGTCAATTATCGCACTGGTCATCATTTTCTATGATATACTTCTTAACTGCTTATCCAAAAATATATGATTGAATTTTGACTTACCTGTAAATCCTCACCCTAACTGAAGAATAGTTCTCACCTGATTTAGTGATGATTGAATCCCCCTGTGCACAAGCTTCAAGACTTGCAACTTTTTCTTTTTATTCTTTTATTGCTATTGAACTCTCATATGGAAATAAACTTATGAGAAAGTCATGTTATTCTCTTAATTACCCCTAGTATGCAGGGCTATTTTGTAAATTTAATGATCATAAACAAACCATTTCAGGAAAACTTTATGCTCCATAATGGGGCTCTACTTTGTGTTGATATTAGCCGAGACTCTGAGATGGTTGCTTCTGGTTCCCAAGATGGAAAGATCAAAGTGAGTTTGGTTAATTTTGCTTCAATTTTGATTTCAATCTATGTGATTCCTACTCTTTTTTTTCCTTATAAACCTTTGTTGCATTTTTTTAATGTTTGTGTGATAAGAAAAAGACTAACAGAAATCTTAAGCAATCAACAACAATGGATGAAATGGACTTTGTATATTGATATCAACAATCAATAACAGTATTTGTGCTGTTTACAAGAAAGAAGAATATGAAAGATAAATGTAGCAAGGGCCTCAACAATTAGAGAATAGCCAAACACAGCTGCTTCTCTACCCTCACTCCCTTTACAACCTTCACAATAAAAATTCAACCACACCCCTCTCACAGCCCGTTATTCTCTTTATAGTCTCTTTCATGCCTAACTACATGCCAACTCAGCTCCCTCTTGTTCTTCCGCTTGCCTTTTGGACCTCCTGCCGTAGACCCTCCATGTCTTGGGCTTGTGGGCCTGGGCTTCATGAGTCATCGTTGTCTTCATCATTGCCACCAGGTGGGGAAACAGTCTTGTCCTCAAGACTGAATTGAGGAACTGATGGCGAATGGTGAACTCATCCTCCTATGTGGCATTTTCCAAACCACCTTCTTGCCACTGAACCAGCCATTGGGGCAGCTCTTCAACACGCTTGTTGAGAGTTTGCTTAGCTAATACTGCCACAGGGGTGACAGCATTAACGACATCTGGTTCCATGCCCGCTGGTAAGGTAGAAGAGGCAACATTTGATCCAATGGATTTTTTTAACAGCGACACATGAAACACCGGATGGATTTGAGCGCCAGGGGGCAGTTCTAGCTTATAAGCCACCAATCCCACACGTTGAATGATCGGAAAAGGTCCGTAAAAATGGGGAGCAAGCTTTGGTGTAATCTGAGAGGTAACAGAGACTTGTCGATGGGGGCGAAGCTTCACATATACTTGTTCACCAACTGAAAATTCAACAGGGCGGCGATGCTGATCAGCAACCTTCTTCATACTAGTTTGAGCACGAGTGAGATGAGCTTTCAGTTGTCGCAAAGCCTCATCTCGGTCCAGCAACTCACTACCCACTGCTGCCACTTGAACCTCACCGGGAACAAATTGGAACACTGTAGGTGGTTTACGTCCATATGCTATCTCAAAAGGAGTGGTACCAGTGGATATGTGGTAGGTGGTATTGTACCAAAATTCAGCCCAAGGAAGCCAGGTTAGCCATGTCTTGGGCTGGTCCATAGCAAAGCAACGCAAGTAGGCCTCTACACACCGATTCACCACCTTGGTTTGACCGTCAGTTTGAGGGTGGTAGGCGGTACTGAATTTGAGAGCAGTGCCCTGTAATTTGAAGATCTCATGCCAAAAACGACTGACAAATAGAGGGTCATGGTCACTAAGAATGGACTTGGGTAAGCCATGGAGGCGAATGAGTTCCTTAAGGAAAATTTCAGCCAATACCCGAGCAGTAAACGGATGTTTGAGGGGAATGAAATGCGCATATTTCGATAGTCGATCCACTATCACCAAAATGGTGTCAAAACCCTTCGACTGAGGCAAACCGGTGATGAAGTCCATCGAAATTTCCTCCCAAATCTGATTAGGAATAGGGAGAGGTTGCAGCAGTCCCCCTGGCATCAAGGTGGAAGCTTTATAACGCTGGCAAACATCACATTCACGGATGAACTGCTGGACAGATTTGGTCATTCCCAACCAATACAGGGTGGCTGCTAACCTTTTATAAGTTCTATAGAACCCTGAGTGCGCTCCCATCGGCCCATTATGGAATTCATGCAGCAGTCTAGGAATCCAAGAAGACGTGGAGGATAGGACTAACCTGTTTTTGTACAGCAAAGTGCCACTGCGCACAGCGAATCCTGGATGGGAGAGAGGATCCCGCTGTAGATTGCTGATAATCCTTTGGAGTTGAGGATCATTGGCTACTTCCCGTGACAGCTCCTGCACATCAACCCAAGTGGGAGTGACAGCTACAGCCTTGAGTTCTCCGCCCTGCCCCTTGAGCCTTGACAAAGAATCAGCTGCCCCATTCTCGGTCCCTGGCTTATACCGAACCTCAAATCTGTACCCCATCAATTTGGCCAACCAATTTTGTTGTTCCGCAGTAGAAATCCGCTGGTGCATTAGTTGGCGTATACTCTACTGGTCAGTGTATACGATAAATGATTGTCCCAAGAGATATGGTCTCCAATGTAGAACAGCCAAAACAATAGCCATAACTTCCTTCTCGTAAGCCGATTTGCATAAATTTTGAGGGGACAATGCCTTACTAAAATAGGCAATGGGACGACGGTCTTGCATCAAAACAGCCCCGATTCCACACCTTGAAGCGTCACATTCAATCTCAAAGGGCTTGGAAAAATTCAGCAAAGCTAGGAGAGGTGCTGAAGTCAACTTATGCTTGAGTAATTCAAACGCATTCAAAGCTTCGTCATTCAACTTAAACCCATCCTTCTTTGTTAAATCTGTTAGGGCTTGGCAATCTTACCATATTCCGAGATAAATTTGCGGTAGTAGCCAGTGAGTCCAAGGAAATTGCGTACCCCTTTAACTGTGGTTGGTGTCAGCCAATCCTGGACCACCTTTACCT
The DNA here is from genome assembly GCA_037975025.1 of Excoecaria agallocha. NCBI lineage: Eukaryota > Viridiplantae > Streptophyta > Magnoliopsida > Malpighiales > Euphorbiaceae > Excoecaria > Excoecaria agallocha. Next base: position 3,779,020 of record CM075822.1, on the reverse strand, counting down.
TGCTAGAATCCACGAGTACTCCTGTCCCATTCACTACATGACCTAAGGATTCCACTGAGAGCTTACCAAAACTGCATTTCTTACCATCGAGGACAAATTGATGTGCCACCAGTATGTCGAGAACCATTTTGACATGTTGTAAATGCTCTGCCCAAGTATGACTATAGATCAAAATGTCATAAAAAAAACCAGGACACACTTGCGAAGCAAGGAGCAAAAAATGTCGTTCATAGTGGATTGAAAGGTGGTTGGGGCATTGGTCGGTCCGAAAGGCATGACCAAGAACTCGTAGTGCCCGTCATGTGTGCGAAAAGCAGTTTTCTCAATGTCTTCCTCCCTTACCCGAATCTGGTGGTAGCCGGATTTCAAGTCCAGCTTGGTAAAAAACTTGGCCCCATCTAATTCATCGAATAATTCCTCTATAACAGGAATGGGGTATTTGTCAGGAATGGTTACCTTATTAAGAGCGCGATAGTCGATACACATTCGCCAGGATTGGTCTTTCTTCTTCACCAAAATAATTGTGCTGGAGAAGGAGCTCTGACTGTCTTATAACCCCTTTCTTCAACATATCTGTTGATTTTGAATCTCTATTTTGTGATGATAAGGATAGCGATATGGCCTGACGCGCACTGGTCCTTGACCTGGTTGAAGAGGAATTGAATGCTCAATGCCCCGTTTGGGTGGAAGAGCTTCCGGTTCCACAAACACAGTTTGATATCTGGAGAGTAAATTGCCCATTTGGTTCCTGTGAAGATCTGTTAAGTGGGCCAGATCAGCATGCAGCTGGTTGACCCCTGTTCCTCCTTCGTTTATCAACTGTGCATCATGTCCATGGAGCCAGCATTGCAATGACTGGAGTTCTGAATGTGCCACATCATCTCCATATAACTCCACTTGCCCTTCCAAGTCATCAAACTTCAAATACCCCGTTGCCCAGTTTACAGTAAGTTCTCCTAAGGTTTTAAGCCATGCCACCCCTAAAATCATATCCAAGTTCCCAATTTCAGTCACATGAGCATCAATTTGGCAGTAGTAATTCTTCAACTGTATAGGAAGAGCTGTACAATGCCGGTCTACCCCTATTAAGTTGCCATCTCCCAATCGAATTCCTAAAGGTTTAATGTGTATAACCTGAAGTCCAAGAGCAGCTACTAATTGGGATGAGATAAAGTTGTGTGTAGCCCCACTGTCCACCAACAACATGAGAGGATTTCCATTAATGGATCCTCGTAGTTTCAGGGTGCTCAGCTCACGCTTACCTTGATTGTGAAATCTCATGAGGTGGTGAAGGCGATTAATATCCAGGACTCGGCATTCTCCATCAACTGGTTGCTCCTCTCCTTCGTTGTCTACTTCATAGAACTCTTCCTCATCATCGATCTCCTCTCCCTCACCCAACAACATCACCTTCAGTTGGCCTTGAGGACACTTGTGTTGAGGGGAGTAGGTCTGTCCACACTGGAAACATAACCCTTTTCGTTGTCTCTCTTCCCACTCTGATTTGGTGAGCTGCCTGATTCCTGGCCGCTGATGTCCCCATTTGTCGGTAACGGTGGGTTAGTAGGGAGTAGGTGGGTGATTGTTTGGGAAAGCTGTTGGGTTTTTTGGTGGATTAAGGCCCGACGAATATTGGTTATGGACGGAAGGCACATTGTTTTTGTTGGACCCAGCCCAAGATCCATTTCCCACTTGTACCCTGTTTGGCCCCTCCTTCTCCTTCGTGAAGTTTGGCCATGGTTTCACTGCAGATAAACCGCCCTTCCCAAATTGCAGCGAGTATTCAATCGTTCGAGCTAACCGCATAGCTTCCAATATGTCCTCAGGCTTATGAACCTTCACCCATCCCTTAATCTCTTCCCGCAATCCACTAATAAAGTACCCAACGTATTGGGGTTCTAGTAAACCTGGAGCAGACGCAGCCACTAACTCAAACAATTCAATAAAATCTTCTACACTCCCAGCTTGTTTCAGATCTGCCAACTCTTCAAAAGGGCTGGAGAAATGCGCACTTCCATATCGTCTCTGCAGATCAGCTTTGAATTTTTCCCAAGTCATTGTTGGGCATAAATCGAGGAGCATAGAGAACCAATTAATTGTGGCTCCCTCCATGCAAATTTCGGCTAAATGCAGGCGCATCTCAGGAGGGATTTGATTGACTCGAAAATAAGTTTTCATCCTCATTATCCACCCCCTAGAATCGATTCCATTGAACATTGGAAGTTTAACTTTCTTCAGGGAAGCAATAGGATCTGTAAAATAATTGGAATGGATATGGTAATTCATCCTTTCCGACGAACCTTGTCCCTGTCGATTTCCTCCTCCCTCCATAGTAGTTTCCCCTTGTGTGCTTGAATCCTCAATCTGACTTGGTTGCTTATCAGATCGTTTTATCCAGCTGAGCACCTGACTCCTAAATTCTTCCTCCTTCAGTTTATGTTGCTCTTCTCGTTTCTTATCTGCTTGGTAACGTAGTTCAGAACTAGTTATACGAGTCTGAATCTCAGTGATGGATTTGGAGATTGCTTTCACACATTCAGCTAAATCCCTCATCTTGTTTTCAGTTTCCTCCAAGCGGTTGTGGAAGGTTTGCAAGCGAGTTTCCATTGTATGGTTTCGTTTTCTCCTGTTTGGGTAATCCGGTAGGTCGGACCAATTGATAAGAAAAAGACTAATAGAAATCTTAAGCAATCAACAACAATGGATGAAATGAATTTTGTATATTGATATCAACAATCAATAACAGTATCTGTGCTGTTTACAAGTCCAGAAAAGAAGAATACGAAAGATAAATGTAGCAAGGACCTCAACAATTAGAGAATAGCCAAACACAGCTGCTTCTCTACCCTCACTCCCTTTACAGCCTTCATAATAAAAATTCAACCACACCCCTCTCATAACCCGTTATTCTCTTTATAGTCTCTTTCATGCCTAACTAACTTCATGCCAACTCAGCTCCCTCTTGTTCTTCTGCTTGCCTTTTGGACCTCCTGCTGTAGACCCTCCATGTCTTGGGCTTGTGGGCCTGGGCTTCATGAGTCATATCGTTGTGTTCATCAATACGACTCTCTTGGAAGCTAATATTAGATATTATCTTCTTAAATCTTTTGAAGAAGAGTGTCCTTTGCATAAGCAATTGACAGATGTAGCGAATCCAATATAATTATTTTATTTTTTATGCAGAGCGCCAAAAAAGAGCGTAAGGTGAGGGGGAGAGACCCAGTTTCTCTATATGTTTTGCCTATGGTGGCTCATAATAAGGTTTGAGTATGTTGTTTGACAAGATTGTGAGGATGAAGTAGAGGAGCAAAAGCATATTGGTGTTGCCCGTTGCAATTTGGAAAGATATGTCACCCTTTTCCAATTGATGTTAAATTTGCACCATTAGACAAGTTTTCTTGTTATAACCAATTAAGGGTGTGTTTGGTAAAGTTGTAGGCTTTTAGTTTTTTATTTTTTGAAATCCAAAAATAATTTCCAGTTTTTATTATCGATTGTTTTATATATTTAAAAATTATATCATATTTTTTTAGTTATTCATGTATATTATGATAATAATTTCGGTGTTGGTGGTAACGGAGTCGGTAGTGGCGAAAGTAGTGGTGTGGTGGTGGCGGCGACGGCGGCAGCGGCTGTAGAGGTGATGTCGCGGCGACAATGGCAGTGGTGAGGCGGCGGCAGTAGTCTAGTGGTGGTGGCAGCAATGGCGGTGGTGATGACGGCGGTAGCGGTGGTGACGGCAGCGGTAGCGGTGGAGGTGACAGCGGTAGCAATTATGGTGGTGGTGGCGGTAGCGGATGCGGTTTGGTGGTGGTGGCAATAGCGGTAGAGGTGATGGTGGTGGCGGTAGCGGATGCGGTTTGGTGGTGGTGGCAATAGCGGTAGAGGTGATGGTGGCGGCGGTGTGGTGGCAGTGGCAGCAACAACAATGGTAGCGGTGGGGACGACAGCGGTAGTAATGGTGTATGTGGTGGTAGTGGTGGTAATAATAAGGATAAATTAATTAAATTATTGATAAAAATAAAATTCTAAAACTCACATTTTGAAAATTTTTAATTTTTATTTTTTGTATGAAAATCACTTCTTTAAATTTTTGCAGAAATCAAAATGGAAAGAAATTTACAGAACATATTTTGATTTTATTTTTAAGAAAAAAATCAAAAACCGAAAGTAAAATCCTCTCTGAACGCGTCCTACGTTGATTGTTTTTAGATAACATAGGAAGACTCTACAATGTAGGAAAATCATGGTACCAATAGCGGAACTATAACAGCAATATTTCCTGCAGCGTATGGGCTTATGTGTTTTCAATTTGCTCAAATTGGCACCATTTATAGTTATTTCCAGCAAAAGGGGGAAAAAGGGTTGGAAATTTGGTATAGAAACATGTATGGACATTGTCTAAATGTAAATTTACGTTACTAGGTCTGGCGGATAAGAAGTGGTCAATGCTTGCGTCGTCTCGAACATGCACATTCTCAGGGAGTGACTAGTGTTGCCTTCTCTCGCGATGGAAGTCAGCTGTTAAGTACATCCTTCGATGGCGCCGCCAGGTTGGTTAATGAGTATTTCCTTCTGAATTTATGCTTTTTATATTGTATTAGCTAATATTCCTACCTGCATAAACTGGGTTGCTGTTCGGATAATTCATTGTATATTATCCACATTTTCATTTTACCTTCATAGTCATTAATATTTCTAGTTTTATTTATTTCAATATTTATACAACCTTTTTCTTCACTTGCTACAGTTTTTTATTATGACCGTTGTTGTATTGGATGCAGAATACATGGTTTAAAATCTGGAAAGTTGTTGAAAGAATTCCGTGGCCATTCATCTTATGTTAATGATGCCATCTTTACTAGTGATGGTACACGTATTATTACTGCATCCAGTGATTGCACAGTCAAGGTAGTTTACATCTTTTAGGTGTATTGAGTTTTGGTGTTATAATTAGGCAGCATTCCTTTTTCTTCTGTTTGCATAACAGATTGTGTTGTCTTTTATAGGTTTGGGATGTTAAGAGCACAGAGTGCATACATACATTTAGGCCGCCACCTCCATTGAGGGTACCTCTTCCTATTTTATTGTGCATTCTTGTGGGATTGAGTAATTTAACTGCAATTTCTTTTGTCACGCCTTCCTCCAGAATGAAAGTTTTCACATAGGGTGTTGCTTTCTTTCTGTCTGTGTAAACTAGCTTATGCTTTATTGCTGCTCTTTTTAATTTGTTAGGGAGGTGATGCTTCTGTGAACTCTGTTCATCTTTTTCCAAAAAACATGGATCACATTGTTGTTTGTAACAAGACATCATCAATATGTATCATGACACTTCAAGGACAGGTATCTTCTCAACTCAATTCATGCAAATTATGAACATGACTGTCCACCATGGATGGCATCCTTTCAGTGTTTACTGGTATAACTTCTGTTTGTTTTGGCTGTTGGAATGAAAACTTATGATAGTGATGTGAATCCGGGTATGCAGGATGCAATCCAAACTCACATATGTACCCGATTGTTGATTGAGATTCAAATAACACAAGAAAATTCAAAAATTAAGTTAGAATTCAGACTAAGAAATTCAAATTAAAAGAATAAAGATAAAGGAACGATTGACAATAAATCCACCAATTCAATCAAATAAAAAGAACGATCAAATTAACCTATAGTTAATTCAACCTTTCGATTTGAGGGAAAAAACCTGAGAATGGTTGATTCTCAGTTGTCTAGCCAAAACAATTGATCACGATCAAAATAATATTTCAAGAGCAAGAACACATTCATACCCTCTCAAAATATAAGCCTTGAAAATTCATTAAGAATTTTGCAAAGGAAAAGAATTCAATTATTACAAAAAAATAGAACCCTTCATTTGTCCATCTAAGAGGGTATTTATATCCCTCTCATTACACTCCTAAAAGCATAAGAAAACTAACAGTAGAAAACAAGGAAAAAGAAACAGTCCTAGTTAAACACAACCTGCAGCCTAGTTCTAGGATAATTATTATTTTGATAAGAACTAATGAAATAACTAAACTAAGCCTATTTAATTAAAAGACATGGGCCACTAATTTCGGAATTAGTTAAAGATCCCAATGGATTAAACATGTGCCATGCATAGCTTGTCCAAAGCTCTTTTTAATTAACTCCAATTGGACCAGCCTTGTATAAAAAAAATTGTTGGCTAAGTTTCTGTTTCTAGAGCTTGAACTAGAGCTAGTAAATCAATTCCTTCCTTCAAGCCCACCTGACTAGGCATTGGACTTGGAGCCTCTTGAATGGTTCCTTGATTGGTCTAAATATCCTTCATTAATCCATTTAATGCTTTCCGGACTTTCTTGGCCCTAGACCTTGTAATTGGCCCAATAGGAATATGTAATGAAACATCCTTGTAATTGGCCCAATAGGAATATGTAATGAAACATTCTTCTTCGGTTCCCCTTGGTGGTGATTCACATCAGATAGCTTGCTGGCTCCATTTTTATTTCAACTGCAAGCTGACTTCAATAGCAGCTTCAAGGTTTTCTTATGGTTGTTTCATGTCTGGATAGTTTTGTGGCTGATGCTGGTTTATGTATCTTATACTTACCTCTCCTAGTGCCTCTAGTTTAAGTATTTTATTTATGGCTACCCACTGGTGAAACTAATGAAATTTCTCTGTTTTTACTATTAAGATTCAGCTTTGCTTTATTGCTCAATTTGTGGCATCTAGCTCATAGGCTATCAAAATATTAAAATAAACATTTTGTGGAATGTGCATCTCCACATATGTATGTGATGTAATTTCCTTCCGGATCTTCATTTCCTCTCAATTGTGTAAAGGCCATTCTAATGAACACAACAGAAACAGGAAGGAGCAGTTGTGCTTGGATTATATTTTAGACAAAAATTAAGTGAAACCATAGACTGAATCGCATGGGGATGATTATTCTGATTGATGATTATTTTGAAAAAATAATCGTTTACCAGGCAAAATATGAACAAAAAAGTGCAATTTTTATTGCACAATTTGTTATCGTTTTGTTACAAGAGAACTTGTTATCAAGAAACAGCAAAAGTTGAGGCATAAAGGTCACTATTATACATTTGAATGAGGAAGTCATTATGGATAATTTTAATTTCCATGTATTGGATACTTTTGAGGCTAGAGAAGAATTATTATCGATTGATGATTGCCTTTGGATTACAATTCCATAAGTTGGAGGAATTACTTTTGAGACTCGAGGGACTATTGTTGATAATTTGCCTTTGAATTGTCATATCCTAGGTTGTGAAAAGTTTTTCATCTGGTAAAAGAGAAGGTGGAGATTTTGTTGCAGCATGTGTATCGCCTAAAGGGGATTGGATCTATTGCATCGGTGAAGACAGGTTTGTCAAATTGCTGTTTCTTAAATCAAAGTCTTCTACTTTTGGAATGAACATAAATTTATATCACTCTTTTAATTAATCGCTTTGGTCTAAAGTTACTGTTAAGTTTGTTTCCTTTACGTGAATCTCGATCTTTTATTGCAGTTATATCAGGTTTAAGGAGTACCTTGACATGCTATATTGATTGTTACATCTTTTTGTCACTTCTATTATTTTTTTGTGGGTTCTTCCAGGTCGAGAGTGGCTTTCAATTTCACATGTTGCTTTTTCTGTGACTTGTGAACTATAGCTAGAAAAAAAGGCAAAACTTAGATTGTGTTGTGTCTAAGGGAGGAAGCAGCAGGGTTTAAAGCTTTAGGTAAATTAGCAAGGCTCTAGATTCAACATCCTTGACTATAGATGCATGTGGGAGGTGGTCATAAACTTGTGTATCCAATAAAAAGAAACTTAATAGTGTGGTGGTGAACAGAAAATGAATGACATGTTGAGAACATTTAAGTTCTAAGAACATTCAAGTTATAGGAGAATAAAAAGTGATTGGCAGACTTCGGACATGGGGGAGGTAGTGAAAAGGAATTACTTTGCCATAGATTCTTTTTGAATATGTTGTCTTAAGCTGAGTGAGATGGAGGAAAAGGATCCATATAACTGACTTCAATTCATACAGGTTAGGGTCAGTTTAGTGGAGTTAATCAGTTAAGTGTAATATTGCTCCAAATTTTATTTTTGAATTGTTACTCAACCAAGAAAGGCTTCTTAGGCATAATATTATAATGTACCTCACTGGGTGATCGGTTTGTGTAGTTGTGGCAGTATAACTTTGTCATAAGAAATTTTAATCATGCTTTCCTACAATTCTATCATAATTTTGATCTGAATATTGAGGTTAAATAGCTGCCAGTTGCAACAGTCAAAGCTGGTTCCTCCTGGGCTCACAGTATAATCAATGTTTACTTATATTAATATACCTTATTCACATCTCTTAACATTCTTTTCATTGGTGCATCAAGCAGTGATTTGGGTTCCAAGTGATATGTTTATTTAAGACCTATATAAAAAATCAAGTCTAGTTGGTTTTTTTGAGTCTTGCTCACCTCGAATATTGGGGCCTATATATTTGACAAAGCTCAGTCATATCCATAAAAATATAAACTATGACATTCCTTGGGTGAGCGAGCCATGCCAGCCTTAATGCCAAACCTGACCAGACCTGAGAATAAGAAACAAGACCTCATATCACCCAGGTACACTAATGGAGGAAGTTTTCCAAGCTCATAAACAAGTCTTCTATGTGAAAAATGTAGATTGATAAGGCAAATAATGTAGTATGGAAAGTGGGTCAATCATAGCCACTGTCCTTAAATTTACCACTAACTTTGTATCACAAGAATCCTTGAACTTCATTCTGTTTCACCCATTTTTTATTATATCCAATGTTGGATTTTGACATGCCAGCTAAGCAATGGAGTAGTAAATTTGAATTGGGGGAAAGTTGGTGAAAGAACATTAAAGAACTCTTGTGATACAAATTGAAGTTCCGGGATAGTACTGATAGCTAGTAATAAGTTTAGGGACACTGGCTGTAATTAATCCTGTGGAAAATTTGTGCTATACTTTGTATCAACTGCTAATTCTTTCTCATTTGTGTTCAATATTCTCTATATCCATGACTGGCTTTGTGACATTCAAATTTTCTGCCTTATTAAGAGATTTAGGAATTCCTGTTCTGTAATGAGAATCAAATTCTCTGTCATTTCTTTTCCTGATCAATTTTCTGTAGTAAAATTTATCAACTACAACTGCTTTTTTCCTTTGGAACCTAAAGCACTGTGATGCAATTAAGGAATATGGCACTTAGGAATTATTTTGGTTTAATCTTAATTCTGAAAACAATATTATTGATATAGATTTTTATGTCAATTTCTCCTTATGAGTTTAGGTTTACTATCTATAGGAACTTTTATTGAGATGAGCACTACTTTAATAGTTAGGTTCCTTCAATTCATAGGTTTAGAAATTTTCTTGTTTAGGATTCCTATTTTTAGTATTAGTAGAATTAGTCATCAGACTAAAATTACTTGTTCCAGATTTGTTATTCTCTAGAGTCTTCAATGTACTGGAGATTTAAAACAAAGTTTAAACTTAGTGCTTTCCTGTAGCTTCATGTTCATTTATTTTTTTTATCATTGATTCATGTGTTCTACATCACTCTGCTTTCAATTATATTAACTGATATGTTTTCTTCAGGAATATATACTGCTTCAGCCACCAATCTGGTAAACTAGAGCATCTAATGAAGGTAAATGAAATTGCTATGATATAATGGACCTTCTGATTGTCGTGTCCCATGCATGTCCCACTCATACGTCCACAATTTTGTTATAAAACTTGAGTTTTAAAATTTAATTGCACTATTCCAGAAGGTTGGGAAGGATCTTGATTTATTTTCCATGATGAGCGTGATCCACATTCAGTAATCCTATTCAGCTATGTGGGGAAGGATGGATAAATTTAATCTAGCTAGGTGTTAGGACCCATACTTATCAAGTGTATTTTAGCATAACTTGAGATTGTTTGGCAGATGACAATGAGCAGCAAAGTTGCGGTGAAGAGGGAAAATGAGAGGAAAGAAACAGAGAGAAACAGAGAGAAGGGTAATGTGAGGCAGAAATTAAGGCTAGGAGAATTTATATTCAGTCGTATAATCTTTCACCATCAAAATACATTGCGGGTTTTTATAGCAAAGACATGGAATACTTCTGTAACTTTTAATCCAACTAGTTGACCAATCTATTACTGACAGTGAATTAACTATAGATTCCTAAATCCTCTCCATGAGGATCATCCTTGTGCTCAAGGATTTGAATTGCTGGAGTTTGAACCAGTTTTCTTTCTTTTGCTTTTTAAGATCTACCTCCAGAAACTCCATTCCCTTGTGAGACAGAGTAAAACACCAAGACAATTTGTAGCCGCCATTGCAAGTGATATTGAAAATATGTGATGAAAGTAACTCTTGCGTGATAGTTCTATTACTCTGGGTTCTAACACATTTCTAATTTCATCTCTGAGGATAGAGATGAGGGTTGATAATTACTTCGATTCATAAGCATTGCATACCCATGAATGTAGCCCTTATAATACTTTCTTTTACCCTCATCACGAGAATTCTCATTACAACAGATAATATCCAGCAAGCTTCTACAACTATGCAGTTCACCTGGTCATTTTGCAACCACCAGTAAGATATAAGTTCTCTAGTGACATTATTTTTTCTGTTTTTCTTCCCAACACAACAAATTCATCCTTCTCAAGGATCATGTGATCGGAATATCCAACTCAAAATCACCATATTTATGTGTCACCCTTACATCACCAAATTATTATCTTCATTAATCTTCTATATCATAGAGTAACCCGTTAGTAAAGTCTGATTCTTGCATCATCTCTATGCGGTTAGTTACCTTAATTGCAACAGAAGTTACCTAAACCACATGCTTATTGCTTTTGTCCCCAGAAAGAACATGTCTTCTCATGATCCAAGATTTTCCCTAGCATCTTTGGATTTCAAAGAGTATGTCTTTTTGTCCTCCTCGGTCTGATTAAACCTTCTCTTGCATCTCTTGGAATCTTCGCTCCCAGGATATGATTTGATGCTCCAAAGTTTGATATTGAAGACCTTCAGCCATTACTTGTTTTTTTTTTTGGCTCGTTGATTTCCTAATGAATTTAGCAATGTTAACTAGCAATTTTTCAATATACGATGCAAAGATAAGGAAGAAAGAAGAATACAGCAAAACAAGAAGTCTACTGCTAGCAAGCAATTAGTCATAGATTCCTACCCTTGGGAATGATCTGATATGATCATGGTTGGTAGCTGCTTGTGAAAATACATGCACCTTAATCTGGTGATGGAGCAATGCTGCAACACAGTTTGTGTTTAGCTTTTGGCTTGTGGGCTGGTAATACCAATATTGTTCAAGAGATTATCCTATGTGCATGCAATTATTACGTTGCTTTTATTTCATTTCTAATTATGAATTGGTTTTCAATTTGGTGCTTGTATTTGTTCAAGCATTTAGATTCTGCTTTTAGGGATAATTTGTATGAGGTTCCAAAACCAGTCTATTTTTGTATTATTTGCTTGTCCACTTAATTTTTTCTGCTGTTGCATGATCCTGAACGTGCATTCATGGTTTATTTATTTATTTTTACAATTAATTGCAGGTTCACGAGAAAGATGTAATTGGCGTGACACATCATCCACATAGGAATCTCATTGCTACCTACAGTGAAGACCGCACGTTGAAATTATGGAAACCTTGAATTGGCTTTGTATTTATCATTCTACTCACCTTTGCTGTATATCATTTCCCCCGTTTCATTGATCTTCTAAAGAATATTGCGGAACTCAGTTTGTCGTTTGCCTAGTAGAGTGCTAGTGGTATGAAGGCTGCACATGAAATTGATAACGTAGTTGCTTGTATCCCTAATAGGTACCTAACTGAAAGGATTCAATATAGCCAACTGGCCATAAGAAATTTTGAATCAATTTCTTCTACAGGTAACTAATTTAATATTCGCTTGTTTTGCATTGTCTCCAGTCTCGCCCCCATAGTATGTTTTGTCACAAAATTTTAGGTACAGGCAACCACCCACCATGGGACTTATTGAGCTGACCTATCACCTGGAGGCTTACTAACAAGTTTATTTGCTCCGGGTGGTTGGGAGCCCGTCTGTGGAAAGGCGGACGGTAACCTTCTCTTGCCCAAGATTTAGGATTGTATCATACTTGAGTTGCGTTTTGGCCAGCATACTTTAAATATATTGTGTTTTTCACGGTAGGATCATGTTTTAAATGATATTGTTAGCTGATTTGACAGTTAAAAAAGTCAAAAAAAAAAGTATCCTAAATTGGAGAGAATGGTAGGCTTTTTCTTGAGTTGGTAAGCCATTCATCCTGTGGCTCCTTGGAAGGAAAGTGAAATGCAGTGGGACATATTGGTCGCACTACCAATTATATCTGAATTTTTAAATTGATCAAAAAATTGTACTCGAATTCAGAGGAAATCTTAATAATTCAAAAAATTTTATGGTCAAATTTGATTTGAAATTCGAAAAATTCAATTTTGATTAAACCTGAGAACTTGATTTGATTTTTTCAATTAAATTTTATTTTGTTATATTTATTTATAAATCACAATTTAATTATATATGTATATGTAGTAATACTATATTTTAGTAGTATCTCCATCTTATTTGTATATAAAAATTAGATTTAATTGAAAGGAAGTTAAAATGTTTAATTGTTTAAGTTTTGAGCTAAAAAACATATATATAAAAAAAAAGTTAGGTATCATATCCTCTGTATATGTTTTTTTTTTTTTATTTCGTCTTTTAATCTGTTGCTGTTTTGCTTCTCATGACTCATTCACCAGCTTGTACTGCTACTGTTATTCAGTTATGTTTTTTCTATTTTTCTTTCATCAAATCACATTGTTTCAAATTGATAGGAGTGCAACACTTCAAAAATTTTAACTTTGTGAATGGTATATTTTGGATTGTAAATAGGACTTTTCGAGATGAATAATGCCATTTAAACATGTATAGTATTTTTCAGTCTGAGTAGTGCGATTTAAGACAAATATGATAATTGAATTGAATTTGAGATGAAAGTAAATCAATTTAAGTTGTTAAAAACTTAAAATTGAAATTAAAATTCAGGTTGCTATTTTCTAGTGAATATGTATCTCTTTGCTTTATAACTGAATTTTCCTACCAAAATACAGAAGGGTTTTCTTTTACTTTTTGTCTGAATTTATCCCTTAAAACTCACAGGGGTACGGGTTTTCTTTTGCTTTGTATCTGAATTTTTCCTTCAAAATTTGAAGGGGTACTTTTTTGCTTTTTGTCTAAATTTTTCCACAAAAATGATTTGTCATGAATTGTATTTTTCAGTGGTGAAAAAAATTTTCGTGGGTCCCGGATAGTACTATTCATCTCGGTGTCATCTGGTGTTACTATTCACCCCCGGAAAGCTATATGTGGTGTCAATTATGTATTTTTAATAGGGAGGAAATTTTTTTTAATGATGTCATTTTATTTTATAAAAAAATTTAAATTATAAGAAAGAAAGATGAAGAATTTTGATAACTTTTAAATCAAATAGTAACACATTCAATTATGAGCCATAAGATGAAATAGTGATTATGAGATACTAGACATTCAAATAAAAAAATAAAAAAGAAGAAAAATTAAAAACTATTGGATTAAATAATGCTAAAGAATACAGCAACCTTTGAATTAATAAACATTAAATGGAGAGATTTTTTACATAAGAATGAAATTGGCGTTTGGATGTAATAGTATCCAAATTAATTCCAGTAATTAGTTCAAGTCTGTATGTAAAGATTTTTTTTGTGGAATTTGATTTTGGCTATTATATGTAATAGTATTAAACAGATCTTGTCATTCAAATTAAAAGATGTAAATAAAGAAAAGAGGAAATTGCTAAGCTTTTAAATGAAATGGTACAAGAGTGCATCCTATTCCTACCCCTTCGGCTTCTGAAAATTTTGTAATTCGAGTTTTAGTGCTCAATAGTACAAAATCTATCTCGTTTACTCGAGTTTTAATTGTATGGATAATATGTGTTGTATGTATCATTTATTTCGTTAAACTTTCTATTTTAGTTACTATTCTAAAGTTTAGTTAAGTTATATATATATATTTTTTTTGTGCTGACCGTGAGGAAAATGTGGCATACAAACAGAAATAAAAAGAAAAAAAAATTATGGTTAAGAGTTTTTATATAAATAATATAAAAATTTTGTATAAAACGACGTAATTTTATAATTTTAAAATTTTTTATAAAGCGAGTTTTGAATACTGAAATTCAGTCCGAATTTATAAAATCGAATTTTTATTTCAAAATTGAACCAACTAAATTAAAAACCAAACTAAATGTACCGAGTTGTTTACCATTCGATTTTTAATTTTAGTTAACTTGAGATTCGATTCAAACCCATTCGAAACAATAAGTGACGTGATTTGAAAATGACTACAAACAATTATAATCAAAACATTCAAAATTGAAAATTAGACATTGAATGGTGTTAAAATAATGTCGCCTTAGATAATCTAGAGTAACTCGATTGTAAGTTCAATGTTCATTGCCAGTTTAGTAGAAAATTTGCCTTTCGAGGAAATTGGCCGTCGCCAAAAGTTTTGAAGGTCAAATTAAATCTTCAATCAATTTTTACAAAAGATAGAGAACGGTATTGGAATTGGGAAATAAATAAGAGTAATTGGACTTCTAATAATCACCAATTATATTTTATTTTTGTAAAATACAAATTTTAGTTGTTTGATAATTTATAAATTAGATTTTTGTATTTGTTACATGGAAAATGTGCATTGTTAGCTGTTTAATCAAACTAAAGGTATAATTTTTTTTGGTAAGAAAGAGTGAGCAAAGCTCATAAAAATAACAAGTTAACAAATATAAGAAATACCAAAAGAATCGTGGCGAAATCAAGTATCTAAATCTTAAGAAACAGAATGTAAAACATGATAACTTGGAGGGATACCATAAGCTAAATGAGAAAGTAAATTCGCAGCAAAATTGACTTCTCTACGAATATGGGAGAAGGATATATAATTTTAATTCTTTGGATGGCAAATAAAAAAAAATTATTTATTAAATTTGATAATTAATTAATGATGCATAATGCAAAAAAGAAGACTTATTATTATATTCGAAAAAGAAATGAAATTTGAAAAGAGAGAGAGGGCTATGGCTCTCTCTAAATTCTCCATTGATGATGAGTCTCATGGCATATGTGTTAGAGACCTATCATTCCTAATTCTCCTTTGAATAAGAGAATCCACCACTATCAAGTGCCCTTCCCACTAACCCATATTGGGTCAACCCAATAAATTTGTAATTATAGCTTCAATGCAGGGCACACATTAATTAAAGGAAACTCTTAAATAAGTCAAAAATATTTTTTTTCCAAAAAAAAAAAATTAATAATAATAATAAGATGGAGACATCCACAAAGCAAATTGAAATGAGCATAGAAGCACATGAGGATTAGCTGAAATCAAGAAAATTAAACAAGAAAAAGTCTTAACTGAAACAAGAAGTTGGTTTGTCATTTTAAACTTATCTAAACTAACACTAACTCTTGGTTGAAAATTTTAACATCTTCAAACAAAAGATCAACTTACTAAATGCAATAAAAAAAATATTTTGGGATTTGACCACAGCAGCCAACAACAACTACCCACCTTCCCCATAGAAGGGTCCTATAAGTCATCAAGCAATGGTTTCTTTTAGGCCAAACTTGCAAAAATACTCTTAATATTTTTAAAAAATTACTTTTAATGTTTAATTAGGTACAATATAATTTCTAAAATTATTAAAATAATGCAATTTTATCCCTGAAATAATGAAACATTTAGTTTGACGTAATTCCATCAAAATGATATAATGTGTCTATTTCAGCAGTTAAAAAACGAAATATGGTGAAACTAATGGTCCCGTTATTTTAGGAGCAAAATTATACCATTTTGATAATTTTAGGGACAATATTGCACGTAATTGAATATTAAAAACAAAATTGCCCATTTTGATAACTATTAAAAGCATTTTTGCACATTAAACCTTTCTTTTATCTTGTTTGCTATAAAAAAAAAACTTATATATATCTTGCAATTGCATAAATTATTACGTCTGAAAAAGTGTCAACTGCACGAGTGAAATAATATATGCGGAATGGTAATGTATAAAAATTAAAAAATATAAAAAATTTTCATGCAAAAAGCAGAAGAAAATAAAAGAGAGAACTATATGTTTTGAATTCAAATATGCATATGCCACCAAGTCCATTGAGATCTAAATCATATCTTAATACGTCAACCCTGTATTTGGTAATGGGCAGCTACACAAATAATTATTTAATGATACAACTAATCTCATAAGATTATTTAATTTAATAATACTCACAAAGAAATAATTAACATCATATGGTGCTCAAAATTCAACTTTCCATGACATACCGTGCCGTCACCGGTGCTGTTGCTTCTCTCACACTTAGACTAATTAATTACAATAAATTAAATTAATTATTTGCATGATCAAGCATGTAATTCTGTGTGACCATAATAAATCATATATAGAGTATAGAGCTGTACCAATTAATTATTTCCATGCACAATCAACCATCTTCACACTATTTTTTATACTAAATTTGTTATTTGGAACTCATTGGTTTGATTAATTCAGATTGCACTGAATAAACTCACAAATGAGTGTAAAGTGTTTTTTCTCAAATATTTAAAAATACTCAATTCTCAGAACTCAAATTCGGAACTTTTAGTTAAAGAAAAAGAGATTCATGCCATCCCATTTTATCAGAATTTCACACTATTTCTTTTAATGCATAAAAAAACTCAGAAAAAAAATTGATGCAAATAGTGAAGAAAGAATTATCATGTAAAGGTCTTCCATTCTCTAAAATTGACAAGTATAACAGAATCATACAATTAATTTGAAGAAATCCCACTAGACATGGTTTTTTCCCTTTTCTTTTGTTGAAATGTTGAAGAATAAATAAGATTATTACACATTAGTTAACATGAATAATACAAATGCTATGTATGAACCAAAAAAAACAAAAAGAAAAAAAAACCTCAATGGTGCAAAGGGTTTGGACCGGTTGGAACAAGCCGTTTATCAACACCATAACGTGGATCAATCTGAGTTCCGGCCGGCGCTTGAGGTTGCATCGGCTTATTATGATGGTGGAGGTGACCACGGTGTCTGTTGAGAAATGGGGTGAAGTCAAAATTGGTAGCCAACATTTTTCTGTTGATCAAATTATGATGTGATATAGACACATAATTATTAGGTAAAAAGAAAGAGCAAAAAGCATGGAAGAAGAAGATGAAGAGAGAAAGTGAAAGAATTATACTAAAAAAATGCGGCATTTTGATGACCATAATTAGAACAGATGAACAAGAGAATAAAAGAGTGCATGGAGAGGGAGGGAGAGAGAGAGAGAGAGAGAGAAGAGCTTAACTGTGGTTTATAGATAGACTACCACGAGAAATGGTGCACAATTTTTGACATTTGGGAGGAATAGTGTTTATTTGCTTGCATGAGACTCTGGGTCCTTTTTATTTTATTTATGAAAATTTCATTTTTTAGTTCTTCAACATTAAACTTCTTTCTATTTAGTCCCTCAACTTTTTATCATGTTCTATTGAATCTTCCAATTATTTACAAGCTTCTTTTTCTATTGAGTCCTCTCCGTAGATTCATTGTGTACTAAAATAAATCTTTGTTTTTATAATTACATCTTTGGGAGTGATTGACGATAGATCAAGGATAGTATTACATGGAGGGGTGGAAGCCACTGTTCCTCCTGATTTTCTTTGAAAAAACTATTTTTCATGCAAAATATTAAAAAAATTAACATTACCCCCCTAAATCCAGGTCTAATAAGCCTTTTATAGTTTTTCTTAATTTTATCCTTTCAATTGAAAAAATAATGCAGAAACAGAGAGAGAGAGAGAGAGAGAGAGAGGAGTATGTATATAAGGTCAAGTAAGATGCGGAGAGGGCGCAGAAGTGTCGAGCATTCTTCTTCCAACAAAACTTCCTTTGCGTTGAAGCAAACTGTACAACTCTCCTATTTAATTTCACAGATTGTCAAACCTTTTTTTTTTAATCGGATTTGACTACTACAAGTCTACAACTACAACCAATCTTTTTATTTTTATTTTAAGAAAATTTTATTGATTTTTTAAGACAGCTGCATCTACGTACGAATTTAATATTTTATTACGGTTGATTTAATTAGTTCGGCTAGTCCAAAGTTTATGAAGTCTGATATTAGAAATGTTTAACTCCACATATTTAGAATTTCCTTACTAATTTCTATATTGAATATAAGTAATTGTCAATTAATTGTATTAAATTCGATAGGATGGAAAATAAAACATATTTGTTGAGCAGAGAAAATTTCTTTTTGGTTTGAGAATTCAATAATGTGAGGAACTCTATACAGGAAAGTATGAATTGTGGTTAAAAAAAAAAATTTAAAAATTGTAAACAAATTTTCTTGAATTATAATATATAGTATGCCTTGGCTTTGCCTTCTGTACGTACATGGAAGACAACCTAAGTTACCAATAAAAAAAATAAATGAGAAAAGGGAAAGGACTTCGATAGTGTAAACATGCATCACTGTCAGATTGTACACGTGCCAAAAATTTGACAGTATAATTTTGTGCGTTTCCAACTACTACCGGAGAAAAAGAACTCTAACTGTGGAAAAAAAAAGGTTAAATTAATATTATTTACATTCTAGTTTTTCTTTTTTTGAAAAAATAATACTTCATTTATTTCCCTTTAAATATAGCTCTTCACTTTTAGCACAAGATTAATTGAATAATTAAAAATATTATTCACTGATAATTATGAAAAATATATTTTTCAAGGTCCAATCGAGTCGGTCCAACAATACTTAACTGGATCCAAAATTCATTAATAGAAATGCAAGATGTGAGTTGGAAAATAAGATAGAAATGCGTGATGTTTGATCGAACTGATGGAATAATACGTCATGTCAGTTCACTGACACAAGTCAGCGTCTATACCTCCTATATGCTCCCTGTCACATCGCCGCTTACCTACTTTAGTTGTCAGTTAACACGCCCCAAGATACTCAAGTACCCCTCCTTAATATTTTATAAATAGCCAAAAGTATAAGGGTTTCAAGTATTGAACATCTGAGACTTTCTCTCTCTAAATACTCTTTCTCTAAAAACTACTAACTTAAGATTCAAAGTGCTAACGCCTGGTCCGACCAGGCATTCCATCTTGCAGGATCAAGCGTCCAATCGGTGCTTGCAGCCACCGACTCTCTACTTCAGATAAAGATGTTCCAGGCTTTATCACTCACTTTCTTTCATTTTAAGATGTCATTCTTTTATTTCACTTGTTCTACTTAATTTTTTTTTGCAAAATTTGAGAAAAAAATGTATATGTATATCTCAATTTATTATACATATTATTAAATATTTTTTCATTACTCTCTATTTCTAAATATAATTAAATGAAGTAGTTAAAAATATAAGAGAATATTTTTATCAATAACATACTTATTTATGAAATTGAAACACTCAAATAATTTCTTTGATTTTCGTAAAAACAATATCTTTTAAAATGAGGTGGAATATTAACTAAATTATTTTTTCGTTAATTAACATAAACAAGTAAAAAAATTAGAATATTAAAAATAGAAAAAATATATTTTGAATTTTAAAAAGTGACACTCAAAGTAAAATAAAAAAAATGCTGAAGTAAAAATGAGGGAGTTCATCTCCGACTTAGTTTCACCTTAGCTGACATGTAATATAGTCAAAGAAATCAACAACCATCTCTTGAGCTATTTTTTTATTATTAAAAAAAATTGAAATATCAGATATACTATTTGGCTATTTGACAAAAAAAAAAATGAGTTGATATTGAGAAATTGAATACAATCAATAGCTAGATTATACCTTAAAACTAAGTTTTATTAAAATACACTTTACTCGACTGTCCCAAGTCCAGATTTTTGAAGGCGGGACCATTCTGGTTTACCTTCCTACACACTATTCAATTAGAATAAATAAATTAAAAATAGCTGATAAAATTTGATTTGTCAAGATCTTAAAATAAGTTGATGGTTGCACAACCCGATCAGTTGATAAATACCTGCAAGAAGTTTTGCCCAATCGGACTAGACGTTAACACTACAAAAATTAATTCAGGAACTTGAAGAGATAAATTTAGAGAAAAAGTTTCAAGAATTGAATACCTGGAACCCTCGTACATTAGACTATTTATAAGAGGTGTAAAAGTGCACTTGAGTACCTGAAGTATGCTACTAGGATGTTAGAGCAGGTGAGCGGTGACGTGCCATGAACCAGATTGGAGATATGGGCTTTGTAATGTGTCGGTAGATTGATGAGACTAAAGGAACCGTTAATCCAATCGGATAACACGTGGTTGCCTTTCAGTATCTACTTGTCACGCATTGGACTTCTCTGTAAATGGATTTTGAATTTTGGGCTGAGATTTGCTTGGATCCAAATATAATACAGTATTATCACTTGCCCCCCTTTAAAGGTATCCGATCGTCCGAGAGTCGGATGAGCTAAAATTTCAAATTTTTCAGTTATTGTCAAACCTACTGTAGAGCTTGAATTGGTTTTGCCTCCGCCTGATGAGCCCGCTCCCGAGCTGCCTACTGAGCTTACTGTCGAGCCGACTGTGTAACCTCCTACTGAGCCGACTGAAGTGTAACCCTTTGAGATAGTTTCTTAGTCTGTGTATAAATAGTGCAGTTAGTACTATGTACATGAATTTTTCTTTTTGTATTTCAAAATTTCGGTGTAATTTTATGAAATATTTTTTGATGAATTCTTTTTACATTTATTTTAATTTTATTGTTCCCTTTTATTTCACTGCACCGCAATAGTATGATTGAATTAATGAGTGAAATGATCATGAATGAATAGACTTAAATACTTCCTGAATGCTTAGAGAAATTTCTAATTAAGTCTCTAGGTTTTTGACATCACTTATTTTCCAATATTATAAGCGTTAATCTTATTGGAAAACATAATCATTCAGCCAACTTAATTGGTATAAGTCAAAAATCTAACTCTTTCCAATATTGTATGTATAGCTCACTCTAATTACCTTAATTATTTACATATTGTTTCTTTTAATTACTTTGCACACGTTCGTATGTGTGTGGATAGATAGATAGATAGATAGATAGATAGATAGATAGATAGATAGATAGATAGATAGATAGATAGATAGATAGATAGATAGATAGATAGATAGATAGATAGATAGACACACACACACACACTAAAAATATACTTACAAGTAGTTCATTACATATATTCCATATTCTTTACATTTAACATATAACAAAATAACTAAACTACCAAAATTTATCTTCCCTTACTCTTCTCCTAGTGCTCCGCAGATGTTGACTTGAAAACTAGTTCCTCAAATCTACACATGTATACCTACATGGAAAAAATACTCGTGCTGAGTGACAGCTCAGTGAGAAGTAAAAAAACAATGCAATTTACCAAGGAACATTACATAATAGCATTTTAAAAAAATTAGTTCATTCCATCATATCACAATATGCATAAACATACAGTGGCAATACATATTTTATTCAATAACGCTTCAATATTCAATAAGATACACTAACACTGCCATAAAATACTTAAAACATTTACACTTTTATCATTTACTAATATGCATGTCAAATCAAATCACCTTCATTGTCTGAATTTCCATTAATGGTGGATACGAGTACAAGCACTCGATACTGACAAGCAGTATCATACACTCGAGACATAATAGTCTTGGATCACTCGATACCAATGGTATCGTATCAATAGGCACCTTTCGGTGTAACACTACACTTGCAGCTGTGATTACTATTCTTTTTATAGATATGCCTATCTATCCACTACTATGTGAAATTCGGAATCTCAACAAATATTTATCAATACACTCAATAGAACATGCAACAAAATCACTATACAATTTATACTCAATTACACTAAAAGAAATACACTTCAACTTGTTATCACTTATCATACGACATATAACATTATACATACAAATATTTATATTCATTCATATTCATTTATTTAAATATTACAACATGTGTTATTTACAATTCATATCATAGTATGCCTCTGTTTTTATATCTAATGTACTTTAAAAGTACTAGAGGAAGTCCAGGTAAGTTTCGATGACATTCCGAAACCTAAAAATCAAGTATAAGTAAAAATAGGGGGCATATGGCTGAGATAAATTTGTCTCAGTCATTTACAATGGTTCTAATCAATACAAAGGGGTCCACATGGCTGAGATCAACTGATCTCGACTGTGTGCACCATTTTGCCCCATGAATTTTGCAGATTGCTTCCCTATGGCAAATTGCACATCAATTTAAACCTATCAAACGACATTTTCAGTCAAAGTGGTCTTCTAAAAAGTTATTTCTTTATGTTTATAGTTTCTAAAATATCAAAAATCAAGCCAATCAAACTTCTATATCTCAAGGTATTCACAAAATATCATAGACTACTCCCAATGGTAGGGCAACATACATCATTCAATTTTAAGCTAAATTTCAAGGGCCTTAAAGATAGAATCATTTCTCGATTTATTCTAAAAAGTTGTAGATATATGTCTTATATTTAATTTCAAATTATAGTTGCCTTAATTAGACATCTACATAAGCATTTATGTCCTTTACACTGAAACTGGTTCAAATGAACTTTAGAGTAGAATTTCACTATGTTACTTATTCATGCACAATTACCATTTTTATGGCATAACACCATAATTACATAGTTTTATCATCAATTATATAATAACTATAGCACATACATCAACTTGAATCAATTAAACAGATAACAAGGGAAAAGAAAACTTCCATATCTCTTTTGCAAGTCCAACCCTTCCTTTAGGCTTCTTCTTCTTCTTCTTCTTCTTCTTCTTTACCCTTACTAGATTCTTCCAATAAAATATGTCATAAACACATATCAAATTCCAAATTCCATGCCTTTTTGTATAACTCATTATCAATTATAAAGTATCTGAGAGATTTTTGAGATACCTTTTGGGCTTCAGCCTTATCTTCGGGTAATTCACCCATTCGAAGAAATCATTTGATTGGAGTCATCCATGTGTCATGCTGTTGTTCAATCTCTATCATCTCTAGCTCTTCAAAGGAAGAGGAGAGTTGTTTGATAGTTGTTATATTTTCTTTAATTTCCTTCTAGTCTACGACAAATATCTTGGCCAACCAATCGATCATTGTCATTTGCTTCATGGATACTTTTTCCAAAATCCAAGCTAATCCAGCCTCTTTTAACTCCTTCAAAGTTGTTTTGACCTTTACCAAGTACCTTTTCATGGTGTTTCCTTGGCTTCAAATGTGTCCAGTCTCAAGCCCTGCAATAGTGCTTTATAATTCACAATGTTATTAGATGCCTTAAAACTTAGTTTTATTGCGTACCTTATTGTAATGGCAAACGAGCCTGTTATAACTATTTTGATGCCTCATCTGGTATTATTTAAGGCTGCATCAATTATCACTTCTGATGCCATCTTTGGGGGTTGCTCAATTCCTTCACCACCACTAAATTTAGCAACAAAATTAATTGACACTTGACCCTTTATTATACTTCTTGGCTAGTACTGTAATGGTCTCAATACCGGGTCAGCTATGAATAGTACTTTTCGGCAGTGAATAGTATTTTTCGAGCCCGAAAGGACACCCGGAAGTTAAAAATATTTTATTGGATCATTTAAAAGGAATAGTCATGGTGAGTCTAGGGTTGAAATTTGAAGTAAATTTGAGGTCAAATGGATCTCCAAAAGTCAAAAATACGAAAAAGGTATAGAGTCAATTTCCCTGGTAGGGAATGAGATTTGATTTTGCTTAAATAATTAAAAATAGTAAACGAACTCCGAATATTGTCAGATTTTGCGTACCTACATGAATTTTTATGTAGAATATTTTGGTGATGAAAATTGAATTTTTCGGTGACTCCGACAGTTTTGAATCGGACCGATAAGTTTGAATCCGACTGATAACGGACTCCGATTGAGCCGAAAATTTATGTCCTACCTATTTTTGATGTTTTAAGAATGATGGAATCAAAATTGAAGTGATTTAGAGTGAGGAGATAAGAGAAATCATTTAGGACTTGAATTAGGTGGTTAATGGGCTTTTATTTGTTAATTAAGCCCAATAGCCTAACCCAAGCCCATTTCATCCAAAAGGCCTAGTATAAATAGAGTGAAAATTCTGGAGAAATCCAGCATATTCATCTTCTTCCTTCTCCCCTCCCTTTGGCCGAACCATGGTCTCTCTCCCTCTCTCTTTAATTTCTTCTTCCTCCACTCCAAAGCCCTCATATTTTCCAACATAACAATCAAAGTTCTATCTCCCTATATTATCCTAGTAGCTTAAATTAAGTGATTTAAGCAAAGGAAGGCTATAAATCAAGGGATTGAAGAAAATAGGGTAAGTTGGAGTTTATGAATTTTAGTGTTTTAAATTATTTCTTTGATGTTTTTTCATAGATTTTGAGGTCTAGATAATGAATATGAGCTTGGATTTATCATTTGAGGACAAAAATTTGATGTTAGGAAGCTTGAAGATTTCGTCCAAGGAGGAGATTGTGGATGGATGGAGTTGTACTTGGTACCAAGTAAAGAAAAGTGAAGCTTATGGAAGCTAAAGCTTGAGAAAAAGGTAAGTGACTACAAAATCTATTAATTTCCCTTATTTGTGAAGAAATTCCTTTGATATAATTAGGTTAAAAATTTTTAAAGTGGTTAATTTATGACATTTGTTTAGGGTAAATGAAATTGAACCTTAGAGAAGATGAAATGAAAGATTAAAAGGGAAAAAGAAAATGTTTTAGGTGGAATTTTGTGATGGCCGAATATTGTAGTAAGGGAAAATGAAGGAATATTTGCATGAAAATAATATATGTTAGTCTAAATTAATTGTATAAATGATAAATGGTGCCCTTAAATTTTTTAGTGAATTATTGAAATTTATTTTGAATTTTTAAAGCCTATGTATTGGTTATGTCTATAGTGGAAATTGTGAAATAATGAAGAATAATTGATTATGCTAGTGGAGAATGATGCTAAATAATGAATAATGCATAAATAAATTTTATTGGAATTTATTGAATTGATTTGGATATTATTGGAATTTTTAGGTGAATATGTACAATGAAAATAATTGAATTTTTAATGCATAAGTGTATAAAAATGACTAGAGTGATGAATAAATATGAAAAATAATTTAATATCAATGACGAGAAATAAAAAGTCAACCGACGGATTTTTCGAAATAATTATTGGATCATGAAAATAATAGGAATCATGAATTATTGGTAAATAATTCATAAATAATCGAAAATGATGAAAATAAATTAATACGTAAATAAAAGAAAGATAAAATGAATTTTGAATAGAAAAAGGATTTAAATGAAGGAAAATAAAAGTTTTGGGCAAAATGGTAATTTTTCTAACGTAAGTGATTAATGCGTAAAAATAAATAAGAAATACTTAATAAGTGTAAAATGGTAAATTCAGAGGCCTAACGGTTTCAAAAGATAGAATTTCCATGGTTTAAGGACTAAAATGTAATTTTATCCGAAATGGTAAAATAAAGGATTAAAAGATGAATAATGGAGGAAATTGTATAATAAAAATGAAAATAAATGATTATAATGGCAAAATTGTAATTATGCATTTGAAATGAATAAATCAATAAAAAAAGTTAAATTATGTATTTTTGAGTTATAAAATAATAAATTATATTAATAGAGTTCCCAATTGAATCAAAAGTAGGAACATAAAATGTGACTAATTTATCAAAATAAATTAGTCAACAAAAAGTATTAAGAGAATAAATGATTATAAAATTAATTCGCCGACAAAATAAAAGTCGGCATATAGAATTATTGAAAAATTGGACTGAAAAAGGAAAAACTGTAAAAACGTCAAGCCTAAAAGTATTAAAAATGATTTGTAAAGAAGTATACAAGAAAAAAAAAACTTACCGTCGTCAGCTAAGTTTCGTTTCAGAAAGTACTGTTCCGAGAAGGGTGTTACAAGTACCTGATATCCCAGGATTGCAATTTTATGGTCCATCCTACCATCTTGCCTTCTAGATCAGGCATTTGCAAGATCTTTCTGTGTAGTTGATCCGATAGGACAATAATTGTGTGAGCTTTAAAGTATTATCTCAACTTTCGAGTGCACATCATTAGTGTGATAATCAACTGCTCAACTGGACCTTTTTTCAATTTTGGGCCTCTCAGCACCTGGCTGATGTAGTATATCAGCAGCTGTTAGATTCCTTATTCTCTAACCAAGACACCTGTAATAGCCTTCCCAAATGTTGATAGGTATAAGAAAAGATTCTCATCTTGGATCGGTCGACTCAATAGAAGAGGTCCGTAAAGAATTTTTTCAACCCTTCAAATGCTTGTTGGCAATTCGTTTCCCAACTAAATGCATTGTTCTTCCTCAACTTCTTGAAAAAAGGCGTGCAACATTTGGATGAGGAGGAAATTAATCTTCTCAAAGCTATAACTCTTTCATTCAGCTTTTGGATGTCTTTTATGTTCCTTAGAGGTTGTATTTCTATGATTGCTCTTATTTTCTCTGGATTGGCTTCTGTTCCTCTTTGCGAGACTATGAAACCTAAAAATTTACCTGATGGTATGCCGAAGATATATTTCTTTGAAATTAATTTCATTTGAAATCGGTTCAAGGTATGGAAGACTTTTGCCAAATCGGTTGAGTGTTCCTCTAGGCTTTTACTTTTGATGATCATGTTATCAATGTAAACTTTTACGTTTTCTTCTATCTAATCTTTGAAGATTTTATTCATCAGATGCTAGTATGTGGTACTAATATTTTTCAGATTGAACGGTATTACTTTGTAACAAAAGGTTTCATCGTTTGTAATAAAGCTTGTTTTTTGTTGATCCAAAAACCACATTAGGATCTGGTGATATCCGACGTAAGCATGAAACAATGAGTAAATGGCATGACATGCTATAGCATCTACTAGTTGGTCTATGCTCAGCAGTGGATAATTATCTTTCGAATAAATTTTGTTGAGATCAATGAAGTCAGCATATATTTTGAACTTTTTCATCTTCTTTTTTACCAAGACCACATCTGCCAGCCATTTCGGGTATTCTATCTCTTGGATTGTCCCCACTTTTTAGAGTTTATCGACTTCTTCTAAAATGAACTTCCACATATTTTGATGGAATTATGTGAAAGCATAATGAATTTCATGAAATTTAATTTATGTAATTCAATTTTTTTTTTTTGCATTTCAAGCATGAAAAATTAAAATTACAAATGAATTCCACAAAATTTTATGGAATTCATTTATTCCAAGCATAGCCGAAATGTTAATAATTTAAAATAAAAATTACAAAACAAACATAATATCATACAAAATTCATATTCACTTTCATCATTCTCAACTTCTTATGATTAATTATATATTCAATAGATCAATAACTAATATTATAAAATAAATTTGATATTTGTTAGAAATTAACATGTTTAATCCTACACGAAAGAAAAATTTTGGACAAAATCAAATGTTAAAATATAAACTTTAAAATATAAATAAAATAATTAAATGCTATCAAGTAAAACATATACAACAATGTATAATAAAAATAACAATTATAAATATTAATCGGTTACTCTATATAATTAAAAAAATGACATAATTTAAATATACTTTAAAGTATTATATAAATTTTAGATAGAAATAAAAAAATAGAGTATAAAAATAAAAAATATATTTTAAAATATTATTTTATATAAGTTTTCGAGTGAAATAAAAAAAAATTTACTGTGTAAAATTAAAAATATAATACAAATATGAACCAATTAATCATAAATAACTATTATTCTACATTCAAAAATTGAAACTAAAATTAATAAAAAAATGTTCAAAATAAAAACGAAGCAAAATTTATAGGACTGATTAATTCAAAAATTTAATTCAATTTCGAATTGATTTTAAGGTTTAGATAAATTTTTGGTATTTTCTCACCCCTACTCACAAGTCATAACCATATCCGAACAAGAGATAAACATAAAGATGATTGAGTTGTTTGGGCAGAAATATCTAAAATAATTCCATGGAGGAGAATATAAGTGGAACTCCTTTTACAATTAATAAAATCAAGAAATCTATTATTTTTCCATGAAATTTTTAAAATGGACAGAGTTTACTTTTTTTTTTCAAATTTACCATTAAACACATAAAATATAATGAAGTGATTTTATCCTTAAATTTATCTAAATAAAGTAATTTTATCTTTAAATTTATCAAAAATAATAAATTATGTGGCTTTTTTTATTGGATTTCATTAGGGGTGAGCAAAAAAATTCAAATTTTCGGTTAACCAAAAAATTGATCCGAAACTGAACCGATTTATAGATTAACCGAACCAAAATTTTAGATTTATGATTTTTACTTTAAAAATCGATGGTTAACCGATCCGAAACCGAATATATATATATATTATGAATTATATTTTAAATTTTACACTTATATTTTTCAATATTTGTGTAATTTATAAATATTATGATATATAATTTTGTAAAATATTATTAAAATATATACTTTTTAGTAAAAAAAATATTAAAATTATGTGTATAATTAGCATTCTGTTGTCAGTTTTATATTGAATATTTTAAATTTTTATAATAAATTATGGAAATTTTATTTTATTTTATTATTTTAATGGATATTGTATTTAATTAGTATTTTTTTATTTTTAAAGCATTTTTAACTATTAAAAATAATATTATAAATTGTATAGTTTATTAAATTTATATATTAAAATTTTTTAGTATTTAATCGATAAATTGATCCGAAAAATCGAGTTAAAAATCGAAACTGATATAGCAGTTAACTGATATTAATGAACTGATTTAAGAAAATTATTATTGGACTGGCATGATCACCCCTAATTTTCATTCAAAAAATAAACATTTTCTCGCTATTTCAAAAGTTCATGGACATAAAAAGAAAAAAGATTGAAGATAAAATTTAAAAGTTGATGATGATGATCTTAAGTGTCTCACGTTGCTCAATCATAAAAATATAATACTCCTTATAATAATTTGTACAATTCTCATATCACAAACTAATTTTTGAAAAAATTAGGTCTAATATCATTTTCTTCACATAATATCAAAGTTACAAGTTCTGCTATGTTGGGCAGCATATAGAAGTGTGACTAATTTTAAAAATACAAAACTCCTTATAATCACTTGAAAAATCTTTTTAAAAATATAATACTCATTATAATGGTTTGGACAATCCACACCAGGTAGGCTAAGGCCATTTTCTTGACAAATAGTATGTTAAAAATATAAATAAAGATTCATAATACATATAAAAATATTTGAAATTGACATGTTTCGTTATTTAAGGCATTATTTGGATGGGATAGATTATTATATGTTATCATATGGCATCAAACTTAGTACTTATACCTATGAAAAGATGACATAACAAAATATATATATATATATATAATTTAATAATTAATGACTCGTAAGATGATAAAATAATTAAATTTTGTAAAGTCAAATTAAAAATAAAACAAAAAATATTAGGCCTAGTTACATTGTGAGGCGGATAGGGCAAAAGATCCATTATAGTAGTGTGTGCTTAATTACGCTATTTCCCATGTTTAAAGACTTTCCATAGCTTTCGGAAGTGGGAATGGACTTTGGATTTTGAACACCCATTTTTTTTTCTATTACTCTCTTCATTTTTTTTATTATTTTTAAATAAAATTTAAATTTTATTTATTTATCACTTTTAAATTTTAAATATAATTTAATTTATTTTTTTAATTTATTTTTCTTTCTCAATAAAATCAAAACCAATCAAATTTAATAATTTATTTTTAATCACGTAATTTAATATTAAATTTAAATTTATTTATTATTTTTTAATTTTATTAAAAATAATAAAATTAATTGAAAAAAAATGAAAGGAGTATTATTTTACAAAATTATGACAACTCCAGATCATAAAGGTCCATGTCACCATGTGGACTATCAGCACCACCTTCCACGTGGACGGCTAAGATGGCCCCAGCCATCCATCGTCAGTATAGGACAATTAGCTTTGCTTCTGCCCCAATTTGGGTGGCAGTCTTCACTTGATAATTACATTTGCCATATTAGCTTGGATATGAAATTAATATACAATTACATATAAATTAATTTTTTTGGTCCAATTGATTTCAATGAATTATTAGACATTCTTTGATGTAATTTATTTTTTCTTCTTTGAACTTTTTCTATGTGTCAAAGAGTCAAAAACTAAATAGATTAATGCGTTGAGCAAGGGAAAAAGGATTGGTTCATCTGATGGTTCAATTATATACAAGGATTTTCTTAGTGCATTGTTTGGTTGGAAGCTGAGAAAAATCTTTTGGTATATTATTGAATATTGATTGCTCAGTTAAATAAGTATGTTATCTGAGACATCTCTTTGCAAAGAAAAGAGAAGGTATACTTACCATTTTATTTACATTAGTTGTTTTGTTCAACCTGAGTATTTTGTGATTACTGTACAGCTTCTAAATAAATTATTAGCTTTCCAAGTCACCTTATTTATTACACACGGGGGGTTAGAAGGATTTTTATTTTAGTTTTACGTGAAACTTGTAAATAATTTTAAAATCGGGTTACTTTTTCATTTTTTTCGTTTTAGTGGGTCAATTTTTATCTTTTAATGGGGCCAAAAAGAGAAACAGAATTATATGTAATATTTTACTTTATTAGTGGAACAATTAACACATTATTTAATTGGGTTGGAGTAGAGTTTGACATGAGTTTTGGGTTCGAATATTACCTTATTAACTTCAATTAGAAATTATTAAGTCCAACCTTTTACGTAAGAACTTTTTACTAATCAATGCATATTATTACTATGCTCATCATACTTTTTGCAAAGTAGAATAGAAAAAGAAAAAGAAAATATACCTTCTACATGATTTAACTGCTTCAGCTGCTTCATTAATCATTTATAATAGATTTGAAGGTTTTTTCTCTTTAAAGAGAGAAAGAAAGAGAGACCATTAGTGCAAGGAAGAAAGTTATGTGAGCATCAAAATATATCAGTTACTAACTTACCTTCTACTTGAACCACTATTCTCTTACACCTAACAAACCAAGCTCAACTTAAATGAAAAACAAAAACAAACCCACAAAGTCTTTTGGGATTTGCCAAGCAAAATGTATGTGGCACACACAAATCTAAACTGGGGTCGCTCGGAACCACTACTCTTTAAAACCTTCCTAACATATATATATATATATATATATATATATATATATATATATATATATATATATATATATATATATATATATATATATATATATATATGTTCTTTAAAAGCTACACCCCATCAAACTGTCAGTCCCGTAACAAAATTTTACTTTAATCCAAATGTTCGGAAACACTGAGCAAACTAAAATAAACTTGCACCTTTCATTTCTTGTCACTCCTCATCTTATCAACCAAAATGTCTGTCTACTCTGCAGGGATCTTTACTCGATGATAAATTATGCTGCCACAAAAAAATCTAAAGCCACTTTGAGCTGATCTCTTCCCAAAAACTCCCATCACTGAAACCCACCTTATCTCCCATCCACAATTACTTCACAAAAAATTGCTTCGAGTTTCCACTATTATTCTCTATTAAGGAACGATTCACAGTAAACATTAGAGGTAATGAATTTTTACTATCTTTTAGGGATACACATGCACATGGATTGGTTTCCTTCCAAGCAACTTGCTCTACTTATTTTTTGTTCCTCTCACAGCCATCTTTGCCTTTGCCTCAAGGAGCAACAGGATCAGAAACCTGATAGAAAATAACACTAGAATTTCAGTTATGAGCACTATACTTGTTAAATGTCATGTGCAGCATATCATATGTGCAGCAACATGAAAATGATCAAACTGTGCACTTTTAGTATTTTTGTGAACGAGCATGCACACGAGTCAACTTTTTTTAATGCAACTTAAAAAAATATTTCCATAAAATAATATATTAAGTATTTTTTTTTTCAATAAGATTTCTGTTTTCAACATCAGAAAAGAACAGAAGTTATAATTCTTCACTTATTAACATCTTTTTGCGCACTTTACACATGTATTTCAAGCACAGTTCAATTTGATCAACAAATTTAGAGGAAAATAATAATAATAATAATTCGAAGTTGATTAATAGGTAATAGGAAAATTATATACAAAATCTATACTATATAAAGGTGCAAATTGCAGGGCGTTAAAAACAAGACTCCCATCTACAGTTACCCGAAATTGTATCAATTGAGCGAACTATGATATCAAATATACTCTCAAGGACTTTTCTATAATCGCTTTGCTTTTAACCAAATAAATAAAACTAGGCTAACAGCACCCTTGAATGATGGAATCACATGCTATGGTATGGTGCGCATGAAACTTACGGAGCAAAGTGCTGAAAATATAAAAATAACAACAGATTATACCATAATCTTCATTATAAATTTGTGTTTAACAAATACTTAAAAAGTATTAACCGAAGAGTTATGTTCAAAAAATAAATAAATAAATAACATACTG
This sequence comes from Excoecaria agallocha, assembly GCA_037975025.1. Classification (NCBI taxonomy): domain Eukaryota; kingdom Viridiplantae; phylum Streptophyta; class Magnoliopsida; order Malpighiales; family Euphorbiaceae; genus Excoecaria; species Excoecaria agallocha. The sequence continues at coordinate 3,746,336 of CM075822.1, read as the reverse complement.
CACTTAATGCATCATAGTTCATGATGGTAATATTAACCTTTCACAATATATAGGTTCAAAAACCTTAATATTGATTGGCATTTATAAAAACAATTACACATGAATATAAACATATGATTCATGTGAAATGCATTCAGGGTAAAACCTAGAATATCATGAAAGTGTTTTACAAAACACAAGGCTGTACCATCAATAAAACTCAAATGCACAATATCTTGGACTTCACTGAAATGAATGTCTATAAATGCAAAGCATATTTAAATAAATATTTTGTTACCTCTCATATTGAATTTGTAATCATCATTCTCAAGCTTTGCAGTTTTGTTGATGTGACATTCAACCTTCTTCCCAATCTACATCATCCTCATCCTCTGCTGAAGCCTCTGCTTCGACATTCAAGTCATTGACCCTGAAGCCTTCACTGGTGTGGCCTGCAACAACAGCATGAACAAAACATAATATACCACCAGCAAGATGATATCATGGGCGATAAATGAAATCCAATAAACAACAAATCAAGTCCTGTTTCAGTCCCTGGCACCAGCAGGGCAAACACAAACACTGAAAAGCTCCTACAGTTCTCCAGCAGGATGATATCATGGGCAATAAATGAAATCCAATAAACAACAAACCAAGTCCTGTTTGAGTCCCTGCCACCAGCAGGGCAAACACAAACACTAAAAAGCTCCTACGGTTCTCCAGCAGGGTTAGTGAAGATACCAATATATGATTATTATGTTGACTCACCTGCAGTTGGCACCTCCTCCCATTCAACATCATCTTCCCCTTCATCCTCCTCACGTTTGGCCTTCACGCCCACTTGCCGGTTGGAAGATGAATCGGGAGTACCATTGGAGATGGGTGTCTGTGACAAAGCTAGCTTTTTAGCAGCCTCTTCTTGTTCCTGGTGTTGCTTGAGCACAGCCGCATAATAAGCTTTAACATATTCATCCTGTAAGAGTTGAGAGCAAAATAAACAGATAAAAGAACGCGGAAGGACAAGTAGGAGAGCAGAAACTAAACCGAATATAATAAGATTGGAAAATATAGATGGATGCAAAACCCTGCATGACAGATCAAAACAAGGCAAAATATTTTATAAATCCCTACAAATACCTGTATATTTTTATTATCATCATAATCATTGCTGGACTTTTTGTCATCCAAGAATTGTGGTGCTGCTGAACTGCCATCCATCTTAGACTCTTGCTTGACCTCTCCACGCTGCTCTTTTGTAAGGTTCATTCCCTGCTTGATCATCCACGGCGGCAAAACTTTCAGACCTGAACCTGTAGTTTCAGGTTTGACATCTCCTTCCTTGCCTTCAAGGCCAGAAAAGGCAACTTCAACCTGCAAAGATCAGTCACAATCATAAATGCTGCACTCCATTGATTCCTCAAAAAAGTCAAGGATCAGTAATCCTTTTTAGAATGGATTCAGTCTTGAAAAATCTGCCAAAAGTTTGAAAATAAGACCCATCTTGAGTGGAAATATAATAATAACATAAATGTTCGCTATGATCACTTTCCTTCTCCTGTCATTGAATGATAAAACTGCTTGACCAAACAAATAAAAAAAAAATAACAGTTCTATAATTTTGTTCTTTTTAGAAAAAAGTAGGAATTTAAGAACTGCTGCAGACCAGCTGACCAACCAATTTACAAAAAGGTAAAATGATAGGCCCAGCATATCACCACTTGAAAATTTGTTCATTGAAGTCTGATGTCTTTAATTACCACCATAGGCAAAATTCTGCAAAGGTATTTCCACGAACAAGAAACACATATAACGACTGAACCAAACCATAGGCAAAATTCCGCAAAGGTATTTCCATGAACAAGAAACATATATAACAAATGACCCAAACCTAGAATGAGAACATCGCTCAGGACTGGTAAAAGACCATAAATTGCAACAGCAGAAGACAGTAGTCAATAACATCCAAGAATCAAGGGGAATTCATATGAGATATCATAAATTTAGAGACAACTATTCTTTCATTGTACAATAACTGAGAGGTCCCCTCAAGTCGAGGTGTTAATATATGCTCAATTGCCAAAAATCAAAGTAGCCTGAAAACCATACTGTGCAGCAGATACAGAATACAACTTTGCTAAAATTGGCCATTTCAATGTGCGCATTGCATATAAACCATAAATTTTTATGAAAATGGAATAACAAGACGATTATTCCTTAAGATTGTAATATTTGGACTAAAACTGTAATAATTTAATTATTATAGTATATACTAACAATTGGAATTTAGAATAGAGATAAAATATGATTAGAACTAATCCAAGGGCTAAGATAAATCAGTTAAAAGAAATACTGCACATGTTAATTTTCTGTAGTTGAATGATATTAGAATTATAATATGTTACAATAATTTTAAGATGCTTTTGATTAGCATAGAAATAAACTAATCCAAGGACTAAACTTAACTACTTTACAAATGATTATTAGGAATATTAAATTATTTTAGCATTAAAATTTATGCTGTCAACAGTTTGAAGAGTTAATGACTGATTATATTAGTAGAATTAGGATTATGATGTTATTAAAGTTTGAACTTAAAAGGTTATTGATGAATAAAGAGATTGTACAGTATACATTAAATACTGAAAGCAATCAAGGGCTTTTTGAATGTTCAAATGATGGACTCCTATATATACCATAAACAGGCCAAAATGATCATCGAGTGAGGAAGATGAGAAAGGAGAAAAGTTTATAGTAAAACAATAAACGAATTTTTTTGGCAACCACATATTTAATTCTACATATAGTAAAGCAGCTAAAATTTCATGGCATCCAGGGCTCCACAACACAAATTAATTGCAAATCAAAGGTTACGTGTTGGACTGTCTGAACTTTTATATTTAACTCATGAGGATAGCATATCCTATCTTCAAGGGAAGTACGCCAAAATTAGGCAATTATGACAAATTTTATACACTAGACTATGGCCTGAAGAAACATTTTACCTTTGTCTCTCCAAGAAATGGCATTGGTGTTCCACCATACCCTAATCCTTGAGAAGATTTTGAGGGATCATTGGAACTAGAATCGCCATTTGCTGCACGCCCAGCAGCACTAGCACGAACCTCCCATGCTTGAAGACCTTCAAATTCTGGTACAGGCAAATCCTTCACTCTGTTAAGTTGATCCATTAATGGCTTAAGCTGTACCTGAAGCCATTTGTTTATGCTCAATCAGGAAGGAACAGCATACGAGTGTATAGATAAAGAGATTAGCAATTATCAGCAAGAGCTTCCACATAGTCTGAAGTGGAAGACAAGCATGACAAAATAGTTGAATTTAACAAGTTTCTCTATTGGTTAACCTATTTTATTAGATAGCTTGTAATTAAGGGTAAAATAGTATTTTTTCATTTACTACTAGTATACCTATAAATATACCCTTGTATCATTATTTTAGTGTGTAATTGAGATAATAGAAAATCTCTTGTTTCACAAAATTTTCATGGTATCAGAGCCACTGCCGTTTTGAAGGTCGAGTTAACTCCCTTCCGCAATTGATTGATTTTCAAGCAAGTATAGAAGATCACGTTTCAGCTCTTCTCCTTCGACGCCCCCCCCAAGAAGGTAGATCGGGTCAATTTCGGCTAGTACCCAGAATTCTGGCGCCGTCAAAAGCCATGCGTGAGCACACACGCCGCCAATTGGTTTCGGTCCTTCCTCCACTCACCGGCGCGTGAGGTGCGTGGCTCCACCTCTGGCCACCTTTTGCTGCCGTTTTTTCTTTCGAACAACTCGCCAGCCTTTTGAGCCTCCAACCCACTAATCTCTGGTGACTTTCGACATCCTTGATTTTTGGATCCCACATGAACAGGTTCTGTACTTTTTCTGGATTGTTTTTTTATCCTTTTTTGGCCTCTCAATTATGTCAAATACCAAGGATGATTATAAGAGAGTAGAAAAACATTATCCCATTAATGACAATCCATATTCTCAAATTAATCTAGTTAAACAAGAGAAAAGCAGTACTTATTTAGCCTGGTCTAAATCATATTTATTGTCGATCAAGGCTAGAAGGTTACAGGCTTATATTGATGGAGGTAAAAAACCACCATCTATCACAAATCCTAATTTTAGTCAATAGGACTCAAATAATTCACTGGTTATGTCTTGGCTCCTAAATTCTATGCATCCTAAAATCTTTAAACAGTATTTACTGCTTGACACTGCAGAAAAGAATTAAAAGCTGCAAAAACCACTTATTATCGAATGAAAAATGATGCTCGAATATTTGAGCTTAGAAACAAAATTCATGGTACAAAACAAGATGTGCTTACTGTTTCATATTATTTTTCTGAACTGGGTAATTTATGGCAAGAACTGCATTATTATCAAGATTTTCAAGCAAAATGTGTTGATGCGATGCTGATTCAAAAGATGATTGAAAATGAGAGAGTTTATAATTTTTTGGCTGGTTTAAATCCTGAATTTGATCGAGTGCAAGTTCAAGTTATTGGCAGAACTCATTTTCCTTCTCTTGAGGAGGTACATTCTTTAATCCAGCAGGAAGAGACCAAAAGAAGTGCTATGTTTTATATTGCATCTATTGAAAAGTCGGATTTAACTGCCCATATCTTCCTTGAGCAACCAAAAGGCATTTTTTTCTGATAAAAATCATTTGCATTGTGATTACTATGATAAACCAAGGCATATTAAAGAGACTTGCTAGAAGTTACATGGAAGACCTAGCAGGAGCGCGGGGGAAAACGAGCTAATCCAACAAGGGCTCAAGCACGTGTTAGAAACAGTTCAATCATCTAAGAAGTCAACTTCAGTTGAAAATCTCTCTTCTGATGAAATTTTGCATTTTAGGCGTCTCCTTTCTCAGCTTAATCCTTCCTCAAGTGCTACCTCTAATTTGATAAAGTTAGGTACTACTTTTCCTCATCATAACTCATGGATTATTGATTCTGGTGCGAATAGACATATGACAGGCTTTTCTAAAGGCTTTCTTAACTACTCTTCTTGTTTAAAAAAGGAGTGTCAAAGTGGCTGATGGGTCTTTAATCCCTATTTCTGGAACAGGTTCTGTTGTCTATACTCCTAATATTAAATTATCTTCCGTTCTTCATGTTCCTCAATTCCCTATCAATTTTTTATCTGTCAATACTATCACTAAAATTCTTAATTGTAAGGTTGAATTTTTTCCTGATTATTGTATCTTTCAGGATCTTCAAACAAGGAAGAGGATTGACAATGGTAGAGAGCATGATGGCTTGTATATACTGGAAAACAGTCAAAATTTGGCTTTTTTTGGGGGGTATCAGGATGTCAACCAGAAGATCATTCGGTGGTATAGACGATTAGGGCATCCGTCAATTTTTATTTTAGAAAAATTATATCCTAATTTATTTGCTAGAACTCGGTTTGATTCTTTATCTTGTGATGCTTGTGAGTATGCTAAACATACTAAAAACTCTTATCCTTTGAGTGATAATAAAACCAATGAGCCATTTATGATTGTTCATTTTGATGTTTGGGGGCCTACACAAGTTGCCTCTTTGTCTGGAAATCGATGATTTGTTACTTTCATTGATTGTTGCACTAGAATGACTTGGGTGTATTTGATTAAGGCAAAGAGTGATGTTCTCCTGTTTTCAATTTTTCCATAAAATGGTTCACACTCAATTTGATGTTAAAATAAAAGTTTTGCGATTTGATAATGGGACAGAATATATGAATAGTAGGTTTGGTACTTATTTGGAGTCATGGGATTATTCACCAAACTAGTTGTCCTTATACTAGTGCTCAAAATAGTGTAATTGAAAGAAAAAATAGACATTTGTTAGAAGTTGTTAGACCTCTTATGTTTACTATGCATGTTCCAAAGTTATATTTGGAGGATGTACTAGCGGCTGCCTATCTTATTAATAAAACGCCTCTCAAAGTTCTCAACTTTAGGACTCCTGTAAAAATTTTAACCGGAAAAACTAGCTATACTATTCCACCAAAGATTTTTGGGTGTGTTTGCTTTGTTCATACTAGGTTTATTGGGAAATTAGATCCGAGAGCACTGAAATGTGTGTTCGTTGGATATTCTCCAACTCAAAAGGGATATAAGTACTATTATCCTCCGTCTAGAAAATTCTATGCGAGTATGAATGTTACCTTTCGGGAGTCTGAACCTTATTTTGGCATTACACAATCACCTCTTCAGGAAAATAGTGAAAAAGTGATGATGAATGTACCCGTACTATCTCATGATCTTATTCAGGAAGAGAATGTTGTTGATGTCCAGGGGGAACAAAATGTTGATGTTCAGGAAGAGGAGAATGTTGTTGGTCGTTTATATAGACCTGACTTGTTGAGATACTCGAGGAAGAATAGGTCTGAAAAAGCTATCATGCATTCTACACTACCAGAATTCTCGGATGAGTTATTTTTTTATTCTGATTTAAATTTGCCCATTGCTCAAAGAAAAGAAGTCAGGTCGTGTACAAAACATTTCATCTCTAACTTTGTCTCCTATGATTCTTTCTCTCCCTCCTATAGAGCCTTTGCCTTGTCTCTTTCCTCTATGTCTATTCCAAGGGATTGGAGAGAAGTTATCAAGGATTCAAAGTGGAGAGAAGCTATGGTTGAAGAAATGAAAGCTCTCTCTAAAAATGAAACTTGGGAACTAGTTGTACCTCCAGACAAAAAATTGGTTGTAAATGGGTGTTGACAATAAAACACAAAACTGATGGTTCAATTGAAAGATTCAAAGCCAGATTAGTGACAAAGGGATTCACCCAGACTTATGGAGTTGACTATCAGGAGACATTTGCACCTGTTGCTAAAATGAATATAATTAGAATCTTGTTATCTTGTGCAACTAACTTGAATTGGGATTTGCAGCAATTTGATGTGAAAAATGCATTTCTCCATGGGGACATGGAAGAAGAGGTTTATATGGAGATTCCTCCAGATTTTGATGATGAGAGAACTCAAGGGAAGGTGTGCAGACTTAACAAAGCCTTATATGGATTGAAACAATCTCCGAGAGCTTGGTTTGACAGATTCAGCAAAGCCATGATATCTTTTGGCTATCAAAGTAATATTGATCATACCCTCTTTGTGAGACACTCCAATGGTAAGATCACTCTTCTCATTATTTATGTTGATGACATAGTGATAACAGGGGATGGTAAAGAAGAAATGATTCGGCTAAAGAAACTATTAACTTGAAAGTTTGAAATCAATGATCTTGGGAAGCTACAATATTTCTTGGGAATTGAAGTTGCCAGATCAACCAAAGGGATCTTTATTTCTCAGAGAAAATACGTTCTGGATCTTTTGGATGAAAATGGTATACTGGGATGCAAACCAGCAGATACACCCATTGAAAGTAACCATAAGTTGCAAACAGGAACTGAAGGATCAATTGATAAAGGCAGATATCAAAGATTGATTGGTAGATTTATCTATCTATCTCACACCAGACCAGACATTGCCTATACAGTTAGCTTGGTAAGTCAGTTTATGCATGATTCTAGAGAATCTCATCAGCAGGTTGTTTTTCGCATTTTGCGGTATTTAAAATCAGCACCAGGAAGAGTTCTTTTTCAAAAAAATGATCATCTACGAATTGAAGTCTTCACAGATGCAGAATGGGCTGAATCTTTAGATGATAGAAGATCCACCTTTGGTTATTGTACATTTGTGGGAGGTAACTTAGTCACTTGGAGAAGAAAAAAACAGAATGTAGTTGCAAAATCGAGTGCAAAATCAGAATATAGAGCTATGGCTCAAGGTGTTTGTGAGTTGTTATGGTTGAAGAAGTTATTAGCAGAGTTAAATTTGACTGAAAAAGACAGACTATTTTTGTATTGTGACAACAAAACTGCAATTAGTATTGCTCATAATCCAGTTCAATATAACAGGATGAAGCATATCGAAATTGATCGACACTTTATCATAAAAAAATTATCTGATGGTGTTTTAAGCTTATTTCATGTAACGTCGGATAGACAATTAGCTGATATTTTCATAAAAAGACTCGGTAGTCGAGCTTTCCATGCCATAGTTAACAAGTTGGGCATATGTAATATTTTTGTACCAACTTGAGGGGGAGTGTTGGTTAACCTATTTTGTTAGATAGCTTGTAATTAAGGGTAGAATAGTATTTTTTTCATTTACTACTAGTATACCTATAAATATACCCTTTTATCATTATTTTAGTATGTAATTGAGATAATAGAAAATCTCTTATTCCACAAAATCTTCATTCTCAAACTCTATAATTTGTGAAGGCAAACACTGAAGAGACATATAGCATCTTCTAACACAACTAGAAGTTCCAATGTGCATATGAGAATAATTAAGCAATTAGCTTAAGAAGAAAACAAGTTTCTCATTGCAAGAAAATACGGCCACAACCCTTCACATAAAACTTGCATCAACTGGTAATAGCCTGTCATCTACTTTTCTCTTTTTATCTCTCTTCAATCAGCAAGAGCATAAGAGATACCATCAGATTTACATGTACTGGACAAATCACACAATCTCAAATAAGCCCAGATTATTTTTGGGTCCAAGCAAGCCCTTGATGTTGTTCCAAATTGGATCGATTAAAGCCCTTTTTTGTAATAGATATTAGCTTCTGTCTCTCCTTTTTCTGTCAAATTTTCTCAAAATCATCCCTGCATCTTCTTTTTTAATCTGCAACTATGAGAGAGAACACAACACATATGATGTTGTGTGGTTCACTAGCCCCTTGAACCTCCAATAGCAATATTGAGAAGAAAAAGAAAATCTCTTGCAAGGTTATCATATTCAAAATTTTTGTAATCATATTTTGGTTGTAGATAGTGTTTGAAAACAAACTGCACAAACATAAAAGAAGCCAGCAATTGAAATATTGGGTCAGATGGCAAAAACTCAAAAGATCTGATATATTGAGGGAATTGAAGAGCTGTTATGCAATGTACTTTGATCAGCAAGAAAAAAAAAATTACTCTCCTACATGTCCAGAACCAGAAGGGGTCATTAGTATCAACCATTTTGATGCTGATGTTCTGAAAACTCTGCTTCAGATTAATTAAACTGACAAATTTCCAAATCCAAAAAGATCGAGTTTAGGTTCCTATTAAACTACTTGCAAACACTCTTATTGTCAATGTTGGACATGGGATGAATATAATGATTTTCAATTTTGAAAAAGCTTGACTGCATTGATCATGGACGAGAGTTTGCAAATGGTTAGGCATCACACACACACAGACAGACACAAAAAGAGAAGTAATTCACAAGCATCCTCAATTTTGACAAAAAGAATCAAAGCACTAATGTATAGCAAACCTCCATTTTTTGAAGCATGTCCTTTAATTTTTCACGGCGTCGCCTCCTTGCATTATCATCTCCATCTCCTCCTTCCTGAGCAGCTAGCTTGTCACTCTCTGCCACAAGCTCCCCATTGCAATTCTCACAGTGAAAGAATTCATCATCTAGAGAAACTAATCGCAAAGCATCCAAGGCATTATACCTAATTGTATAAAATCAAGAAATGTAGATTTCAGCCTAAAGACCAAATAATCTTCTGATTATTACACAGGTCAACAGTGTCACCCTCAAACTGCATTATAGGTAAGCCCCTTAAATGTATGAAATACTTCTTTGTCTGAGTGTCAAGTTGCACAAAAGATGTTAATTTAAGGCCTTGTCCCCTTTTGAAAAGAGAGAAAGAAAATGAAAACAAAACCAATGATTGATACCTTCTCCCACAGTTGGGGCATATATACTCTTGAACAGTATTTTTGCTTTCCAATTCATCCTTTAGCTTCTTCTTCATACGGTGCAATCTATATCTTACAACATCAAATATCTGGAATCCAAGTTTGATTTAAGCCTTTTTGACAAATATAAAAATCATATTAAAATTTAGTGTTATACAGAATAAAGGATTTGTGACATGGAGAAAGATGCCAACCTGTGAATAATCCAGACAACAATAAGAGTGTGTGTGTAGCTTTATCTTTTCCTCCCCCTCTTTTGCAGTCTGCTGGCCGTCAGCAGTGGCAGCTATGGCAGCACTATACATCTTTGCTCCCTTAGCTGTCTGCAAAAAAGCCAAAAACTAATGGTAACATATAGAGAAGGTGATATTATAGGAGATTTAAATGATTTGATATCTATAAGAATTGTAGAAGTACAAATATTTACCATGATAATCAGTAGTTTACAATAATTTGGGCCACTATGATCATAGGCCAAGCCTCTCATACAATGAAAAACTCTCCTCTCTCCCAAAACAGAGAAGTTCAATAGAAAATATGAAAGAAAGCAAGCCTCTAGCATGATTTCATGAGATAAATAGCTACAACTGCATAAATGTACAGCACTAGTAAAAGAATGTACATGGGCAGATTAATGGTTTGGTTCAGAACTTTGGAAATAACCAATATAGAAAATCACAGATTTCCATCTCTCAAACTCTAGCATAAAATGCTATAAAGATAAATATGTAGAACTAAATAATTTTAAAGCTCTAGTTAAAGCATGTAAATGGTCTGATTGGTTGTTTGGCTAAGAGTTCTCCACTTTGGTTGACAACTTAGAGATAACCAATATAGCAAATAGCAGAGATTAGGATTCGGTGGGTTGAAAAATAGAAACAAATAGATCTATCAGCATAGCAAGCTAAATGGGGAAAAGAAGATTCTAGAACTGTCTATTCCTTGAGTTTAATCTCTTAACAAGCAATCTTCCAAGTTGACATTTTAAGGATTTTTAGGCGTCTTCCTAGACGTGGTGCAACTAGCACACTTTAAATTATGCCAAACTGATAACTACAATGGGCAAACATTAGGTGAAAAGAATGAATTCAATAAATAAAACTCCAACCTCTTTCCTATGATCTCGTGTAACCAGTTTTTCCTCCTCGAACAACCGCAGGATCCGACGAAGTTGTTTCGAGTGCAATTTCAAATCCTTTGCCAAATCTTCTTCCCTAACCCATCGTCGCCTGTGATATAATGCATTTAAAAGTTAAAAGTCACCACTTACATATTCATATTTCGGATCACAAACCAGGGAACAAAGGCACAAAAAAGCCAGCAAAACAATCAGTTGAAATGAAGCATAAATACACATAAAGAAATCATCTTTTATGAACTACATATAAACATCAAACATGAAATTAATCCTAAAAATAAGCAAAAGGACATGCCAAAGAGCAGTGCCCGTTATAATATTCAGTTAAACCAAGAATGCCGTGCCAATATAACATTAATCCAAGCCCAACTTGGTGAAGCAGGCAAACCCAGTCATTATCAATATTTCTGAATATCATTCCCATGTGAAGTAAAACATTAAATCCTAAGCCTATCGTCTCCACGTAAAAATCTGGGCAGTGCTCCAAATGATTGAGGCCCCGCACTGACAAAACATTTCTTACTAATAACAAAAACAGAAAAGATAATCAATATACAATGTCCAAATTCAACCTCGTGAGAGCGTCAAGCACCACGACAGCAATCCCTCTGTTATCGCTCCTCCCCATTTTGGGCTGATTATCCCCTTTGGTCGTTACATCATCGTAAAAAGCTCGAGCCGCAAGTTTGACCAGCCTGATTGATTGTCCAATTGATAAAAGAAAATTGAGAAAAAATAAAACAAACAAATCAGACATAACTTTGGGCAAAATTTTGGTGAATCGAAGCCTATAGAGCGCTTACCGATTGAAAGGTTCGATACTCATGTTGTAGGCGTGAATAAGCCAGAGCTTAAAGTTCAAAAAAAAATAAAAAAAACTAGAGCTTAACGTTGGCGAAATGCTAGGGTTTCAATGAATCTCTCATAGAATTATATAATTGTTTTAGAGTTTACAGCTAGTGGGACAGACGGATACGGGAGAAAGAAAGAAAGACCTCTTGATCGCAAATGGCATTCAAGCAGCAGATTCCATTAAGGATTAGCACTTAGCAGTTCCTCCAACAGTAAACGCAGTTGTTTTTATTTTTTAGGGATAAGATGATTTTTCTTTCTTTATTTATTTATTTATTTGCCATTTTCTGGTTTTGCCCCAAAACTTATTTTGTTTGTTTTATCTTTAAACTATCAAAATTTAAAATTTAGGTTTTTTTTACTTACAGAAAATTACTCCAGTTTTTCAGAAAAAAATTTTAATAAAAAACAAAAAATAGATATCATATTTATTTTGATCAATTTTTTAAAATAAAAAATAAATTTTTCAATTTTTCAAAATAAAGAAAAAATTAAAAAACTAATAAAAGATATTTTTCAAATTTTCTGAATAATCTTAACACACACACACATATATATATATACACATACATACATAAGTATATGCATGCGTATTTATATGTAGTACATGCATACATACGTATATATGGATATCTATATATATATGTACATATATATATCTACATATACATATGTATCTATATATATATGTATGTACATACATATATGCATATATATACACACACATGCATATATATATATATATATGCACATACATATACACATATATGTATGTATGTACATACATACATACATATATATACATATATATTTATGCAAATATATGCATATACATACACATACATATACATGTATCTATATGTGCTTGTATGTGCATACATGCATATATATGTATATGTATGTGTATGCGTATGTATGTACACATATATATATATATATATACATATGGATATGTATATATATGTATGTGAATACATACGCATATACCTACATGTACTTATGTAATATATATACACATGTATGTATGTATGTATGTATGTATACATATATGTGTATGTATATATATGTGTGTGTATGCTTAGATACATACGTATGTATGTATATATATATATATATATACAGAAAATAAATATTCAAGTTTTTTATTTGTTGATAAATGAACGTGTTTTTTAAATTTTTTATAAAAAATAAATATTTTAATTTTCGAAGAAAACAAAAAATTATTTTCTGTAAGTAAATGCACCTTTACTATTTTTGCTTTTATGGAAATTGCTATTGCCAAAGGGACTTTCCAAATTTTTTCTTTCAGTCTCTTGTGATAGTCTATAAATTATTAAATAAATTAAATAAATATTAATTAATATATTTTAATACCCCTTCCATCCATTTTAAAATGTAATTTTTTATTTTTTATAAATATTAAAAAATAATTAAAATAACTTAATTTTATAAAAAATTATAATATTTGATAAAAATATTTTTTATATTTTTAAAATTTTATTTAATGTTAGTTAAAAATAGAAAGTAATAAGAAAAAAATATTTAATAAAATATATAATAAATAAAGATATACATATAAATATATTTTTTAAAATCTTTAAAAAATATGTAAAATAAAATAAAATAAACCTCTTAAAATAAAAGGAAAGAATTAATAATTAATATTAATTAAATAAATTATAATTGAAAAATCATAATAAATTATAAATTATACTCCTTCCATCCATCAAATTATTATTTAAAAAAAAAATCATCTTACCAAATTGTCACTTTGTAAATTCAATATAATATTTAGGGTACATTTGGTTCACTATATTATATAAGGCTGTATAATATTAATTTGTATAGTTTTAGCTTATATAGCATTAATCTGTACAGTATTAACCTGTATTATATTATATAGTATTTGGTATAAATTTGTATTAGCATGTAATATTATATAATGTATTTGTTACATAATGTCGTATTATATTATTTTTTAAAAAAAATTAAAAATAGATATAATTAAATTATTTTTATTGTAACTAATTTAGATAAAAATTATAATTATAAAACATAATTTTTAATACATCAATTTTTTATTAAAAATGAAAAAAAAATTAATGAGAAATAGATATATATTATTAGAAAGATCAGCATTTCTAAAGTCAAAAATAGATAAAAAAATGAAAAAATATAAACAATGAATTTGACTTAATAGCTATTAAGTTATACATATACATATATATACATATACATACATATATATACATATATATGTGTGTGTGTGTGTCGAATTTAACACATTTAACCTGTTTACTAACCAACTAATTAGTTATCAATTTACTACTCTTAACGCATACAAACATGATAATTAAAAAAAAAAGTTTAATGAACTTACTAGTTGAAGTCAAAATTTGCATTTTTTTCATTTTCATCTGTCTCCATGCTTGTCAGATCGATTGCCAGAACTTCACCAGAATGACCTAAAAGCACCTAAAGGCAACTGGCATCGATGAAAGTCCGATGACACTGGTCATGCGTCCCAATAACCCTCCATTTGGTCAGAAATCACACTAGAACAACCACGGCAACTCCCTTTCTGATATGTTCATTACCGGTGAATAAGGATAATCGGTGGATGCAAAAAGGAATATCGAATTACCAGGAGTCTGCTGGTGGTGTCCTTATTGCCATTCGATGCCAGAAGTGGCTGAAATCTTGAGGAACAGTTATCGGTTGGAGAGAGATTTTAACCCGAAAGGAAAATAAGAGAACAACAATTAGGTCAGTAGAACAAGCAACGGAGGAGGTCAGCGGTGATGTAGGGTTTGATCGAATTCTCTCTCTCTCTTCGTCTCTCTCTCTATTTTCCGATTTCCCTCCCTCCATTCATCCTCATTTTTCCCTTCTTACTCTTCCTTTCTTTTCCTTTTCTTTTTATTTCATTTAATTCTTATATATTTTTCTATGGCCGTAGTACTTTATCAAGAGAATTCTAGGGATTCTAGAAATGTTATTATTATTATTATTATTATTATTTTATTATTTTTCTCTACTTTTTTTTAATTTCTTATTTACTACTAAAAGGCCTTCAAAAATAATGCCCACTAATATCGTATTCTCAATAAATTTTTACCCCTGCAAAGCTATATAAAAAATACTATTCACCAATATATATGTTATTATCAAGCGTCTTAAGTTTTGGGACATTACAGTCCTGAACACTAATCTCTCTTTGAGTATCAAAAGGTCGAGATTCCTTTTTCAACATCTTGTTAGATGGCAACTCCATAACATGTACCTCTTTGAGCCTATTTAAGGATGTGCAATGGTTGGTTCGGTTCAATAACAGAACCGAAATAACCGAAAACCGACCTTTTGAAATTTTGCCCAATTGAACTAATGAAATAACTGAATCGAAATTTTTGGTTTGGTTAACCAAAAAATCAAAAATTAAAAATATTTCTTAAAAAAATAAAAAATTGTATCTAAAAATTATGCAAAATTATAAATTATAATATATTAAAGTAAAAACATCCAAAATGTACAAAATACAATTCCAAAATACATAATAAATAATACAACAAAAACAGTTGAATAAATTTTTTCATCCCATCAACCTCCAATCCAATTATCAAAATTCCAAATTATCACCTAAAAAATTAACTATTAATAATTGATAAATGTAGTTATATAATTTGCAACTCAAAATAAGATAATTTGCATATACAAAATAATTACCCAATCAAACAATATATCAATTAATAATAATAATAATAATAATAATAATAATAATAATAATAATAATAATAAGAAGAAGAAGAAGAAGAAGAAGAAGAAGAAGAAGAAGAAGAAGAAGAAATTCTAGCTGAATAGTGTTTCCATCAAAGTAACCTAATAATTAACTTTGTGGTTAAAAGTTGACAACATTTGTATATTTTAAACATGTATTATATTATATTTGTGCCAGTTAAAACATAATTTTCAATAGCACGTTATTAAATTACTACCTTTCAAAATCATGCCAATTACGAAACAAAAATGTGAGAATATACATGTTTAACTGAGGAAAGCACAGTGGTGACCTTGTAAACTTTTTGACTAATAAATTCCATTATATATTTATATTATCATGACAGTGGCACCTAGGCTTATGTCTCTACTACTAATATATTATTTTTACATTAAAAAAAAGAATAAATGTAATGATAATTATGAAAACTGAATCGAAAAAAAAATTCAAGTTACCTTATCCCCAGCAGCAAAGTATGAAGAGTTGGCCAGCTTCTGCAGGTTGCTTGCTGCTATCTGAAACAAGAGCTTCAAGGAAGGAAGCACGCTTTGCTGTAATTGCCTGTCGACATCAGTGACTGATATTAATACTAATCAATACAAATATGACTCCAGACATTTTGCTAAAAATAAAAGAAACAACATTTCATATATCATATTAGCTATGTAACACTCAAATAAAATCCTCCAATCTCTTATGCTACTGTGTTGCTTTCATTTGGTATTAACAGAGTAAGATCCTATAATATTTTAGTTCATTGCTATTGACCTATGCAACTCTAAACCAACTCCCACCTTAAAGTAATCGAAGCCTAAGTATATGATTCTTATGCGGCCACTGCCACTCCTCACGTGATAACTTCACATGTTAATTTCATTTATATATTTACTTTTTTCTCACTATAATAAAATATAAAAATAGCAACGTAATTGATTTCATAGCTAATTTAGCAACAGAAATCCAATTCAGCAACGAAAAAGAATTTTTGTTGCTAAAATTGGTTAAACTTTGTAGATTTAGCAACGAAAATCTATTTGGTTATCTCCGTCGTTAAAAGCGAAGGAAATTTTTAGTGCTAAAATTTAGCAATGAAATCATTATACCGTTGCTAAATAAGGCGCCAACAAATGGCAAAAAAATTTTGCAACGGAAAAAATTTCCGTTGCTAATTTAGCAATAGAAAATAATTCAGTTGCTAAATAACTGAGGTTAAAAAATTTTGGTTCCAAAATAGCAATGAAATTGGATTTTCGTTGCTAATTTTTATTTTCAATGAAAAATAGCAATGGAATTTATTTCAGTTGCTAAAATAGCAACCAAAATGAAATTTGGTTTCTACATTAGCAACCGAAAAAGATTTCGATTGCTAATTTACATTTTCAATGAAAAACAACAACGAAATTGGATTTTCGTTGCTAATTTTAATTTTCAATGAAAAATAGCAATGGAATTGAATTTTCATTGCTAATTTTCATTTTTAATGAAAAATAGCAACGGAATCGGATTTTCGTTCCTAATTTTCAATTAAAAATAACAAAGAAATCAGATTTTCGTTGCTAAAATAGCAACCGAAATGAAATTTTGTTGCTAAATTAGCAACTGAAATAGAATTTCGTTGCTAATTTATATTTTCAATGAAAAATAGCAACGAAATTAGATTTTCGTTGCTAATTTTTATTTTCAATTAAAAATAGAAACAAAATTTATTTCGGTTGCTAAAATAGCAATCGAAATGAAATTTTGTTGCTAAATTAGCAACCAAAATAGAATCCATTGCTAATTTACATTTTCAATGAAAAATATTTTCAATTAAAAATAGCAATGAAATTTATTGGACGGTTGCTAAAATAGCAACCGAAATTAAATTTCGTTAGTAAATGAGGGGTTCAATTGTTTAATTACACATAAAGGGAGGATCAAAAAGGGAATTTTTCAAAAACTACATCATTTTTGTCTTTGGCTTATTTTCTTTCCCTTTTACTGGAACCATTGGGTTCATTCTTCTCACCACCGCCTTTCTCTTTTCTTTCTCCCTCTTTCTCCTCTCCCTTCCGATCGTGATAGTCCTACTGCCGTCATCTTTCAATGTTGCTGCGGCTTGGTCTGGAGTCACCTCTTCCTCCTCTTTCTTTCCTTTTCGTCGCATTAAAGAAGCAGTCACCCTCATTTCCTATTGGGTTCGGCTTTCTCTTCTCTCCTTATTTCTTGGTTTGTGATTTCTTCTACTGTTCAAATGGTAAGCTCCATCAACTATTTATTTAATATATTATAGTCAATATTTAGAAGATGGAAAAAAGCTTCAGATTTAGGGATTAAGAAAATTTAATTAGGGAAAATTATGGTGTTGACAGTTTTATTTCTTGTTTTTCCTCTATTATTCTAGATTCTTAAACCATAAATTGTAAATATGAGATCATAATGATATCATCTTACTTGGTTGCTACAATAAAAATGAGGATTTTGGTTAGCATCCTTGGGAGAACCTTATTTTTCTCTAAGCTTCTTTTAGCTCCTCAGAGAATTTAATTTTTTCCCATTAAGGTGATTACTTTTACTCTTTTTGTTTTATTCTTAATTTTTTGGATTTTTTTTAATTTGGGACTCGAGAAAACTGAGATTATGTTTGTTGTTTTTTTCTTTAATAGAAAATGATTAATGATTATGCCTCTAATACATAATTGTATAATATATATCCCAGTTGGTGCCTAACTAAATATGTTTGGTTTTGCATAATGTAACTACTGATAAATAATTAAAGTATTTAATGCTCGTGAGAAGTAACTATTAAAATTATCTAATACTTGATTTATTGTGATTTAGGTTCAAAGTTTGATGATGTATGCGATCTTTGTTTGCATGTTTTATATTATGCTTTGAAGGTATCTTAGTTTGCTAGAGATTGTGTGAGGATTGGGACACGGTATATCTCTTTCCTATGACAATTATTTTGTGGATTTTTAAGTGTTATATAAAAGATAATAGGATATTATTTGGAAAAAAACGGATGCACACTAAGTTTGAGATTTTTCTTATCATTAGACCACCTAATTCTAAGTATGTTCTAATGATCAGACTATTTCTACTATTTATATTATATTTTAACTTATTATTTATATTATATTTTTAATAAAATATTATTATTATCGGATCCATTAATCAAGTAATAAAAATTTTTATAATAATTTACATTAAATCCATGGATCAATTCAAATCCATCCAACCCATTTGAATATTGATCCATTTATGACCCATATTTTTTATCCATTTATAACCCAATCCATTAATGATCTAACCCAAACCCACCCAACCCGCCCATTTGTCACCTCTACATTTGTGTATTAATTTGGCACCCATATCCTGCATACATAATCCGAAAAAATCAAATAAATTTTATTGTCACATGTAATTTTTATTTTCTTGGTATTTCTCCCATTTTATTTTAATCTTTCTCCTTTTTCCTTTTCTTGGTATTAAAAGAATGAAAGCTAAATTTGACGAAAAAATTAAAAAAAAAATTCGCAATTCTGTAATGTCCCAACTCTGAGTCGATCGGATATATTTCTAATTTGTGAATTATATTTGATTTAGGTGAGCAATGGTAAAATTTTATCGAGAATTTAGATCGACTAATTTATTATTTGTAGCTCTTGAATTAGTGTGTTAAATTAAAATGCATTTTAATTTCCAAATTCACAATTAACAAAAGTAAAGTATATAATAATAATAATAATAATAATAATAATAATAATAATAATAATAATAATAGAAGTAGATATTTTAATAATAATAGTAGATATTTTAAGAATTATCTAAAAAAAAAGAGAAAAGTTGGGATTTTAAAAAAGGTTGTTTGTGTGGTTAAAATAAAAAGAAATAAGTTAAAAAAAAAGATGTGCGTAGGTGAAGGAGCCGACCACGATCGGCAAGGGAAGGCGGTGTTAACACCGTCGCCTGGCCACCGTCGTTCATGATGCCAGTAAGGAAGCTCAGATCACCGTCACCATGGTCCTCTGGTCATCCCCATAAGCGTCGTTTTCCTCTAGTAGCATCGGTTCCTCTGTTCTTTTCCCCCCACTGTGGTCTCCTCTCTTTCCCTTTTTTTCAGTAATTCCCGACGACGGTTGAGGAAGTTAATGGTACCGGCAAGTCACCAAAGCAAAGGTGATCATTCTGGCACCTTCCTCCGCCCTTCACTCACCGACAACCAGCAGATCGGAGCAAGGAGGTGATTAGCATTTCGGGCAGGATTTCGGCCAACTCCAGCAGCCGTTAGGCGTGTGACCACCCACCTTGGGACCCCTGGGCCTGGATCTTCAAGTGGACATTACCAGTGTCTTTCTGGTGAAGCTCCGACGACCGGTCCGGCGAGCCCAAGGATGACAAAATGTAAAAAAATATGGAGATCGATGCTAACGGGGTATGTGGATACAAACTACACCTTATTTCATTTAAATTGTGAATTTTGACATGAAATTTATATTATGAAATTAAGTTAATATAAAGAATAGTATGACATAAATAAGATTATATGATAAGATGATGAATGAATATGAATTAATCATAGAATTAAGAAGAAATTGTTGAATAAGAGAAGTATGGAGTGGGGACCGAAATTTATCTAATGAAGAATAAATGATTAAATGATGTTGCTCGTAAATTAGCTCAAAATATATTATATTAAGTAGGGGAACATAATTAAAATAAAGTGAGTATGAATAAATGTACAAAGATGGAAATTAACATGAATGTGTAATAATATAATATATTAAAGGAATATGTATAATGTAGTGAAAATTAGAAATGGATTAAAAATAACTCAATAGAATAATGAATTGATATAAAATAACCTTAGGGTTGGTAAGAAATGGAAAATTAAGTAAGGAAAAGGGTGAGACCAAATTATGGATCATAATTTATTTTAGTCAAATTTAGTGCTCAATAAGATATTTAAGTATAATTATGTAATTCCAGCAATATGGTAATAATTTGATAGCTTGAGATGAATTAGACACAAAAATAATGTATACATGTGAAAGTGAATATGAAATATGATGGTTTGTAAAGGATTAAATGTTATGGTAACATCATAGAGATAAATAAATGTATTATGGTGTGATTGAATTAAAAATAATATATGGGTATGGAATATTGAATGAAAAATAAGGTTATTCATATAGGAAATTAGTTGATATTAAGGTAAATGAAGAATTAATTAGGGTATATTTATATAAATTAATATTACAAAATATAAGTAGCATTTTAGAATAAGAAGAAATTTATACTGAAAAATTTAGTATGTGGGCCGAATTATATAGTGAGATGTAAGGCTTGAAATAATGTTAAGTATTAGTTGATAGAATATATTATATAATTTCAAAGAACAAAATTAATATAATATGAGTTTTAATAAACATTGGAATATAATAATTCTTATGGAAACATTAATGCTATAATAGTGTGGAATTATATATATAATTAAGGAGAGCCTTGAAATAAGTTGGCATAATCTAATAAAATGATGAGTAATAGTAATATGAACTGGGATTGTATAAGAAACAAAGTGATAATGGTGGAATAAGGTTAGACCGAATTACGTATATTAGATGGAATTATGGACAATTTGATGATAATTAGTAAATTCTTTTAAATTGATTAATAATTCAAGAAATAAGTATACTATAGTTGAGTGGTGCTTTAATTGTTATTCAAATTTAATGATTAGTCTGAAAATTATATTATGTAACTATACTAAATTATGTGTATTAGTGTAATATATTAAGTTACATATTATGATGCCAAGTTAAAACACTGGAAACTCAAATGAGTGAAAAACATTAAAATAAAAAAAAGAAATCAAAGTAACCGAATTAGGTATTTATTGGTAATTAGATAAATTTTTATATAAAGATGACAATAATGTTAATTCGAATGAAACATAGTGAGATGCATCTAACGATGAAATAGTTACATAATGGCAAAAAGAATAACTTGTGGAACTTAGTAATTTTCATGTGAAATTGGTATATATACAGATATGATATGAAATTGGGGAGAGAAACATTTTGAAAGTGTGATATTATTTAATGGCTAACGGTATATGGATGACAAATGCACTTGAGAGTGCAATGTGATTAACATAATACAATAAGATTAACTATGGTGATAAAAATGTGATGGAATATGAAATCTTGATAATGCCCTTAGTATTCAGTGGGTAACCAGGACTTTAGGATAGTATGGCTAGCCATAAGGGCAATTACCCCACGAATTTCTGATTCTGTTATTGTTTCTGATATGGGTATTGCAACTGTAACTGTATGGGACTGATATAAGCCGGCACATTTTGATATGATACTGAAGTATAATATCATACCTTAGCGGTATGGTCCCTCCAATGTATGGGATATTCTGTTCCGTTTATCCAGTCTGTTGGTATCCCATTGTTATTTACTAGGGGCAAGGTTATAAATTAGATATGTGAACAGAAGGAAAATAATTATAATATTTAAAAGAAATTATAAATGTTCGTAAACAGAAAATAAAGTGAACATAATGAAATTAATAAGGTAACAGGGGCAAAAAGATAATTATGAAGGAAACAAGAAATTTGGAATGTGAATTAACAGATAAGAATATCATAATATTAATTGGATCAATAATTAATGAAAAATATAATAGATTGTTAACACGGGCAAAAAGGTAATTGTATCACTAATATATTGGTTAGAGAAATTAAATTGAACCAGTAAGTGAAAAATGTGGTTAGAATTGTGTAGAAGAATAAAATTGTAATTGTGCAAGTAATCAAGGGTAAAAGGGACAAGTGATATGAAGAAACTAGGATACAAAGGAGTAAAATAATTATTTTAACCAATAGGGTAATACTGTAATTAAAGTAAAGTTCGGGGATTAAATCATAAATTACTGCCCCAAGAGAATTTTATAGGGACTAAAATATAACTTAAGTGATTAAGGTAAGTAAGAGTCAACTAGACTAAAATTGAGATTTATTAAGTTAAATTAAGGAAAAGTCAAAATAAGTCAATTCAGTCAATTTAGGAAAAAGTTTAATTTGGGAATTAAATTGGAATTTTCCATGTAAATGTGGAAATGTCAAAATTTAGTAGGGAAAATAAATACTGTGAAAAATTAAGATAAAATTTAGTGCAAAAAAAATGAATTGGTATTAAGAATAAAGGAATATAAAGAAAAGCAAACAAATTAAGTGAGAAATAAATATAAGTTAAATACGAAAATATAATTGGTCATAAAAGAGATGATAAAACCTAAACAAGGAGGAAGATAGAAAGAGAAAATCTGAATAAACATAATTAAGTAATGAACAGAATCATAATGCGGTTAAAGAAGAAGCATAAAAAGGCGAATTGGTATATTTGGTTAAGAGAATGAAATTATGGTCTAATGAAAAGGAAGATCAATAAGTTTCATAACAAAATTTTTAAAAGGATGCAATGATAGTTAAACTAGAAATTATAGGGAAATAGTTAGCCCAAGATTGATTCAATTAGAAGAACGAGGAGCTCAAAAATATTAGCAAAATGCAAATAAATAAATTATCAATTAATTTTTGTGAAAAGAAATTGTAAATAATGCAGAACTGAAGTTTGAGTGATAAGTGTATTGCAACTTAATTAATTTGAGATAAGCTATGGTAATGACCCTAGATAATTATGATTTAAAAAATTCTATGAAAGTAATTGGTCAAATTAAGAGGAAATTAGAACTAAGGCAATTACGGGAAATGCAGGCGAAAGTATAAAGTTTCATGAAAGATTAGAATTTAAAATTAATCAATATAAATAGCATATTTCAAAATATATAAGAGAAGAAAAATAGAGATTATACTAATAAAAATAATAGAAGATAAAATATGTGCTAATGAAATTTTTTATAGTTGTATCCACCACTAGGCAACATTGTTGCTTAGCGTGCGATTTGTTGATTGTGCGCAGGAACAAGAGAATTCAGGATATAAAGAAGATAGATCTGAGGGCATGTACATAAAGTCATTGGGATCGCATAAACTGTGAAGGTGATGTTAGAATTAATGTATGGTATTCTATATTTTCAGTTATTATTGTATTAGTAAATAATTTTGGACTATTATACATGTGTATATCTGACTAGTATCTTTGTATAGTGTACGGTTATATGGTTAAGAGTAGGGTGTTACAACAACCTTGATCAAGCCAACACAATTATTTAATTTGTTGTAAATTTTCAATGCTGAATAAACATTCCAATCGACATCCACTAAGGCCTTGTTTATTTAATGGTATGGTATGATTCAATAATGTATTATTCTCTGTAAAATCATACTTTGGAGAATTATTTTTTTCATAGTATTGTACTCTATGATTTTGATCCATGATTGTTAAATAATGGATTTGTCTAATTTTGATAATCACTAAATTGGTGATTCTCCATAATTCTCTAAATTTAATTTTACTATTCTAACCTTATAATTTTTACTTTTTACTGTATAATTAATTTTTCTAACCAACCTACCTACCTAATAAATCATCCATTAATCCATTACATCATCTTCCTACTGCACTTCTATTTCTCACAGCAAGGCAGCATGTTTTTCTTCTTTTTCTTTTTTTAATAAATATTATTATATTTATCAACTTCAATTACTGGACTTTATTTTCTATTGCACTTATTTTCCATAATCATTCTCATGGTTGCAATATTTTTTCACTCTATTTCATCCATTTCTCCATTTCATCATCTTCCTACTGCACTTCTATTTGTCACAGCAGGGCAGTAGGTTTTTCTTCTTCTTTTTATTTTTTAATAAATATTTTTATATTTATCAACTTGAATTACTGCGCTTCATTTCCTATTGCACTTATTTTCCCATTACACTTACAATTTGTATGTATATTTATCAACTTCAATTATTACACTTCATTTCCTATTACACTTACAATTGGCATGTATATACAGATAAACCTATCACTTAATTTTATCCCACTTCGATCTTAGAACCGCTTAAATTTTTGCTCTGATATCACTAACTGTAACATCCTTATTTGAATAGTCTTTTTTGATACAAAATTAAACGGTAAACCTGAAATTTTTTTTCCACTTAATCCAAAATTCATCAACTGCCAAACTAATCTTATAACACCCTTAACGGAACAGTTTTTTCCGATATGAACTCAAACGATTTCCCTGATTTTTTTTTTACCGATACCCAACTTAAACAAACACAAGTCATTGAAAAATCGGGCAGCATAACGACTACCCACTTAAAGACCTCCTGAAAAAAGAAAACAAACAAACACACAGCCTCCAAGAGGCACAAACAACAAATACCAATCATTCAATCGTTCGCATTCACTGTTATATCATTAATTACTATTACAAAATAACAGTTACACAAATCAATTCTCACTACTATAATTGAGTATATATATGCCAAAATACCTAAAAGTACATGCAATCCTTTTCTTCAAACTTCACTCCATTGTGTACCATGCTCCAGCCTTTCTTTAGAACCTGCACGCAGTAAAAATTACGTGTTGAGCACTAAATATGCTCAGTGGTGACTACCAATCCTAGAATTTTCAATAAATTTATGCCATATCACGTTATCTTATCAAAGGTTAGTTTTAATCATTTTCACAATCTTTTCAGATTATTACAAACATTTTGCTAAACTTTTCACTTTGATTTTTCAAGCAAAATTCTCTATTTAATTAATTCAGTACAATCTTATTTTAATGAAATGATTTACATAATGAATTGCCACGGTAACGATAAATTTTCAATGTCGTGCTTTATATCTTCATTAATTGCAATATTATTCTTTTAATAGCAAAAATTTCAATTTCGCTATTTATTTTTTTTTTTACTCGAACTTTTTGAGTTACTTGTCAGATTTCAATTATCAAAGTTTTTAACATTTAATGCAGAGTGATTTACTTAATTAGAAACACTTTGCAAATAAATCTTTAATTCCTTCATTTTTCTATATAAATGTTCTTTTACCTACTTATAACAAACTAGGCACTTTCCATTTTAATTACAGAATTATCGTCTATTTACTTATTTTTACGTTTAGTTAACTTTTGGCTTACAAAAGTTCAGATTAAATTTTGTTTGAATCTCTCATATAATATATTAATATTTTAATCCATAATTTCTAATTATGATCGAACTACTTTTCTATTACAAAAGCATATTTTTGGGCTATTTAATCATTAAATTACAATTTTACCTTGTAAAATAATCTCTTTTCACATTTGTTTATTAATTTCAATTTTTGGAAAAACTTACATTGTTACTCTAGAACTTTTTAATTCATTCAAGTAAGCTTTTTTACTCAAAACTTTTACATTCAATTTACTTTTTCAAATTTTGATTTATTCTTTCCAATATGCCCCTAATGCAATAAAACAAGATTCTCAGATAGGATACACGAAACGTGGACCCCACAGGGCCACAACAGAGAGAAAAATGACCCCCAAGGAATCATTTCACATAGAGCAGAGAATAGAGACAGAGAGTGCCATGATGATCGGAGATCCAGTCCATAGCATAGCAAGTCGCCATGACTTGTACCGCGGTATAAGGTGTCCCTATGGCTAGCCATTTATATCCTGTATAAGAATGTTACTACTTGATTATTGCTAAGGGCAAAAATAATAAATTATTTCGGAATACTTTTCAGACTTCCAGAGCACTTTTTTTTTTCTTAAACAATATATTTTTGTCAATCGCACTCATTTTAGTGCTTTTGACTATTCAGTCCTTTTTTTAATCTTTTAACATAACTTTTAAAATACTTTTCAAGTATAGACAGTTGCAAATTCGTTTCTTTGGATCTGTATAATTTATTGGTCATTCTTTTCACAATTTTGACTATTCAAATCATTAACTTCCAATCACTTTATTTTTATTTCTTTTTAATCAATTTTAATGAATTGTTTTACAATAATTCACCATAAGCATTTCTCAATGAAACTTTGTAGAGATTTTTAACTTTCTTAACTCTTTTTTTAGATCAATACATTTTGTCATTCAATTCTTTTTCAGTACTTTTATACAGTTAGTGAATTATATCTTCATAATTCACTACGATTATCATGCATTAACTTTTCAGAGTCTTTTCAATTCATTAATTAATCAAATATTATTTTAGCACCTTTCTACATACTTTGTGAATTATATCATTATAATTCACATTTCCTTGGTACTTATTAAATTATTTCTCAATAATTCAATATTTTATCTTTTTACATTTATTTTATTCCTTTTTTACTTTTAATCAATTTCTTACTTTTTTCGTTCTGAATTTGCGATTATTTATAATTTGGAATACTTTTAATACGGTATGTAAATTATTTATAATAATTCACCATTTTATTCGATTTATGAATTATTTGGTAATAATTCAATATGATTATTTACTCACTGTACTTTTATTTTTCGAAAATTCATCCTTAACCCTTTTCATTTTCTTTATACGACATGTAAATTAATTTACTCACTTTTACTTGTTTAATTGAATTATTTTTCAATAATTCAATATTTTCACTTAAGCATGTTCAATATTTATTTTTTTAAAAATATACTCATAAATCACATAAATTCTATAAAAATTTATTTGAACATTATTTTTCAATTATTATTATTTTTATTCATTTTATAAATTATTTCGCCATAATTCATCATATACATTATATATATATATATATATATATATCCTTATTCTTAACATAAAAATTATTGAATAAATTTCATAAATTTTCTAAAAATTCATGGATATTATATTTCATGTATTACCTTATTCTATTTCTTAATTTCGTCAAAATGCTTAATGTACACATTTTTTTCTTTAAGAATGCGATTTGGCCATTAAGGAATTTTTCCTTAAAATTTATTTCAAGTTAATTAAGCTTACATTTAAGCTTAATTAGGTTCTATTACATTATTTAAGGGTAATTTCATTATACATACATTTTTCCAATTTTTTTTACTACATATTCAATAAATAATTCAAAAATATTCACATAATCTCTATAAATTTCACAAAAATTTGTACATGCATTATTTCATATATACTATTAAATTAAGGCATAAATTAATTTATATACTTAACATACAATTTTTTTTCTTCCTCAAGAATTTCAGCCACTACCATAATATTCCCTATAATTTTTTTTATTTAAATTAAGCATTCTAACACATTTAATTAAGATCTAATTACACTATTATACAATTAATTTCAATTTTAATCAATTATACAATTTTTTCCTTAATAAACTCTAAATAAAATCATTAAATTAAATAAAAAATACTAAAAATTAGTAGTCACTAACCTCAATCTTGCCATTAACCTTGCAAAAACTTCATTTTCTTAGCCTTGAACCCATGAAAATCATTTTTTCTCAATTTTCACTTCCATGGCTGAATTTTTTACCTCATTTTTCACCAAGATAAACATCATTTTAGCTTAAAATAACCATAAAAATATATTCTAGACACCTAAATCTATCTATAGGTGCCTTGAAATTAAATTAAAAACCAATATTTTACTTACCTAAAATTGACCTCCATACCTTTAATCCTTATTTTCCTTAGCTTTTCTCCCTTCAATCTTTAGTTTGAGCTTAGATCCAACAACTAGAGAGGCTAAGAAACATTTTTGGTCTTTGGATCAAAGGAAAAAGATGAAGAAAAATTGAATAATTTTGAAGGAAAAGAGATCAAATGACATTCGGCCACCAAGAAGGAGAAAACCAGCTGCTGGAACGTGGGATTCTCTAGAACAATTTAGAGTCTTCCTCCTTTATATAGTCTCTCAATTGTGGGCTTGGGGTTTGCGCTTGGTTTAATTAACCAAAGCCAATTAACTACCCAATAACGAATTTTAATTCATTTCTTTCAATTTTCAATTTCAAATCACTTCAAAAATAATTTCATAATTTTTATCACCCCGAAAATAGGTTGCACATAAATTTTTTGCTCAATCAGAGTCCGTTATTGATCAAATTCAACCGAACTGATCCGATTCGACAACTATCGAAATCGCCAAAAATTTTATTTTTTTATACCAAAATAATCTACATTAAATTTCATGAAGATCTACAAAATTTGATAATTTTCGGAATTTATTTGCTATTTTTAAAAATTTATGCAAAATCAAATTACCTTCCCTACCAAGAAAATTGATTCGCTACTTTTTTGTCTTTTTGACTTTTGGAGGCCTATTTGACATCGGTTTCACTTCAAATTTTAACTCTGGACTTACCATGACCGATACCTTTCGATGGTCAAATAAAATATTTTTCACTTTCGGGTCCGATTTACGGTCCGGGTGCACTATTTATCATCGGAATTTACTGGTCACGGCCAGGCCGGTGTTGAGGCCATTACAATTATCCCCTACTAAAAAAAATTTCTTCCTCGAAATTTACTTATAACAAAAAGTAGAGAATACAGTATTATTGTCTTATCAAAGATTGTTCCACATTTGATGGTTTCAAAGCATGCTTACTTATAGAACCTGTTCATTCTTAGCTGACTAATCTTTAAGTCAAAAATCTTTACCAATCTCACTTTACAGGTCGTATCATCCTGTGTACATATCTCTTTTAACTGATTTCTTTACACTCAATCACGTTCGCCATAAAAGACCTTGACATTTTCTTTCAGATAATAACCCAATCAAGCTATCTTCGACGAGATTGATAGCTATCATTATAAGTAAATTCTGCTAAAAACAAGTACTCTTCACAGTTATCACCAAATTCACATACACTTCATTGAAACAATTCTCCTAATATTTGAATTATCCACTTTGACCGACTATCAGTCAAATGGTGGATCACTGTGCTAAAGTGGAGATTATCCAAAAATCTCACTCATAGTAACACATTCTTCTTTTTTTTTTTGAAACTTAAACAGACAAGTGGCAAAATCCATGGCCACTCCATCTTAATTCCACTTGATATCATATACATCAAAGCGATCTCGGAAGAACCAGATTACTTCTCTTTTATTTATGTTTCAACTGACCATGCTCATTTCGGAGTCAGACTTTATTAACACTTATAGCTTGAATAGCTGCAAATATTATCATTAACTGACCCTACCAGGAAAATTGATTCGCTATTTTTTTTTCGTATTTTTGACTTTCGAAGGCCTATTTGACCTCGATTTCACTTTAAATTTCAAATCCGAACTCACCATGACCGATACCTTCCGATGGTCAAATAAAATATTTTTCACTTTCGGGTTTGATTTACGGCCTGGGTGCACTATTCACCATCAAAATTTACTGTTCACGGTCAGACCGGTGTTGAGGCCATTACAAATCCTATTCAAATTAATATATTTAGCTCATCAAATCATAACTTGTAATGGTCTCAACATCGGATCAGCCGTGAACAATGCTTTCCAATGGTGAATAATGATTTCCAAGCCGAAAATAACATCCGAAAATCAAAAATATTTTATTGGACCATCAAAAAGTATTGGTCATGGTGAGTCCAGGGTTGAAATTCAAAGTGAAATTGAGGTCAAATAGACCTCGAAAAATAAAAAATATGAAAAATATAGCGAGTCAATTTTTCTAGTAAGAAAAGTGATTTGATTTTGCATAAATTATTAAAAATAGTAAATGAGCTCCAAAAATTGCCAGATTTTATATATATTCATGAATTTTTATGTAGAATATTTTGGTACTAAAAATTAAAATTTTCGGTGATACCAGCAGTTGTTGAATCGGATCGATAATGAACTTCGATTGAGCTGAAAATTTACGTATTGCCTATTTTTTATGTGATAAGAGTGATGAAATTATTTTTGGAGTGATTTGAAGAATGAAAGAGAGAGAGTTTGGATTGGGTTTAAATTGGCCTAAAATGGGCCTTGAAAATTAATTAGGCTAAGCCCATCTTTTTAGCCCATTTTTGGGCTCAATTAGAGAATATTTAAGAGCTGAAATATTTGAGAAACACCCAAAAAATTCCAGATCTCTTCTTTTCTCCCACAAGGCCGAATTACTCTCCCTCTCTTCCTCTCTCTTATTCTTTTCAATCCACTCCAAATCTCTCATAAATCCCAACATAAAAATTGTTATTCAATCTCTCTATAACACTATAATAGCCTCAAACATTTGATTTAATCAAAGGAAGGAAAGATATCAATGTTACAAAGCTTAGGGCTTTAAGTTAACCTTTGAATAATTAGTATTTTTGTAATGCCCCTAATCATACCCTAAGAGGGATAGATGATTATTTTGTATGAGACAGAGGTTGATTATGTGGCTAATTAAGAAAAATTGCAAATTAGAGACTTAATTTAAAAGTAAAAGTAAAAGTTTTGAGGTAGAATTATGATATGTGAAGGATGAGAGGCTAAAGTAAGAAACATAAATATAAAGAAGGACTAAAATGAAATTTTGGTAAGATTTTTATAACCAACCAATGGGAGTTAGACAAGTGGTTGGTTGGAGAGAAGAAAATCCAATTTTCTTCTTATGTTTCCCGGCCATTCTTGGCCAAGAAATTTATTTGTTTTGTTTTCCTTTTTTTTTCTTCTTCGTTTCTTCTCTTCTCCTCAAATTTATGCAATTATGCTATAAGTGAGAAAATAGTTGTAGATGATAGAAAGAGAGAGAAAGAAGTGTTTTACAGCAACCTAAGGCTAAAATCAAGAAGAGATGAAGGGAGAAGGTAGAGGGAGGAGAAGATAAGGAAGAGAGAGATTGGTGGAGCCTTGAAAGGTATGGGAACTTGTATGGTTGTGTGTGTGTGTGCTTGAGTTTTTGGACATGAGAGATGTCTTTAATGCTGCTATTATATGTTTTAAATGTTGATTTTAACCTTAAAATGGTTTTAAAATGAAATAAGCAAGTTTTGTTGAAAGATACAAAAATATGTGTTAAGACTTAATGGACCAGTCTGTACTCTTTTGGTCATATCTTGAGTTATATTTATTCAAATGGAGAAATTTTAGTTGATTTAGAAACTAGACACACATATCTTGATTTTGTTAGAAAAAACCGAGAATTGATTTTCACTGCATGATAGTGAAAATTTGTGTTAAAATCTGGTTATGGTTGTTACCCTATTTTTATGAACAGCCTGTGGTTTTCTTTGCATATCTAAATATTTATAGATCCTATTGGGATGATTTTTAATTATCTGAAAATTAGAGACATAGGCCTACAACTTTGTAGAAGGGCATATTTGCTGAAAATATTGTTTTATAGGTCAAAATTGGCTTAGAACCCAGAACTAGAAATCTGCCATTGAGTAGATTAGGGCATCACAGTTACTAGGTTTTTTTTAGGGTAACCATGAGCCAGTCAAATTTTCAGTCTAGACCCAAAATTCATCCTAGCTCACGGTTACTATAAATTTCATAGTAGCTGTAACCCCTTCTCGTAGCTTTACTTCCCGGTTACCACCCTAGGCTTAGTAACTGTGAGGTAGTTAGCCTTTAGTCCAGAACCGAGGTGCAATATATGTCACGATTACTATGAATTTGGTAGTAACCGTGACTCCTATTGCATGATTAGGCTCACGGTTATCATGAATTTGGTAGTAATCGTGATCCTTCCTTGTATTTTGATACTTGGAATTTTATGATCCCATATGGTGCCTAAACCTACTTAAGCCCTTCCTAAGCTGGTAAATCATTTTAAACCTAAAAGTATAGGGTAATATGCCCCTTTAACCATATGAATTAGAAAGTAACATAGAGGAAAAGCATTGTAATACTTAATATATGTACATGGTTGCTTGTATATGGATGCATGAATGTTTGTAGTGGCTATTACTTGGTAACTGTTAGTTACAAAGCTATATAACGATAAACTTGAGTTAGTTTATCTTGTACCAAAATGCATTAATGTGAATTAATGACATATTTGATATAATTTGTTGCCTGCACATAAAAATTTGGTGGTGGATAGATAAGCATGCCTATAGGATTACAGTCGCGACTGCTATAGTCTGTCCCATTTGGATCCACGGTATGTCTCCAAATGAGATCACAGTTCTGACCCCGGTTAGGTCTACAATTCTGATACCGGTTGGGTCCACAGATTTAATACCTTCGGGTATTTATATGTTTGATACCTTATGGTATCTATAGCACCCGTTATCCACACCCACAGGAATTTAAGCAAGTAGTTTATAAAATGAATGACATGCATACATAGTTTGCAATCTTTTATTACTATGATTAAATGATATAGTTATTTCTTCCAATAATGTACCTAATATTATTTCTTAATGAATTAAATGCATTTTATTTTGTATTATTGTTGTATGCTTGGTGATAACCACTGTGAGTGGATATCAATATGTTATTTTTGATTCCCACTAAGCTTTATAGTTTAGTACGGGTATTTATCCATGTAGGTTCAAGATATGTCATTGCTTTAGGGACAAGGCCAACACCAGCTAGGAAGAGAAGTTAAGATGTCTAAATTGTATTACTTTTCTCTTTTGATTTGTGTAAATCTTATAAAATAATGTAATGACCATAGTCTGTAATTATTAACTCAAAATATGATTATAATGTAACAAAGTATATGTTTATGTAACTTGTTCTAATGCACGAATTAGAAAGTCAAAGAATAATTAATTATGTGACAGATGAACATATCATTATTATTATATGTATTGTTTATTAAAAATCTTTAATAAGTAACAATAATCCAAAAAGACTAGTGTAGTT
Source organism: Excoecaria agallocha (assembly GCA_037975025.1). Classification (NCBI taxonomy): domain Eukaryota; kingdom Viridiplantae; phylum Streptophyta; class Magnoliopsida; order Malpighiales; family Euphorbiaceae; genus Excoecaria; species Excoecaria agallocha. The sequence goes on along the minus strand of CM075822.1, from coordinate 3,713,096 downwards.
ATTACAGTTTTTAATTAATTCTTTAGTATTTTTTTATAGTTTTTGAGTTATAGAGTATGAATATGAGCTTAAATTCTGTATTTGAGAACAAAAAAAAAAGAAATTGTGAGCTTAAGTGGCCGGCCATGGTAGGTGAGAAAGAGGAAGAAAAGCTAGCAAGGGTAAAGGCAAAGAAGTTTAAGCACCCTTAAGCAAGAGAAATTGGTATGTGGCTAATAAATCTAAATATTTTCTATTTAATTGAATTATTTTACTTTATGTATTTAGGAAAAAATTGCTAAATTGCTTAAATAATGCAATTGATCTGAGAAAAATGAAATTGGAGCATGTATGATGTTAATTGAATGCTTAGAATGAAGTATAAAAATTTTTGAAGCTAAGTTAGTGTGATGGCCGAAATTTCTCTTAGGGGAATTATAGTGATTTTTGCATGAAATTGATGTATAATAGCTTAAATTAATTATAAATGTTATAATTAATGTCCATAAATTTTTAAAAGATTTATGAAATTAATTTGAAAATTTTTAAGTTTAATAAATGGTTATGTAAGTAGTGAAATTGATGGATTTTAGAGAAATAATTCATAATTTAAGTAAATATAGGCAGTAAATGTGAAATAGAGTGTATGTAAATTTTTAAGGATTTTATGTACGCTATATGAATAAATGAGAAATAAAATATTGAAAATATTTAATAGAAAATATTGAATTATTGGAAAATAATTCAATAAAATGAAAGAATAATAGAAATAATTGTGAAAAGTGAGCAAATTTATATACAATAATAAAGTATTTCCGAAATAAATTATGGAATATGTATAGGTAAAAATTATTGAATTATGAAGGAATAATTCAATAAAGGGTGAAAAGTAGTAAATTAATATGAATTAATTTACTGTACCTGAAAAGTCGGTGAAATGAAAATTCTGGAAATAAAAAAGTTAATGAGAACTATGAACTAATTGAAAATGAATAAAAGTATGTACAATAATGCCCTTAGAAATAATCAAGCAGTAAAAACTAACTCAGGATATAATTGGTTGGCCATAAGAATATTTCTATACCGCGATGCAAGTTATGGCGACTTGCTATACTATGTAATGGATCTCTGATCACCATGGCATTCTCTGTCTTTGTTTTTTGCTCTGTGAGAATTAGTCCCTTGGGGGTCATTTCTCTCTCTGTTGTGGCCCTGTGGGGTCCACGTCCCGTGTATCCGGTTTGAGATTTTTTGCCGGATCTGAACTAGGGCCATAAAGAAAGTAAAATGTGGAAATGTGAAAAGAAAGTGAAAAATGCTAATTAAAAATGAAAAATGACTAATTTGAAAGAAAAAAAGTTTAGGAGCAAAATAGTAATTTTCCCCAAGTATTGTTTTATAGCCAATAAGAACTAAAACGTAATTTTGCATAAAAATGGCCAAATAAGTGTAATTGGAGGTTATGTATTAATAGCTTAAAGATTGAAAAGAACCATATTAAGATGAAATTTGTAATGAAGTGATAAAAAGGGACTGAATTGAATAAAAAGGGAAAAATTTTAAATTAAATGTATTGTTTTATAAGAAATAAGTATTATATGGATAAAAATGTAATAAGATTAAAATGATATTTAAAAAGACAAGTTAGGGCTTGTTAAGTTTTACTTTAAAAAGTTTAAGATGATAATTTTTGCATAATGAGTTATGTAAGATAATTATAAGAAATATTTAAATTGTTAGTCACCACTAGGCATATTTAATGCTCAGCGTGTAGTTATTACTGCATGTAGGTACCTAGGAGTAGGAGCAAGAATATACTTTGCAAGACTTTTTCTAGAAGTTTTGTTATTGATGTTTGGCATGTATATAAAAACTTTTCTTTAGATATGTATATAGAAGTTATTTATGGGTTGTAATAATTAGTACCTGATGATGTGTATGAGAAAAATGAATAGTGAACTTAGTAGTAGCTATGTGAATGTATGTGAACTGGATATGAATTTTGGATATATATATATATATATTGAGATTGTGCCTCTGAGAGGTTGTGTGCATTGTTTGCGTTTCAGGGGGCTAGTACAATGTACAGCCGTTATATTGCAAAAATTTTATTAAGTATATAGTAAATTGGACAGTTATAGGTCATTGACAAACCTTTATCGGATTAATGAGTATAAGTTAAACCTAAGAGTTTAAAAGTAAGGAAAATGGGTTATTAGAAATATTTTTGAAAAAAAAAATTTGCGGCCTATGACGTACCAGAACAATGATAGGTGTAATAAGGATGTTACATAACTGTCTATAACACTATTCATTTATTAAAAATTTTAGTAGCACAACGGCTAGAAACTTACTAGGCTCCTGAAAAATTAGACAAAAATACAGCTTCTCAGAGGCACAATAGTTTATAACAGTACATACGCTCACATTCTAAACATTTATTCAAAAAAATTCACTGACTGAGGATCATACATTTACTGACATAACAATATCTATTATCCCATCAAACAATAGTTTATATACAGGTCAATCTTTACTTCTGCTATCTAAGTATATACATGACAAAATATTAAAATAATCATAACTGACTTTTCTTCTTCAATCTCTGCTTCACTGTGTACCGTGCTCCTATAATACTTCAAAACCTGCACACAGTAAACACTACGTGTTTAACACTAAATACGCTAAGTGGTGACTAATAATCCTAAAATTTTCCAATTTAAACATAATTACATAAATTGTGTAACTTTTTATTCTAGTCTTATCCAAAAGTCAACTTTAAATCTTTTGACATTATTTTCAATTTATAACCAACAATTTGGCAATCTTTTTAGTTTGATTATACACTTTTCAATTTACTTTAAAATACTTTCTTTTATAATTCAATTGCAAAATTGACGTTACTTTTTTTATTTTTACTTTTACTTAACTTTTAACATATAATCTTTTTAATGGCTTATCTTTGACTTTTTAGTCTAAATTCCTTATTTAATAAATTCAGTACAAATTTTGTTTCGTTTGACAATTTACGTTAATAATTACCACTATAATGGCAAATTCCAATTCAACTACTCATTTTCTCAGTTAGAAAAACAGAGCACAACAGAGGAGTAGAAAAAATGAACAATACCTCAAGTTACTGTTGCATTGATATTCATTATGTATATATAAAACGAGATACAAGTTACGTGATAAAAACAAACTGAATACATAAAAATTCTTAGACACAAAAATAGAACTATATCCAACGTAAACATGAAGTGGAAGAAGTGGCAAGAAAATCGCAGCTAAAGACTTGGCACACGTTGAGCACTTCAATATGTAACTGTTGTTATGTAACTGCTGTTTTAACTCTCCCACTCAAATGAAAGGGTGATTCAACTACACCGAGTTTGTCACGCAGAAATTGAAAACGAGAATTAGTCAGAGCCTTTGTAAGACAATCTGCTATCTGATCATGTGAAGGGACATATCGAATTTCCAGATCTTTCCTTAGGACCATATCTCTAACAAAATGGACATCTATTTCAATATGTTTTGTTCGAGCATGATGCACAGGGTTGGAAGCGAGAGCTGCTGCACTTAAGTTATCAACCCATACTATAGGTTTGGAGGGTAGAGTGAAAGAGAACTCTTTGAGAATTGACGTAATCCATAACATCTCTGCAGCAAGATTTGCTAAAGACCTATATTCAGACTCAGTGCTTGACCTAGCTACAACATGTTGTTTCTTAGAAGGCCAAGGGATTAAAGTGTCAACAAAATAAACACAGTACCCTGCAATTGATCGTCGATCATCTGGACAACTCGCCCAATCAGCATCAGAAAATCCACTTAAATCAAGTCTGTCATTGTATTTGATATGCAGCCTAACTGAAGCAGTCCCACTTAAGTAACGAAGAACTCTTTTGATTGTTTGCCAGTGAACCAAAGTTGGTTGTTGAAGAAACTAACTTAACTTGTTGACAGCATATGCTATATCTGGTCGAGTGTGAGTAAGATACTGAAGAGCTCCTATAATTTGTCTGTAAGCAGTTGGATTTTTCATGACTTCTCCTTCTTCTTTAGACAAATTTTTCCCAGTAGTAAGAGGCGTTGAACAAGCTTTGGCATTTTCAATCTCAACCTTTTTAAGTAACTCTATAATATATCTGGATTTTGTGAGAAACATACCAGTCTCATCTCTGTGAACTTCAATGCCAAGAAAATGATGTAGAGACCCCATGTCTTTTAGAGAAAAAATATTATTTAATCTGTGAATGAATGCTTGAACAAGATTTTTGTCATTCCCTATGATCAGAATATCATCAACGTAAACAACTATAAATAACACCTTATCATGAGACTTGAAGAGAGAGGTGTCACACTTGGAGTGACTGAAACCCCATCCAACTAGTGTGTTCTTCAACCTGTCAAACCAAGCTCGAGGAGCTTGTTTGAGTCCATAGATGGCCTTGTCAAGTTTGCAAACAAAATCTGGTTTCTCAGGATCAATGAACCCCTCTGGTTGCACCATATACACATCTTCAGCCAGCAATCCATTCAGAAATGCATTATTTATATCAAGTTGTCTAACCTTCCATCCTTTTGAGATAACAAGAGTTAACACAATCCTTATTGTAGTGGGCTTAATGACAGGACTAAACGTCTCAAAGAAATCTACCCCAGGAGTTTGATGAAATCCCTTGGCAACCAATCTGGCTTTGTATCGATCAATTTGTCCACTTGGAGTGTATTTAAGCTTGTAAACCCACTTGCTGCCAACTAAAGAGTGCTTTGAAGGTGGAGGAACTAAGTGCCATGTCTTATTCTGTACTAGAGCTTGATACTCAGCTTGCATTGCCTTCTTCCAGTTGTCATTTGTCAAAGCTTCTGAACAGATTGAGGCTCCATTGTATCGAGTTGATCAGTAACTTTCACAGCACCAGTAAATGGCAATTTTCGCTTAAAAATGCCACTCTTTCCTCTCGTGATCATTGGGTGATTGTTGAACTGAAGATTTCTATTCTCTTCCATCATTTCATTCCTGGTGACACTTATAGGGTGATCTCATTCTGCACTGTCAGAACTTAAGCCAGCTTCAACTAAACTTAATTCTTCTGGTGTGTGTGAGATTGAACTTTCAGAATTTAGTGAAGCTACTGAAGAAACCTGTTGATGATTTGTACGAAAGGAAGGTGCACTGGTACTCAAATAATTAGACTGCATGTGCCATGAAAATGGTGAAGTAATGACAAAAAGAGTTGAAACAGTCTTTGTATTTAGAAAACCATTAGCAAATGGAAATTCTTTTTCATTAAATACATGTCTCAAAATATATATTTTTCCCGTGGAACTAAGACATTTGTACCCCTTAAAAACTCACTGTATCCTAAAAACACACATTTGGTGGAATGAAATTGAAATTTATGATTTTGATATGGTCGGAGGAATGGAAAACAACTACATCCAAAAAATTTTAGGAATGAATAATCTGGAACTTTGTCAAACAACTTCTGTATTGGTGAAACATTATGAAGAACGGGAGTTGGTAATCTATTGATTAAATAAACAACACTTTCAAAAGCTTGCCACCAGTATTTTAATGGCATTTTAGCTTGAGCCAAGAGAGTTAAACCCACTTCAACAATGTGGCGATGTTTTCTCTCTACTTTTCCATTTTTGACCGAGGTGTATGGACAAGTTTGTTTTAAAATAATTCCAAACTTTTGAGCTATTTGTGAGAAAGGTGAATATTCCGTTCCACAATCTGAATAGAGTTGTTTTATTTTAGTTTCAAACTGATTTTCAACAAGATTTTTGAAATGGTTAAAAGCTTGAACAACATCACTTTTTGCTTTAAAAGGATAAATCCAAGTAAATCTACTGAAGTCATCAATAAAATGGATATAAAATCTGTATCCTGATGATGAAAGTAATGGTGCAGGTCCCCAAAGATCAGTGTGAATTAAATCAAGAACATTTTTTGCTTGAGACAAAGAATTTTTAAAAGGTAAAGCATGTGATTTTCCAAATTGACAAGCATCATAGAAATTAATATTATCAATTGCAGAATTAAAATTGCGTTCTTGTAAAACTTGAAACAAGACTCTTTTAGATGGATGTCCTAACCTTCTATGCCACACATCCACATTTGAAGGACTCGGTGAATTCAAACAAGACCTTGATTTTGCTAAACTAGAAGAAAAGGAAACAACTCTGGGATTAATTTTTGAAAAACTAGACTTCTTTGAGGAAGGTGCAGCTTCAAGCTTGTACAAACCATCTTCAAGTTTCCCTTTAAGCATTATCAATCCTGTCTGTTTGTCCTTCACAAAACAACCAGAAGAGTTAAATATAGTATCCACTTTGTTATCATTCACCAATTGTGATACACTCAGTAGATTCTTTGTAATTTTAGGAACACACAAAACATGATTAAGAGATAAATCTTTCCATTTTGTTGCAAGTTTTTTGTTACCTATATGACTGATACCAAGCTTTCTTCCATTGGCAACAATAAGGAAATTCTTACTATTATAGTCTTGCTTGTGTGGCAGATTCTGACGATTGTTGGTCACATGATGGCTGGCACCAGTATCGGCATACCATGAGGGATCTTTAATGGTCTCAGGTGTAGCAATGAGAGCATTTGGATTTTGATTTGATGAGTTTCCCATGAAATTACGATCATATTTGTTCCAGCAAACAGATGCAGTGTGGCCTCCTTTTTCACAGATTTGGCACATGAGTTTGTTTCCATTGTTTCTGCCTCCTCTTCCAGGAAATCTGCCTCTAGCACCTCTGTTGTTGTAATTTGCTCGATTTTGCCCTCTGCCCCTGGTACTGAAGTTGCTTAGTGACAGATTAGCAGTGGGTTGATTCAGGTTAATACCCTCTGTTTGATAAGCGTGTAACTGCTCTAATCTGCTTTCATATGTAAGTAGAGTCGTTTGTAATTCAATCCAGGAAACTGACTCGTTATCAGTGAGTAGAGTGACAATTGGAGTATATTCTGTGTCAAGACCACTTAAAATTTGAACAATTAGTTCGGGTAAAGGTATTGGAGTAGAAAAAATGAACAATGCCTCAAGTTATTGTTGCATTGATATTCATTATGTATATATAAAACGAGATACAGGTTATGTGATAAAAAAAACTGAATACATAAAAATTCTTAGACACAAAAATAGAACTATATCCAACGTAAACATGAAGTGGCAGGAAAATCGCAGCTAAAAACTTGGCACACGTTGAGCACTTCAATATGTAACTGCTGTTATGTAACTGCTATTTTAACTTTCTCTATTCATTGCAAAATTATTCTTTTAATACTATAACTAAAATTTTACTATTTATTCTATTATTTCACTTTGAATTTTTTTAACCATTTATCAAATTACAATTATCAATGTTTCCAATATTTAATGCAATACAATTATTTTAGGTACACTTTGCCAAATAATCTTTATTTTCTTCATTTTTTCTATAAAAAGGTCCTTATTACACATTTATTGTAGAATTATCACTTTTTCAATTTCAATTGCGAAATTGTCATTCATTTACTCATTTTTACTTTTTAGTTGACTTTTACTTATAAAATTTCATTTCCAGTCATTAATTCCTTAAATATTTACGGTATTGTCATTGTTGAACTTTAAATACAAAATTAATGTCATTTTAAAAATTTTTCATTTTCAAAGCAATAATTAGTATACCAATTACCAATTGGTCCTTACTTTGACTTTTTCTTGTAAAATTATGTTTTAATCTTTTTTATCTACCGAAACTTATTTTTGAGCTTTTTAATCGTTAATTTACCATTTTATTCTTGTAAAATATTTTCTTTTCATTTTTGCTTATTAATTACAATTTTTGGAAAAATTACAAATTTGCTCCAAAACTTTTTATTTCTTTCAATTAAGTCTTTTTTCATTTTCAATTTTTACTTCTAGTTTACTTTTTGAAATTCTATTTTATTCTTATCAATATACTCCTAGTGCAATATGACGGGAACTCTTAGATAGGATATACAAGACGTGGACCCCACAGAGCCACATACAGAACAGATTGATAAATGATCCCGAAAGATCAAGTTTCACATAACAGATATCAGAAACAGACAGAAGCTATGGAGATTAGTGATCTTATCCATAGCAAAGCAAGTCGTCATGACTTGTACCGCGGTATAGGATGTCCCTATGGCTAGCCAATTATATTCTATACAAGACTTTTACTGTCTGACATTTACTTTCAAAATACTTTTCAATCTCAAACAGTTACAAATTCTTTTCTCTTAATCGATATATTTTTGTCAGTTAATCTTTTCAATACTTTTGACTATTCAGGACTTTTTCTTTTCAGTCACTTTTTCTCTTTTCTTTTCAATCATTTTTTTTGTGAATTATTTTACAATAATTTACCATGAACACTTAATACTTTTTAGACTTTTAACTCTTACAAGTACTTTTTCAAATCAATGCATTTTATCGTTTAATATCTTTTTCAGTACTTTTAATTATTTAGTAACCTTTTCAGTATCTTTTATACAGTTCATGAATTATGTAATCATAATTCACTATGATTATCATACACATTATTATTTTTTCAGAGTCTTTTCAATTCACTACTTTGGCTAGTTATTTTTTTCCAGTACTTTTTATACATTCTGTGAATTATATCGTTATAATTCACCGTTTGTTGGCATTTTATGAATTATTTCTTAATAATTCATTCTTTTAACTTTACGTTCATTTTACCTTTTTGATTTTTAACAATTTTTTTACTTCTTCGGTTCGGCATTGCAGTCATTCGAAATATGTAATATTTTTATACGATTTGTGAATTATTTTATAATAATTCACCATTTTATTGTCAATTTATGAATTATTTCTCAATAATTCATTACGGTCATTTTACACACTATTCTTTTGATGGTCTAATTTATTCCAATAAATCAGCTATTCACTTATTTCCTTAATTTTAGATGGTTTATGAATTATATCAATATAATTGATTTTTTCTTACATTAATTATTATAACTTAATAACTTCCTTTTTTCAAAAAAATTATCAATTGGCTTTTTCACTTCCTTTACACAGACTGTAAATTAATTCATATTAATTTAACATCTTTTACTTATTTATTAAATTATTTTTTTAATAATTCAATATTTTCAATTAAACATATTCAATATTTTATCTTAAAAATATTCTAGTAATTCATATAAATTCTATAAAAATTTATATGCACATTGTTTCATATATACTACCATTTTTTCACTTATTTTGTGAATCATTTCACCATAAATCATCAGTTTCACTATTTAAATACACATATATTCAACTTCAAAATTTCCAAACAAATTCCATAAATTCTTAAAAATTTCATGGATATCATTTATGATTCTTAAATTAAATTTGGACTATTATTTATCAAAATTATGAAAAAATTACTTAATTATCCCTAGGGTACATTTCGGCCACCTTAGGGTTATTACCCTAGAATTTTTTTCATTTCAATTTAGGCATTCATATAGCATTATTTAAGGCCTAATTTCATTTCTCTAACCTTAATTGAAATTACTTAGTTATTTAACATAATTTTCCTAATTTACATAAAGAAAATTAATTCAAATAAATAGGAAATTGAAGGATTCTTTAGCCACTAACCTTTTCTTCTTGATTTGGCTTGCCTAAACGTTTTTCCTTTGCTTGAAACCTTGGCAAGCTACTTCTCTTCTTCTTCACCTACCATGGCCGAAATTCTTAGCTTAGCAAATCCTAATTTTATGACTTCAAATGCACAAATTGATCATATAATTGAGTTTTGCACATGTTAAACTATGTGAAAACATTTAAACATCAATTTAAATCAAGCAATTACTCATACTTTACCTGAAATCCTTTACTTTTCAACCTTAAATTCTTTGATTTATTTGCTTAAATCAAAAGTTAGAGGGCTGATTTGTGATATAAAGGGGTGGAATTATATTTCTTATGTTGAAATCAAGTGAAGATTTTGAGTGAAAATTGAGAAAATCAAAGAGAGGAAGAAAGGGAGATGGTTCGGCCACAAGTGAGGAAGGAGAAAGGGTGGGAAAAATTTGGATTTTTCTTAGATTTTCCAGCTTAAATAGCTTTCTCTTTGGGCCAAAAATTGGGCCTAATAAGTGGGCCTAGCACAACTCATATAAATGGCCCATTTTGGTCCATTTAAAATCCAATTTAAATTTTCTCACTTTCTAAATTCAAACCACTCCAAAAATGATTTCATCACTCTTATCATATAAAAAATAGGTTGGATACAAGTTTTTGGCTCAATCAGAGTCCGTTACCGATCTAATTCAATCTTATTGGTCCAATTCGATAACTACCTGTGTCACTGAAAAATTTAATTTTCATTACTAAAATATTCTACACAATTTAAGCAAGACTTGCAAAATCTAGCAATTTTTAGAGTTCGTTTGTTTTTTTTAAATTCATGCAAATTTAAGTCAGTTTTCCTATCATTAAAATTGACTCGCTAATTTTTTCGTATTCTTGATTTTTTGAGGTCTATTTGATCTCAGTTTCACTTCAAATTTCAACCCTGGACTCATCATTTTCAATATTTTTCGATGGTCCAATAAAATATTTTTTTACTTTCGGGTGTATTTTTCAGCCCAAAAAATACTATTCATTATCGAAAAATATTGTTCACGGCTAACTCGATGTTCAAGCCATTACAATAACTTTGTTTGCTTGAAAATGCTATTTGGTAGGTCTAAATTGCTCTGCAATTTGCCCTAGGAAAGCTATATGCAGAATTTATGGCGCATAATGGTGTACTCGATCAAGACCATTTAGTCTCAGCCGTGTGGACCCTTCTGTATCAATTATAACCATTGGACATGACTGAGACCAATTTGTCTCACTTGTGTGCCCCCTCATTTTCATTTATACTTAATTTTTAGGCTCCAAAATGTCATCGAAATTTACCTGAACTTCTTCTAAGACTTTTAAAGTATTTTAGACATAAAAATAGGGGCACAACATGACTTGAAATATATATAACACATGTTGGAATATTGAAATAAATGCATATGAATGTTTGTATACATAGTGTTATATGGCATATGATGAATGATGACAAGTTGTATCTAGTATATGATAGTTACGAAGCAATATATACCCATGTTTCTGGATATATTATGTTTTAATGTGAGCATAGCTTGCTAAAGTCTGAGTTATGGGTAAATAGGCATGCCTAAAAGAGTTAAAATCGTTGTTCTATTAGACACTTCGGTGTCTTCTGTTAGAGACCATGTATCTTTTGATTTCTGAATTTGATGATTTCTAGTTTAGAGGCAATACCTTTTTTGTGTAGATACCAATGGTATCTTCTGCTCTGTCCCGTTACCCATATCTCGAGATAATAGCGAGCAATTATGAGATAATGTGTTTTTATTGCCTATTATCTGTTATGATTTATGATAAGATTGAATTCATTCTAAATTTGCGATTATACAGTAAAAAATGGCTAAATTAAATTATTTTGTATTATTACTTACATAAATTACTTGTATTCATGTAGTTAGTATGTCTCATTGTGTGTGTTATTGTTGGGTGACCACCATGAGTCATCGCCATTTAGCAATATTGTTCCCCACTAAGCATTATGCTTATCACGGTGATTTATTTCCTCAATGTATGAGTTATTCTTATTGGTATGCTATTTGATTAGTTTGTGTTTGTGTGCACTCGCCTATCCTCTTTGGGGGGGGGGTATGAAGGTGTCACATGTTATCCAAGCTTTTGTATTCAAATGATACAAAATGCTCTGCACTGCATATTACACATTACACATCAACTAATGAAATGAGACATAGGATATTTCTTACTCAAATAATTTCCAAGAATAAAAGTTCAATAGATTCTCAGGTGTAAACATGCAATCATCATATTTGCAGACAGAGTGCTACAGCTACAAGCAACTATAATTGTTCTACAATATATTAGAATTAGTTTTAGATGGCAACCTTATTAGGGGCCTTTAAGTTCTTAAGGCAAATAATTGTTGTTTATATTTTTGGATTAACAATGTCAATGAATCATTTAGGTCAAATGTGCATAAGAAAGACATTTTTAATATTTATAGAATTAAAAATAGAAAAAAATGCTTGAACATTCTAGATTTGCTAGAATATTCATAAACTGCTACTCAAAAACAATGATTATGATCCCAAATATAATGTAGATTCATGAATTTTTTAGTTGTAATAGTTTATTTAATTTAATGATATAATCCGAGCCCATTTCAAAATAATGCAATCATATTTTAATTAAAATCAAATTTCTAATGCTTTTTATTCTAGGTAATGAACGTGGATATTAGAGCTTGAAAACATACAATACAACCCATGATTGCAATAAGGTATAAACTTAACAACAAGTTATTGGTCGAAGGGGACAAACTCTTAATGTTTATATGTTTGATAGAATTTGTCCTAGTAGTAATTACCACTCCTTAAAAAGTTGACAGGCGCAAAGTTACCCGAGTCTTTGACAATTTTGTATCTTCTTTGACCATTTTAAAAACTTCTTTACTATGTTCCTGAAACTGAGTTTTAATACCAATAGCCACCACACAATCTTCAAAGTTCATTGGAGGATTTGCATTGCAGAAGAAATTTCTCACTATTGAAATATGAGAAGAATAAAGTTAGAGGTAAAGAACTTATTTCACCACTTATATAAAGTCTTGAACCTCAAATTAATAACAATTCGATCTAATAAATGTTCACAAACAATGCCTTTTTTTGGGTTGTAAGTAGTAGTCAAAAATGGCTTGCATGGGTGCTTAAAACTGATTCCTTATCTTTCCATAATAAAATTGGCTGCAGAAAGAAATTCAAGGAATAAAAAAATGATAGAGTCCTTTCGATAACTAATTTAACCATGTAATGTTTAGAAGTGGAGTTTCATCAAATTTAATTACCAGCTGAGAATAGAAAGATGAAAACCCCAATGGTTGGCCAAATATCTAAGCTTAAAATTGCAAAGAATTAAACTAAGAAGCAACCTTTCCTTTAAAGATAAACATCCCAGAGCTGGTTCAAACTTGGCTAAACTTACTCTGTCCACTCTCATTATCCATTACTGCTGATCTCTTCAGCTTCTGTTTGTCTTAAATTTATTGAAGCAAATCAATCCAATTGCATAAAGAGCTAAAATCAAATTTAATTTGATAATAGTAGTAAAAGTGCACATATCAGAGATATCAAGTGGTCGCATTCCAAGTCCGTAAAAAATCCTTTGTAAACAAATACCCTGCAAAATTTTAAATCAAGATTTAATTTTCTTAGCAACTAAATGGAAGATAGAAAATAGAAAGAAAAAGGAAAAGACAGAGAGAGAATAAGACCTGAGCTTTCAAGAAACCTGTTTGACTTTTTCAAGATCAATGATAGAACTAGAAGTACCTTAGTAAAACTAAAAGTACATGGGTAAGAGCTAGATTTATAAATAATTAAAGAGATCGAAAATTGAAAGATGAAGGGATATTTTTGAAAGTTAAAGGTATAAAAATGATACGGTGTAAAAATAATTGAGCATTTTTTAAAATAAGAGTTAAAAAAAGAGGTAAATAATGTAATTTCCTCAAAATTCAACTGTTTGGGTCTGTTACAAATGCCCACCGACCTCTTTCAAATCTTTATTCACACAACCCTAATCACGATTCCTTCTCTATTGTGGCCCTTCCTCTCTCTCCATCCAGTTCTCCCATTCTGCCCCTTCGACCATCATCGTTTGTCTCCTTCTCTAACATCCACTCATTACCCAGGCCAACTATCGTTCACAACCTCCATCGCCAATCGGCTGTCCTATTCTATTATATAGTAAGATTCTATGATTTTTTTGTTTTCTTTTTCCTCTAATTTCATTAATCAACTAATATAATTGTCTAATTTTTTAATTGTTTGATTTTTTTACTCTTGATTCTTATTGCATTTAATTTTTTATGGCTTCTTTTGCATGTTCATGTTGCGATTTTATTAATTTTATATTACTTTATTGCAAACTTAGGGCCAGAGCTAGGGAGCAATCTGGTTCAATTTGGTTTTTGTATAAACCTATTATTCACTTTCCCATTGATAATGAACCCAATTTATAAAGTAGTGGAGAACATATTTTATGGATCTGGTTACCATTGGTGGGTGAGATGGCTAGTTGTTGTGGCGGTAAGCTTGGTGATGTAGATATTCCTAAGAGATTGGTCAAATAGAATGATCCATTGAGGTTTATAAAGGGACTAATCGCAAGGAGCAAAGCCAAAAGGATCGGAGAGAAATGACAGGCATTTATGTAAGAATTTATGGAGGAAAAAGTATTTTGTCTTGAGTGTGACACTATTCACGAGCGTGACCAAGACCTTTTTAGCAATGATAACTTTTCTATCATGGAAGGTAAGTTTGGAGATGTTCAATAAAACTTGAAGATGATACACTTGCTGGAAGTCAAGTTGGACTATAAAGAGAAATATTAGGCTTCAAGTGCCATATGTATATGCATTGCATGCGCAATATTTAAATTTTGGGCATATTTTTAAGTTGGGCTTTATTTTAAGTTAATGTAAGACTTAGTTAAACTAAAAGTGTTTAGTTTTGGACTTAGTGATTGGGCCTTCCAGGCAGCCCATTCATTTGGTCTTAGATTTATTTTAAGTTATACTAGTTAAGCCAGGATTTGAGGTTTAATTAACCTAGCCCATTACTTAATGCATCTAGGTTAATTCTTTTACTGAAATACCTTTGTAATGTTGTAACTTCAATAGACTTCTTTAGACTTTTGATTATTGAATAGATTCATGTGTGAATTGCTAGTCAAGGTGACTGTTCTTACTTTGATGTTGTTTTAAGAATTGGGTTATTTAAGTTTTACTTGTATAGTTTTATTCTTCATCTTATTTCTGCTTTAGGTTTTAATTTTCCTTGGAATTAAGGTTTAAAGTATTTATCTTTTCGAATTGCATACTAACTTTATGAACAACTAAATCGATAAGGGGTTTGGGATTATTTTTAGATCCTAGGATTTCACATTGTTTGGTATCAGAGCTTAAGGTTACTGCTTGAAAAAACTATCAGTTTTTATTTTTCATTATATTCATAGTTAAGTTGAATATTGCTTCACAAAAAAATAAATTATGTGTATTATTTATCCGAATTTCAGTGACATAAAGAGAGAGAAAATTTCATTGATACTAGTATATCAAAAATTTTAATATCAAAAATTTAGCTGACAAAAAATTGAAAAGTTTTACAATCCAACGATAAGTTTTGGGTTTTCTTAAAATAATTAGGTAGAGCTAGCATGGGTCGGGTTAGAAAATTTAGGACTCTAATTTTGTTTTTTCCTTACGAAGAGCCAAATCCACGACACTTAGTTTCAAATTCATCTTATTTGCATTCCTAGTTATCGTTATTGTTAAATTACTTATTTTTGCTTCCATAAATATTGTTTGAGTGGTAAAATTGCATCTTATTGCTTATTTGCAAATAAAAATCGATTATACACATTGTCTTCATCTTGTGTGTAACGTTTTGAAAAATTTTATCGAAAATTTTTGTGACTCTTCATGTCTATCGCGGTCTCAACCATTGTTGCGCTCGCGACACTTTGCAATATTTCTTTACTGTCGCACTCACAACAGAGGTAATTTTTTTACCTCTAAAAATTTTTGTAACACCTTATTTTTTATATTTCATTGAATTTTCTTGTATTCTTTACATAAGTCTTGCTCGATTTATATTTTGATTTTGAAGAGCAACTCTATAATTGAGAATAATAGTGAAAAAAGTCAAGAGTGTGTGAGGACATTCAAGAAGGTAAAAGCCTTATCGTGTGAAACACGAGAGGAGTGATATCACTTGAGTATAAACATATGAGGGAGTGTTTGTGAGATTTTATCTAACACTTTTTGCAGATTTATACAATGATTGAAGAGACGGACAAGAAGGGAATATATGTTGAAGAGGTAGCTTATTTGGTCCAAGCAATGCATGGAATGTTTGAGAAAATTATGTGGGATATAGGTAATGTGAATGATAGGTTAGAATGGTTGGAAGTGAGCATAACTAATAACTCTAGAAGGATAGCTAGGAGAGGTCGATGGGTCAATGATAATGATAATGTTGAGCTTGATGATTTAAAGGAAGAATAAGAAGTATATTCAGTGAGGGGATAAGGAAGAAAATATGATAGAAGGGATAACAACTTGAGTGCCATCAAGATGAATATTCCACCATTTAGAGGTAAGAGCAATGCTGAGGAATACTTAGAATGGGAAAGAAAGGTTGAGATGATATATGAATGTTATAATTAGTTTGAGGATAAAAAGGTTAGATTAGCTGTTATTGAGTTATCCAATTATGCACTAATATAGTGGACTGAGTTGAATAAAAGTGGGAGAAGGAATGGAGAATTTCCAGTTGCTAATTGGGAAAAGATGAAAAGAATAATGAAGAAGAGGTTCATGCCTAATTATTATTATAGAGAAATACATCAACTTTTGTATAGGTTCACTCAAGGGACTAGATCCGTAGAGGAGTACCACAAGGAGATAGAGATGTTGATGATTGGGTCTAACCTATAATAAGCGAAAGAGTCAGTAATGGTTCGATTTCTGAGTGGATTAAATAGAGAGATAGCCAACGTAGTGGAATTACGACATTTCATTGACATTGAAGAGTTGGTGAATATGGTTATGAAGGTAGAGAGATAATTGAAGTACAAAAAGAAGTATCAGAAGTAACACTTTGAGTTCCACATCCCAATGGAATTCGAGATGGAATAAGAGAGATAGCAAGACTGCTCAAAAGTATTTTGATGCAAAAGAGAAAGTCAAAGACAATAAAAGTGGCACACTTAAAACAAAAGGTATTTCTAATGTAACCCCTTTTAATAATAAGTATAGAGAGATTAAATGTTTTAGATGCTTAGGAGTAAGGCATATTGCATCTCAATGTCCTAATAAAAGGGCTATACTAGTTATGGAGAATGAAAAGATTAAATCTAACCATAAGAGTGATTCTGATTCTATGCCTAGTCTAAAAATTATACCTGATGATGAAATAGAATTTGCTGAACATGATGAATCATTGGTAGTCAGACGTGCTTTTAATTTACAATTTAAGGAAAAATCCGATGATGATAAAAAAGAAAACTTATTTCATACTAGATGTAAGGTACATTGATAAGGCGTGTAGCTTAATCATTGATGGAAAAAGTTGTACTAATGTTGCTAGTAATAAACTAGTCAACAAATTAGGACTAAAGTGGATGAAACACCCTAGACCATATAAGCTACAATGATTGAATGATTGTAGGGAAGTGAAAGTCATAAAGCAGGTCATTATTGCTTTTTCAATTAGGAAATATCATGATAAGGTGATTTGTGATGTGGTACCAATACATGCTGGGCATATATTACTTGGGAGACCTTTGCAATTCGATATGAGAGCTATTCATAATGGGTATAAGAATAGGTATTCATTTAAGATGAATGGATAAAATATCACCTTAGCTCCTTTGACACCCACAGAAGTGCATGAGAAATAATTGAAACTCCAAAGGTCACTTGATGGGGAAAAGGGTAATGAGGTCGAAAAGGCAAAAAAAAAAGAGATAAAAAGCTAAGAGAGAAAAGAAAGAATATGGCCCACTGGTAAGTGACTGTGCAGGAAAGAAAAAGAAAAAGAGATGCGTAAGAGAGAAAATTCATGTGAAAATAACTTCTATCGCAGGTGTGACATCCATCGCGAACATGATAAGGGGCACAGAGAGATAAAAAGTTCTTTTTATGCAAAAGAAAAAGACATCAAGAGTGTTGTCGAGTCAAGAAAGTTTCTTTTAATACTTCAGTTCAAAGAGAACTTCTTAAATTTGACTAACCTTAACCAAAGTTTGCCTAGTGGTGTTGTTTCCTTATTTCAGAAATTCGAAGATGTCTTTCTCGAGGAGATTCTAAAAGGTTTACCACTTTTGAGAGGGATTGAACATCAAATCGACTTCATTCCAGGAGCGACCATTTTGAATAAGCCAACCTACAGAAGTAATCCCTAGGAGATAAAGAAACTTCAAAGGTAAGTTAATGAGCTTTTTGAGAAGGGATAAATAAGAAAGAGCCTTAGTACTTGTGCTGTTCCTATACTACTTATGCCAAAGAAGGATGGGACTTGAAGAATGTGCGTTAATTGTCGCGCAATCAACAAAATCACTGTAAAGTATAAATATTTTATCTCTAAACTTGATGATATGTTGGATAAATTACATGGCACATGTTATTTCCCTAAAATTGATCTTAAAAGTGGATACTATCAAGTTAGAATAAAGTTAAAAGATGAATGAAAAACAGTTTTAAAACTAAGTATGATTTGTATGAGTGGTTAGTTATGCTTTTTGGATTAACTAATATACCTAGTACTTTTATGAGATTGATGAACCATATCTTAGATGAATTCCTTGGTAAATTTTTTGTTGTTTACTTTGATGATATACTCATTTATAATAGATCTTTAGATGAGCATATAAATCATATTAGAGTTGTATTGAAAGTACTAAGGAATGAGAAGTTGTATGCCAATGTGAAGAAATGTACCTTTTGCAGCGACAAGCTAAAATTTTTAGGATTTGTAATGTCAGTTAAAGGTATAAAAGTGGATGATGAGAAGGTTAAAGCCATTCAAAAATGGCCTACACCTAAAATAGTTAGTGAGATTCAGAGTTTTCATGGACTTGCTAGTTTCTATAAGAGGTTTGTGAAAGATTTTAATACTATAGCTGCTCTATTGAATGAAATTGTTAAAAAGGATGTGCCTTTTGAATGGAGCGAGAATCAGAAAAGTGCCTTTAGGTTGCTTAAGGAAAAGCTATATACTGCTTCGATTTTAAGTCTGCCTAATTTTGATAAAGCTTTGAATGTGATACTTCTGAGATAGGTATTGGTGCTATTTTGATGTAGGATAGGAAACCGATTGCATACTTTAGTGAAAAGCTTGGTGGAGCTGAATTTAGATATTTCACCTATGACAAGGAGTTTTATGCTTTGGTGAGAGCTTTGGAGGTTTTGCAACATTACATATTGATAAGAGAGTTTGTGATCTACACCGATCATAAATCATTTAAACATCCAAAGTCTAAAAGTAAGCATAATAAAAGACATTCAAAGTGGATGAAATTCGTGGACACATTCCTATCTATGATCCATTATAAGAAAGGTAAAGAGAATATGGTAGCGGATGCACTTTCGAGAAGGTATTCCTTAATCTCTACTTTAAGTTCATAGGATTTGAGTATATTAAGGATATGTATGCTACTGATTCAAATTTTAGTAATGTGTTTGAAGCATGTGAACATGTTGCATTTCAGAAATTTTGTAGGCATGATGGATACTTATTTAAAGAAGGTAAATTATGTGTGCCTATATATTTTTTGAGAGAGTTGCTTATGTGTGAAACACATTATGAGGGTTTAATAAGACACTTTGGTGTACTCAAAACTTTAGGTGTATTGTAAAGACACTTTTAATAGCCTTATATGCGAAGAGATATTGAAAGAGTTTGTGAGAAATGCATTGCATGTAGGCAAGTTAAATCTAAAGTTAAACTGCATGGTTTGTATACTCCTTTGCCTATTCTGAATGAACCTTAGTTTGATATATCTATAGATTTTATGTTAGGTTTACCTAGGACAAAAAGGGGTAGAAAGCATTTTTGTTGTAGTTGATAGGTTTAGCAAGATGTCACATGTTATTCTTTGCCATAAAATCGATGATGCTACAAATGTGGTTGATTTGTTCTTTAGGGATGTTGTACATTTGCATGGCATACCTAGGACAATTGTATCGGATAGAGATGTAAAGTTCTTGAGCTATTGTTTTGCTTTTTCTAAAAGCTTAAATACCGCAAGTATACGGTATACCGATTATAGTACTTTAGATATTGATCCCACGAAGAATGTTGATTATCATTGTACACTATTACTACTAAATTTTAATATTGTTTACAATACTCATTAATTTGCAAGTTAAAACTATTATTAATACTACACTATACTAAATTAAATATTATTCTACTTTAATGATGATCATAGAAGACTTATGAGTATAATGAATATAACATATACATAAGTATGGAATTTGATATTGTTCTCTTATTTATAATTCAATCTTTATCATGTAAGCCAAGTTGGAATAATATTCTATGTCGCAGCTCTTGCATCTAGACTAGATTATGCCTTAAACATGTATTTATGGTTCTAAATCGCAGCTCTCACATCTAGACTAGAATTACATAAACACATATTCAAAGAATAAAAACCAACCTATAACAACTATCTTCACATGCAATCTCTCAAACAATGCTTTGATAATGAATTTTCTATTAACTATCAGAAAGATGTTGCTCTCGCTAACTCTCTTACTTATAACTACTATGATGATTTTTAGAGAAGGAATTGCCATTTAAGGTTGTTTTCCTTAACTTATTATGATACTAATAAAATTTTAATAGCAAATTCTACATATAAAGATAAATGAAAGAGAAATGAATAAATATGAATAACAACATTCAAGTTCCTAAAAAGAATTCATAATAATAACAAAAAAGAAGTAAAGATTAGAAATAAAAGAAGGGGATTTCTCAACCGTTCTTCATTTCACAAAGTGTAGTCTTTTCCCTTGTATTTGCCTTCTCTTCAAGCAATAAAACTGAAACTAAAATCTACAACTATTGTTCTCTAATCACACTTTCAAATAAGAAAAATAAAAATAATAGATCTCTCTTCTTGATTATAACTTCTAGGGTATTTATAGATTTTCAAGTATTAAGTTCCTTCAAGTGCCTCTCTATAGGTATGCAACCCTTGGTGAACCTTGGTGTCCTTTTAGGTGACTTTTCAAGCTTAACTGCCTATAACCGCCCTCTGTCGCGATCGTGGCGCCTGTCGCCCTCGCAATAAAACACTCTTCTTCCTCACATCTTTCTCTTCCTAGTCAAGCGTCCCCTGTCATCCTCGCGATAAAACACTTATTTTCTTCACTTACTTCTACTCCTTCACATTTTCCCCCTTTTTCTCCTACATACACAAAACTTGATAAAAAACGTTAAACACACCTAATTCTAGCACAATTTAATATAACTAAACATTATTTTTGTAATAAAATATTGATTAAATATGAACTATTTAGGCTCATATCAGACCCCCACACTTAAAATTTTGCTTGTCCCCAAGCAAAATCTAATAAATAAGCAAACAACATAAACACACAATTTTGGACCTCGCACTTATATTTGGCAAATATTTGAAACCCACATGCAGAAACATTCATCTCTTCACAAATTTAGCCCTAATATGCAAATTCTAAAACCAAACCATTATCCATTAAACTCAAACGACCATGTACATTTGGAAAATTATGAAGTAGCTAAGCACAAGAATGTATGAACTTAAGAACTTGAATATCTTAACACGTGTAAATATTATTTCACACCAAATATTGCCTAAAGTAGTTCTTACTCAAACACTATATTCTTAAAGCACTTAATCACTAGATGTGTTTATGGGTTAGTGTTTCTCTCATTCCCTAAACATGCCATTGCCTACCATAAGCTTGTAAGTAGTAAACATCTCCACTACTAGTATAAAATGATACATGAAATCAAAAGGGTCTTATAAGGGTTGTAACTTGGCTTAGGTTAAGGTAGGATAATAATTTTTTTTATTTAAGTAGCTTAAATTGTGAATAGAAACAATATTACCATATCATAAGAGATTTGTTTAAGAATCTAGCATTGCATGATGTATTTAACTTCTCATATTCCTTTCTCACTAACTACTAGTTTCTCTTGTTCTTTCTTTCTTTCTTTTTTTTAAACTAGCCTTGTTCTAATATTGATCCTAAAGAAGAAGGGAATTTCTTTAACTCACATTTTAAATACATCATGGTTATATTAACAATATATATCTCCTAATAATATAGCAATTTATTTCTCTTCACAAAAAGGGTAACATAAAGAAATAGGTTTTTTATTTAGCAAAGGATATTGGCTAATTATATGTTGCTCAACAAAAATAGGTTTAAGGCTCAAAATTGGTTACCTAAAGTTAACAAGGTAAATTTTTCAAGCAAGACAAAATGGTGTAATCTAAATGCCCTTATCATTTTTCAGGCACATCTTATACTAAATGTAATCTCAGAATTTACCAAGAACAAATTCTAGAGGAAATGGCATATTAAGGCTCTCATATAAGAAAAATGTCAACGCACAAGGCTCAAAAGCTCACTTAAGCTATAAGTCAAATTACCCTAAGCAATAAATTGGCAAAAAATAATTCATTTATACATGTAAAAAGATACTCAACTTAAAAAGAACCTACACTAAAGTGCTTTGCCAAGTCATGACCTTCACTATGTATATTTAATTGTCAAAATAAAATGAAAATGATTAGCCTAAAAAAATTGCCTAACTAGACTAAAAATGACAGAAATTCAAGCTAAAGCATGCATTTATTCCCAAATAGTTCCCAAATACACAAACTCTAAAATTAAATTCACACACAATATACACATATAAATTTTTTAAAAATAAATAAATAAAAACAAATAAATATACTAACAATAAAAAAAAAACATTAAACCAACATAACATGCATACCCCCCACACTTAAAGGACATAATGTCCTCATTGTGTGAGAATTGGAAAACAAACAAAACACAAAACAAATAAAATCACAAGAAATGGAAAAGAGAGGGAGAAAACAAACTCAAAAAGTTCAACTAGGAGAACTTGGCGGGGAAAGAATTCCTCATTTATAACGGCCAGAAATTTAAAATTCATAGCCTGTCATGACCTCGCGATCACGATAGATCCAAAAATCCCCTATGTTTTGATCACGATATGGGCACTCTCGCGACAGAAGGCTAATACCCCTCTTGCATTGCGCTCACGAGGAAAGTCACGCTCTCGACATACCTAACTACCTAATCACAAAGATTTGCAGCCGCAAGGGCTATGCCAGCGCGCTCGTAACAGTACCTGCAAAAATTTTTCTCCCTTCACCGTCGCATTCAGGACAAAGAAGAAAATATCATTAGTTGTGTAATTTTTTTTTCTAAAATTTGTAATGAAATACTAAGTAAAATAACCTGTACAATCAAAATAAACTTAAAAATAAAATAATATAAAAAACAAAACCAAACAAACTCCTATAAAAACGACATAAAACAAAATTAATTAAATATTGTAATCCAAAATCATAAATTAAGATTCATAAGGACAATACATTTAATCAAGCATTCCCCCACAACAGCGCCAAAAACTTGTTGTGCTTTTTCTAAAAACTTAAATACCGCAAGTATACGGTGTACCGATTATAGTACTTCAGATATCAATCCCACGAGAAATGTTGATTAACATTGTGCACTATTACTACTAAATTTTAATATTGTTTACAATGCTCATTAATTTGCAAGTTAAAACTATTATTAACACTATACTACACTAAATTAAATATTATTCTACTTTAATGATGATCATAGAAGATTTATTAGTATAATGAATATAACATATACATAAGTATGGAATTTGATATTGTTCTCTTATTTATAATTCAATCTTTATCATACAAGCCAAGTTGGAATAATGTTCTATGTTGCAGCTCTCACATTTAGAATAGTTGTGCCTTAAAGATGCATTTATGATTCTAAATCGCAGCTCTTGCATCTAGACTAAAATTACATAAACACATATTCAAAGAATAAAAATCAACTTATAACAACTATCTTCACATGCGATCTCTCAAACTATGCTTTGATAATGAATTTTCTATTAACTATCATAAAGATGTTGCTCTCGCTAACTCTCTTACTTATAACCACTATTATGATTTTTAGATAAGGAATTGCCATCTAAGGTCATTTTCCTTAACTTATTATGATACTAATAAAATTTTAATAGGAAATTCTACATATAAAGATAAATGAAAGAGAAATGAATAAATATGAATAACAACATTCAAGTTCCTAAAAAGAATTCATAATAATAACAAAGAAGAAGTAAATATTATAAATAGAAGGAGGGGATCTCTCAACCCTTCTTCCTTTCACAAAGTGTAGTCTTCTCCCTTGTATTTGCCTTCTCTTCAAGCCATAAAACTGAAACTAAAATCTATAACTATTGTTCTCTAATTACACTTTCAAATAAGAAAAATAAAAATGATAGATCTCTCTTCTTGATTATACTTCTAGGGTATTTATAGATTTTCAAGCATTAAGTTCCTTCAAGTGCCCCTCTATAGGTATGCAACCCTTGGTGAACCTTGGTGTCCTTTTTGGTGACTTTTCAAGCTTAACTGCCTATAATATGAGTTATTTAGGCTCATATCAGCTACTTTTGGAAAACTTTATGGGGAAAGTTAGGGACTAAATTGTTATTTTTAACTACTTGTCATCCTCAAATGGATGGACAAACCGAAGTAGTTAACCGAACTTTAGGAACTTTATTGTGTGCTATTGTTAGTAAGAATTTGAAAATATAGGAAGAATGTTTGCCATTGATTAAATTTGCATATAATCGAACTGTTCATTCTTCTACTTGTTTTTCTCCATTGGAGGTAACTTATGATTTTAATTATTTAACTCCATTAGATTTAATACCTTTACCTTTGCATGAGATATCTAACTTAGATGGATAAAAAAAAGCTGAGATTATTAGATCTATTCATGAGAAGACTCGAGCACAAATTGAGAAAAGAAACAAAACTTATGCTGAACAAGCCAACAAAGGGCGTAGGAAGATTTTGTTTGAACTAGGCGACTGGGTTTGGGTACATTTGAGGCAAGAGAGGTTTCTGAATCAGAGGAAGAATAAGCTTGATGCTAGAGGCGATGGATCTTTTTATGTGTTAGAAAAAGATCAATGACAATGCTTACAAAATTGATCTACCGGATGATTATCAAGTTTCTACTACTTTTAATATTTTTGATTTATCTATATTTGATATGGATACAGATTTGAGGATGAATCTTTTTGAGGAAGAAGGGAATGATGTATATATTTCTAAGAGATTGGTCAAACAAGAGAAACCATTGAGGTTTACAGAAGGACCAATCACAAGGAGCAAAGCCAAAAGGATCAAAGAGAAATTGCAGGTATTTATGCAAGTATTTATGGAGAAAAAGTATTCTGTCGTGAGTGTGACACTCTTCGCGGGAGCGATCAAAACTTTTTTAGCAATGTCAACTTTTCTATTATGGAAGGCAAGTTTGGAGATGTTCAACAAAACTTGAAGATGATACACTTGCTGGGAGTCAAGTTGGACTATGAAGAGAAGTCTCAGGCTTCAAGTGCCATATGCATGTGCAATATTTAAGTTTTGGGCTTATTTTTAAGTTGGGCTTTATTTTAAGTTAATGTAAGACATAGTTAAACTAAGAGTGTTTAGTTTTGGACTTAGTATTGGGCCTTTCAGGCAGCCCATTCATTTGGTCTTAGATTTATTTTAAGTTATACTAGTTAAGCTAGGATTTAAGGTTTAATTAACCTAGCCCATTACTTAATGCATCTAGATTAATTATTTTATTATAAATACCTTTGTAATACTGTAACTTCAACATACTTTTTTAGACTTTTGATTATTGAATTGATTCATGTGTGAATTGCTAGTCAAGGTGAGTGTCCTTACTTTGATGTTGTTTTAAGAATTAGATTATTCAAGTTTTACTTGTATGTTTTATTCTTCATCTTATTTTTGCTTTAAGTTTTAATTTTATTTGAAATTAAAGTTTGAAGTATTTATCCTTTTGGATTGCATGTTAAGTTTATAAACAACTGAATCGATAAAGGGTTTGAGATTCTTTTTAGATCCTAGGGTTCCGCATCACTTGGTGGCTCTAGTGGTACCGAATTAGCATATTTACTTCCATACAAATTGCTAATGATGAAAGTGTGGTTCCTTTTATGCTACTAATGGTTGTTTTAACACTTCTATTTGTTTTTCTTAGCTATGTATAAATCAAAATTGCAATCTTCGACCACATAAAAGAATTTCCTCATGCAATATGTGATTATTGTTAGCTTTGCAATCAAAAGGATTGTATTGCATGTAATCTTAAGCTGTTTGTACTTTGTACTATAATTATTAGTGTTTCAAGTTAATGATGGTATTTAGCTTTTTGCCTCTCTCCTACGCTGTTTTAGAGGTAGCTTTGACCTTCTTGTTTTGTTGCCATTATTTGCTTCATTGTGCATAAATTATCTTATAGTTTGTTGCTTTTGTTGAAGAATTGTAGTCTTGTTGTTATGTTTTGGTGAAGCTTTAAGAACAAAATTCATATGTAGTTGGACTTTTTTCTTAGAGCTTATTACAACTTGCACTATCTATTAGACCTTGTGAAAGGAGATTGAACTCTTGTCATAATGTTTAAAATTTGCTTATCTTAGTGTTGTATTTGTTATCTATTATTGTTAGACTAATTTTTTGAAATAAACAATTATTGAGTATTTTTATATCCAATATTATTGATAAAATTTTTTATATATCCATAATGTTGATTGTCTCGTAATATGATTTTAAATTGAAAATCCATATTTAACATATGAAAAACTTTCATGATAAATGAGTTGACTCTTTAGTATTCCTTTTAGTATTACGTTATTATATCGGAAATTATTTTTTGTTAAAATATGGATCAATTGAATTGATCTACATTTTAACCCGTTTAGATCATCATTCAATCCATTTGAACCAATATTTTTTTATAATAGCCCTTTTAATATTATATTATTATATCAAAAAATTATATATCATTCAAAAATGAATCAAATAGAATTAATTGATATTTTGGCCCGTTTAGACACCATCCGATCCATTCCAGTTAATATTTTTTATGCTAACTCTTTTGGTATTTCATTATTATATCGAAAATATTTTTTATTTAAAAAAATATCAAATAGATTGCCACTCATTTGAATTGCGAAGCAATTCATATTGACCAATATATAGTAAATCCATTTGATCCGTGAACTCTTTGGATATTGATGGATTTATAACCCGTAAGTAATCGCTGGTTTACGATTTGTCGATTTATCATTTATGATTCGATTCAAATGCGCCCGACCGGACCCATTTGCTGCGTCTCTCCAAGAGCCGCTTTAAAATGGAGCAAGGGAACACTGCTTTTTCTTTTCCCTCATCTTTTTGTCCTTCGAAAACCCTACTCCGCGCCGCCCTCTCGGCCACCGGCAACTGTCATCTCCACCACCCACTGACGACGTTCGTCTCCGCCACTCACCGCCGACTTTCATCGATATCTAGTGCTGACTTGGAATCCCTTCTCTCGATCTGACTGTCAAGTCTAAAGAGAAAACCTCAAAGTGTTCTCCAAATCAGGTAAATAAATAGAAATTGTTGTCTCATTTTGCTTTAAAATCTTGTATTCCTCTTGAATCAACATCTCTGCTTTCAATTTAGGGTTTGGGTCAACCTTTCAGTTTTGATTTTCTGGAGCTCACACTAGTGAGATGGCTACTTTTAGATTTTAGTTGTTAACTTTTATACTGCAGACTATATGGCGTTTTTTTCTTAAAAAGAATTCTTATTCATGATTTTCTAAGTAAAAAGTAGGTAGATTTTTAATAACTTAACAATATAAAAAATATATATATTGTTGATGCACATCCGAAAGCTCATAGTCAGCTGAAAAGGAAAAAAAGAGAGAGAGAGAGAATTGACTTGAGTTTAGAACTTCCAATTTAATTAAATTATCCCAAATTTCTTCAGGGGAGAAGGATTACCTTTTTGTGCCTACTTAACAAGGTTTTTGTTTTGGGCATGGTTTTATGCTATAGATTCACCAGCTTCAGTGCCTGTTCATTATTCTGGCTGTTCAATGTATCCACCAGAATAAGCTTACACAGTGAGAGTTTCCTAATTGCCATCAACTCTTTTAAGATTGTCGTGCAACATATTGATGAACATCCAGTTAGGAAAGAACAATTGTTATTTCACTGAGCGGTGGCTGTGAGGCTGCAAGTTCGTATGGAAGGCTTGTTTAACTGACATTTTTACCAGATCATAAGACCTAAGGTTTTCTTTTTGGGAAAAAAAGTGAAAACTTAAGTGATTTCAAAAGGCTGTGTGAAGTTGCAGCTTAGCAACTTCAATGTAGAATTGCTAAAACATTTAATTTTCTCTTGTCCTGCTCTTTTTTTGAAAATCTTGTGTTTTTTAGTTAAAAAGAGTCGTCCATACGTTCTTCCTTGGATAAGGGAGATCAACAAGAAAAATCAATATTTATTTATAAAACATCTATTACATATGGAAGTGCAACAAATTCATTACCAAAGAAAAACATCAAACTTTGGCCACATTAATTTGCACTCAAACAATCAAGTAAAATGATAATTTTGTAGATATTGTTTTGGTTTTGTAGAAAGAACTTTGGTTATAGTTTCTGTTATTTGATGTATGAGAAAACATCTTCTCTATAATACCTTCTCCATCATTTGCATGCCATGTGTCCATTTCATGTATTAATACATGAAATGGACACATGGCATGCAAATGATGGAGAAGGTAAGAGACAAGGTGGTATAGAGTAGGTATTTAGCACTCCATGATGAATATCTCACCTCCATGATGTGTCTTTTTTCTCTCTCTTTTGCCCCTTTCTAATTAATCAATGTTCAATTTCCTTTACTGTTCTTGTTGTGAGTCCATTATCAGTAAACTTTTACCTTTATTTTTTTCTTTCTGCATTTTAGGATCATCAACCATAGGCTGCTCTTTGTGCATTTAATCTCAGATTTTGGTTATGCAGGGACAAGGATGAAAGTGAAGCTGCTTCGTATCCTTGTGATATATGACCTCTGCATTGTAAATTGTTTAATTTTCAAAGTTTAACTTTTATAATGCTTTCTTCAGGAGAATACCATTTAGCTTGTGAATTGATATGAGATCATTTTTGTTCCTTGTGATATATGACCTCTGCATCATAAGCTGTATTCCTTCGGAACTAATGAGAATAAAAGATTTCCCTACTCTTATTTGATGTTGGGATTGGTCTAATTACTGTTAGGGATCTTCTTTTAGTGAAATGGTTTCACTGTCAACCTAGAGATGAACATTGCAAAGAGCTGCTTTTTCCTTGACCTATTTCCTTTGCCACACTGCTGGGCTCTTGAAACAGAGTATGTCCCCTTATCTTATGTTATTTTGTTCCGATTTCATGAACTGTCAATCATTTTTTTAATACAACTCTAAGTGTTTAAATACATCAAATATAAAATAGGTTTTTTTTGATGTGCGTATATGTCTATATATACAAGGGTTAAGGTATTTTTTTGCTCTTTTTTTTTGCCATTGAACTTTGAAGTGGGGACTTTTATTTTAGTTGTTTTTACCTTTAAAGGTTTCAAAATGGAATGTCATCTTCTCGTACAACAATCATTCACATATGACACGTGGCTTTCACTTTAGGGGTAAAATATATTCATGTCGATAAGTTTAGAGGTAAAAATTATCTATTTTGAAAAATATAGGGGCAAATGCTTTCTATTTTGAAACTGTAAAAACAACAACAAAAGAGAAAAAATCAGTGGTTTTTTCTGACCACTTCAAATAGTTCAATGGTAAAAAATGGCTTTAAGCTTATATGTGTGTGCTTTAAAGGATTATACACCCTGTCCTGTGCATATCCTTTCATTTAGTATTTTATGCCACCTTAAAGGCTAGGTCTGTAAGCAGAACAATTCTTTTGTTATCTGTTTACTATTACATACTCATACTTGTCTTTATCATTGATGAATGATAGATGGCATGGTGTTGCTTCCTGGACTTGGGATGCGCAGGATGAAACATGTGGGATATGTAGGATGGCCTTTGATGGGTGTTGCGCTGATTGTAAACGCCCTGGAGATGATTGTCCTCTTAGTAAGTTGCTAATGAACCAACATTTGTTTTCCCTTGTTTTATTTTTAATTAAAGTCTAATACTTAGTATATTTTTGGCTTAATACATAAAATCACATCTGAACTTGTGAAAAAAATTAAACATAGTACTTGAAGTTTATAAGAGTCTTATTTGGCATCAGAACTCTAATTATAATAATCTTATAGACACCTTGACTTTTAGATATCTTATTTCGCACCTAAATTTTAATTATAGCAACTTTATAAACACTTGTAGAAAGCCCAAAATTATTTATGATTAAAGTTATTATAGTTAAGGTGTAAATAAAACACTTCAAAAGTTGAGGTGTTTATAAGGTTTTTATAGATAAAGTTTGTGTTAAATGAAACAAAAAGTTCCAAGTAACAAGCTTAATTTTTTCTACAAAATCCGGTGTGATTTTATGTATTATGCCTAGATTTTCAGATGAAAATGAATGATCTAACACATATCATTCTATGCCACAGTTTGGGGAGTATGCAATCATGCATTCCATCTTCATTGCATCTTAAAGTGGGTGAATTCACATACTTCTCAAGCACACTGTCCCATGTGCCGTAGGGAATGGCAGTTTAAAGGATAAGCAGATCAAATGAAATGCTTGAAAGGGTTTATCAAAGTCATCCATCTCTTGTAGTTTGTCCTGCTTATCAACTAATTTAGTATAAAGATTAGCTTGCAAGCAAGAAAACATGTGAATACATTAATACTTTGCATATTAGTGTTAATGAAAAGCTGCTCTGAGGATTCTTGTTAGGTAGAATGATGTTGCTGTGTTTTTATGTATTTTTCTTTTTATTGGTTTGGATTTGAGGTTGTTTTTCTTGTAGGCGAACATGCTGTGTTCCTACATGGTGTTGGGAAACTTAATTGTAACTATGTAGCCTTGACAGGCTAATTCTGGGAAATGGTGCAATTTAGTTCTCACCATTTTGGCAAAACAATTAGCCCGAATCAATTAGATGATGTGTAGCATGCAGTGCACTCGTGTCCAGCTCTCCGAATCGTTTCCCGTCATTTTAGCCAGTTTCATTGAAAAGAAGAAAAAAATTTCCTTTTTCTTTATTTTTGTTCAGAAATATTTATGCTGTAAAAAGATTATGGAACGAACAAACTTTTCAGGGATGAAAGGGATGGCAACTGGGTACCTAGTAAAATGGTCCTATTTGAGTTCAACCTGGTCTCACACCTGATTAAAAATATCTTAATAATAAACGAATTCATTTATCAGTTAAATTTATAACATTTATAGATTTTATTTTTAATAAATATATAATTAAATTCTATAAATAGGTTTGTGCATGGGATGTGGAATGACCAATATTCAGATTTCAACAAATTAATCTCACTACGAGGTTAATGCAACAATACATATTACATGCAATGCAACTCAAAGCAAGTAAATGACAGAATAATTTTAAGTTTGAATTCGAATATCTTCGCATTTCAGATGGGTGAGGCTCTCACATGCTTAAACCTGGAGCTTAAACCTAAAGCTAGGCAAATGACGAGTTTGCATAAACCATGATTTGACGTTTTGTGATTAGTGTTTTTTTCTTTCAAATTGATACACGTGTAGTTTAGTAAAATAAAAATGGCCAAAAGTGCATTTTTTTTCTTTGATGTTTTTCAAAAAAATACAACTTTGCCCTTAAAGTTCCATTTGAGAGATTTTTGCCCCCCCAAGTGTGAAAACCAAGAGATTTATACCCCTGTCGTCAACAACAGTCGATTTTGACCGAACTTCCATTAGTTGACTGGTGATGTGTTAAAATTGAACACGTAGCAGAGCTTAATTGGAACACGTCATTGCCTACTTGGCAGCGCGTGCATGTCACGTGCTAGGTTAAAAAAAGTTGTTTTCTTTTGACCTCTCTCGATCTAGCCTCTCTCTACCAGGTTGCATCTCCCTCTTGTTCATACTTTTCATCGATGCTTGCTCCTTTCTATCTTGAAATCTATTTGTGAGATCAATAAATCATCTCTCTCCATCTCTTTAACTTCATTGCTACCACCAAGATCTATCTCTGACTGACATAGAAATATAAAATCCTAATAATCCCTAATAGTTCTAAAATAGAAAATAGAAATGGTGACATCACCTTTACGCTCTTTCAATTCTTCAATCAATTCAAGACAGTGAGATAGTAAAAGTTTGAGGAATGAAGGGATGGAAGTTAAATTTATGTGTGGGAAAAAAAGCTATCATACTTGAGTCATGGAGCATAAGCAACCCAGGGAGAAGATTATACAAATATCCCCATATTGGAATAATAATTTTATGTCCTTTTTTTCATTTTCTTTTTTTGTGATGAGATGAAGCTGAATCTTTTATTTTTAATGTGTACTGTATTGTTAATGTTGATAGGGTAAAGAATGCAACTTTTTTTCTTTGTTCGATTATGTGGCAGCAATGAAAGAGAGGTTACGAATGTTATTGTATGAATTGCATATGGAGAATTTACAACTACAACAAGAGATTATGAGATTGAATAGAAGGATAAAAGGCCAATCAGCTGTCATACAACAATTGGCAATGAATTTTGAAGAGAGGGATGATTTTTCTAAGACTGAGAGGAAGAATGGAATGAAACAGCCAGTGAATGGAAGTAAAAGTGAGCATGGGGTGTGTTATAATTGGGTAGTGAAAGTTGTGTTTGTTGCTTGGGTTTTTTTGCTAATAAGCAAGGTGTATGTATGTTAATTTGTGGTGCAGAATTTGGACCAGTTTGGTTGTAATAGGATAAAATATGTTGATGTTATTTTGTAGTGCAGAATTTGATCGATTCTTGTAACCTTTTGGAAACATTCAATATGAAATTAAGAGTTGTTGTACTCCTGCCCTATTTGTTATTTATTAGCATAAAAGGGATGAATTGATATTGAAGTTTATTTGGCATAAAATTGACAAAATTGTTCTTGAATAATGACAGTCATCATGGTAAAATTAGTTGGAAAAATAAAACTAAAGCACAAAAATGTTCATGAGCATTAAAATATTGTTTCACCATTATATTAACATAATATCAAAAGGTCATATATGTTCATGACATCACATGTTATACTTTCATAATACAAAATATAGTTCTTGGAAGTATATAGATATCTATACTACAAAAAATAATGCCCCATACAAAGTGATCCCAAATATCATACTGAAAATTACCTATCACTATTTTGTATTCTTTTTGAATTGCCTCTTAAGGTTCTGCTTCTTCAAATCAGTGAGCAATAGTTTTTTTTTTCTCGAGGGCTAAGATGGCAGTCTTGTTGGCATGGAAACTTCATATCCATTTCATTTAAATTGTATGATCCAGGAACCTGTGGGGATACCACTTATCTTCTTGGAAGTTGTTGTTACATCTTTTTCACTTTGAATTGGAAACTTTTTCTTTGAATCAGCTTCATTTCAGGCATGATGGGTGCCAAATCCTCATATTCACTACTTTCATTTTCATCTCCATAAGAACCAACAATGTAACTTGATGCATGTTCAGGCTGCATTGTAGGGAAAAATTATATATAACACCATGAATTTAATAGTAAACATAAAATACTCACATTATAAACTATTCTGCCATTATCATCGTAGAATATCCCTTGTCCCCTCTCTTCGGTTGGTTGACTCTGCCTTTGACTAAATTGTCTCATTCTGTGTCTTAGGATGGCATTTGGTAGTCTAGAACCATGTGATTCATCTGCTATATTTGGACCCTCATCTGCATGCACACTGCTGCATTGGTCTTGCTGAATTAGCACATATGTACATGATCTTATTGCATGTTGGCAGTGTTGTTATTAACATTAGCAGTGTTGTTGTCTTCTTCACATGAAGGTTCATCATGCAAGTTTGGTTGGCCAGGATCCTACAATATTTACAATACATAAAAAAACCATCAGTCAATATATATACATATTATATATCATGCTAAATATATAGTCAAGTTATTGAAATTACCCTTGTACACTTTCGTTTGTTATATCCTACGCCCCTACATGTACCACAAGTCTATTTTCTCCCTTTTTTTTGACAATGCCTCTATGACTGATCCTCTATTTATTTGTGATTGTTGTGTTAGAACTTCATTCCCTGCATATCCTTTTTTTCCCTTCATGTCCCTTTTTTCCCTCCATTTTTCCTTTTTTCTTGATTTCTTAGGTATGCCAGCCATCTTTGGAATATGTGGAGGTTCAATAATGTCGAAATTGGCTTTATTCCAGAATTTTTTACCCTTTACTGGCTGCATCTTATTTGCATATGCTGATGCATATTTTTGCTTATGATAGTACTGGGAAACATGTTGAACATGATCTTCTCTTTTGTGAAAAAATGCAGAAATTGCACGTAGACATGGGATACCAGTCAAGTCTCATGCCCTGCAAGTGCAAATTTACTTATCAATCCAAACAGTATGCCTATCATCCCCCTCACTAACCTCATAGGCAGATTCTCTATTCTATTCAACCCTACAACTAGATGTACTTTCTACCCAATTTTCAAATATCTCCATACATTATGGGCTATAATCATTAATCTAATTACTAATTTTCTTTTCATTCTCAACCAACAAGTTCATTATCTTAACTTTGATTTCATCAACCATCTTAACAATTGGTTTGAACCTCATAGCCAATATCCAAGAATTGAATATTTCATAAAGGTTATTGGCCACCATAGCAGATTTGCACCTAAAGCTGAAATATGCCCTACACCAAGCTTATGGAGTATAAGTCACAACATCCTTTGTAGCCTTTTTAGATAAATCTCCCATACTTTTCAAGCTGTTATAAAACTTCTCCTCATATCTACTCCAAGAACAAATCCAAAATCTTTTCCTAAATTATTCTTCTCTCCATTTCTTACATCAATTAGCATAAATATGTCTTTGACACCACCTATGTTCGGCCCGTAAAACCACATCTAACGCTGCTGGGATTAATCCCTTTAAGCAAACAAATATCAAATATATAGATAAATTAATGCACTCCAAGCTATGGAAAAAATAAGAAAAGATAAATTAAAAGAGCAAAAATATTGACCTTTTGCATGTCACTCATTAGTGTCACCTGTGATCCATCACCCAAGTCAAGATCTTGAACTAATCTTTTTAGAAACCAACTCCAGTTATGCTTGTTTTCTTTACTGACTACAGCAAAGGCAATAGAAAACATTTGGTTCATTCCATCAATCCCGATGGCAGTTAATAACATCCCTTTCACCTTTGTTTTCGAAAAATATCCATCCAGTCCTATGATTGGCCTACATCTAGCCTTCCATCCCTTTTTGCAAGCATCGAAACACACAAACATCCTCTTAAAAACTCTCCTTCCCTATTCTTAACCATCCTTTGATAACTTAACCCCAATAGTGCTACCAGGATTTGTGGATCTTAATTCATGAGCATAAGCATCTAGCAATGAGAAATCATCTCTATAGTTACCCTGTAATTCATTAAGAATTAATTTCCTAGCTCTTTTACATTTTTCATGGGTAACATGTACCCTAAACTGCTTCTCCATGTATGATTGCATCTGCCTTATTTTTATTTTTGGGTTTTCTTCAATGGTTTTCCTCAGTTGACCAGCAATCCACTTTGCTGTAACCTTATTGTTTTTGAAAACTCTATAACACCTATGATGCATGCATAAAGTTTTTACCTTCAATCCAGCTTTACCTTTATCCTTTGATGCAAGGAACATAAAAGGGTAACCTTCTCTCTTGCACTTCACTCTAACCCTGTAACACCTTTATACCACTATACCAAACGTACAGTGATCGAATATCACAATAGAAAGGCGATACCGAATATGGCTATACTAAACAGTCTACTAATTTTTTTAAACACAAATACATTCATACCATAATATATCCATAAGGTAGATATAACCATAATTAAATATTACACAAGTACAATTCATACGATATACCTCTAATATACACATATATACATGTCATGCCTATTATCATCCTTGAACTTTGCTTTGTTCTTAATCACTATTGTAGCATCAGCTATCCATCTTTCTATTTTTATAACTTGCGCACAGTCAATAAACTATGCGTTGAGCATCGAAATGCCCAGTGTTGGATACATATCCCAAACTTTCCATAAAAAATATCATTCACACATACACACATGCATGCATACACACATAAATACACACATGCATGCTTCCATGAGAATTATCTAACATTAACTATTTATTTACCATATTGATGTGCATCCCGCATTCATGCACGCATGTGTTTAACAAGAAAACTTGTTTCACTCATTCAGTAGAATATAATTATCAGTTTTATTCTTTAAAACACATCACTTAATGTAGTTGCCATTTTTATGCTTATCTTTTATTGATTTATAATATTAACCTTTAATTATAATTAATTACTTTAATATCATTAATTGAACTCATTTATGCATTTCATTTACCGTTCATTATGAAATTTACAATTTCGATTCTTAACATACTATTTGCTTGCCACTTTACACTTTAATACCAATTCTTTTTATTACACATAAGTTCATTCACATCTCATTTTCACTTGGGAATTAATCGTCATTATCTTATTCATTACACAATCATTTAGTCATTCGAATATACATTCAGTTATTTAGACATTTATCCAATTGTTTACTTTAAAATGATCTTATTATTTCTGCCACACTTACTCTTTAAGGCTTAATTTTTTCCTCTCTTTTATTTTTAATATATATTATGACATGAACAATTACGATTTAGTCTCTATTTTCACTTAAGTGTAAAAATTACACTTTAAATTCTTATCTTACCATATAATAAGGTTCATTCATAGTTTCACCTTTCAATTAACATTTTATTTGCTAAATTACAATTTAATTCTTGCACTTTCTTTAAATTACAGTAGTGCTTTTTTTTTATCATTTATTTATGCTAATGCCACTACTTATCTTTATTTTCATACCAAATCTCTTATTTGACATATAACTTATCATTTTATTTCAAATACACCACTTTATGGCAAATTATATACATATCCCTAATTTTTCAATTAATTACAAAACTATCATTTTTACATTCCATTTATAATTTTACCATTAGTTCACTTATTTTCACTTCAAATCTATTATTTGGCATACAAATTACCAATTAATTCATATTTTATAATTTTCGTGTCAAATTTCATTTCAGTCCTTCAAGACTACAAAAATTTACTTTTAAGCTATTCTTTCACTATTTTATCATCGTTATTCATACATTCACGATTTTATCACTTTTATCCATTAAATTCTTTATTTGGGTAAATTATCATTTTGATCCTAAGCTTTTTATTTTCTTTCGTATCAGTCCTTTTTCACTCTCATTTTCATTTGCATTTCACTTTTTACACTTTTAAGTCATTTTTACCATTATGCTCCTAGTACAATTCTGGCAAAAAATTTTAGACCGGATATACAAAATGTGGATCCTAAGGACCTATGCAATGCAATAGGGGATGATCCCAAATAATCAATCCACCTCAGATCAGATCAAAACAGAACAATCAGAACATAAACTATGGGAGATCATTATGATCCTACCATAGCAAAACAAATCGCCATGACATGCACCACAATATAGGTGTCTCTATAGCTAGCCAATCATATCAAGAACTAGATTTTAACTGCCTAACTACTACTAAGGGTCACATTCTTTGCTCATTTTAAAATCACTTTTCACATTTCTGATATTTTCATTTGCTTTTTCATTTCAATACACTGTCCATTCAATTCTTTTTTTTTTATTTCAGTACATTGTTCATTCAATTATTTATTCACTTTTACACATCTGACTTTTTCACTTGCTTTTGCATTTCAATACATTAGCCATTCAACTTTTCCATCAGCTTTGCACATGTTATCAATTATCTCATTATAATTCACCATTTTCACTTATTTTATGAATTATTTCACCA
The DNA here is from genome assembly GCA_037975025.1 of Excoecaria agallocha. Lineage (NCBI taxonomy): Eukaryota > Viridiplantae > Streptophyta > Magnoliopsida > Malpighiales > Euphorbiaceae > Excoecaria > Excoecaria agallocha. The sequence goes on along the minus strand of CM075822.1, from coordinate 3,675,221 downwards.
TAATTCAACAATTTCATTTTAAACATAATATAATTTCATTCTCAAAAATATTTATATAAATTTCATAAATTCTAAATAAATTTATAGACACTTTTTCATGTTTAAATTCATTTTAAGCCATTACCCATCTTATACCCACACATTATGCCTAAGTATATACTAAGGATTCATTTTTGTATTTGTTATCTTTATTTTTGATCCTGTCAGTGGCTTTAATTTCAATCTTTGCAATCTACTCATTTACTTTCCAATCTATTTACATTTTATTTCGGTCCCTACTCTCTTTATTCTTTTTATACAAAACTTATTACAATATTATTATACAATTATTCATTATCTTACTTACTTAGATCCTTAATGCTATTAATATTTTCACATCATTTAATTTTATTTATTAATATTTTAAATTCTATTCCTTAACATGACTTAATTTTTATTTAGTTCCTTGCAGCCCCTTAAATTATGATTTTATCCTCCACTTGTATTTTCGTGTACAGAATTATCATTGTTTCTTTCTTTTTCACACTTAAACTTTTATATAAAGGAAAATTACTATTTACCCCTGAACTTCATTGCTTTATAGCTTTATCCTTCTAGTTCACTCTTATTTATAAAATTATCATCGGTTCTATACTCTATATTTGTAATTCATTATACTTTTATGGAACTACAATTTAGTTCCTAGAACAACCGAATTACCATTTTATTCTTTTTCCTCAATGTTTTGCAAAATTTTAGTTTGCCTTTGAACTTTCAATTTTTTTCATTTAAGTCCTTTATCACTTTAATTATATCATTTTTCATTCTTTTTATTATTTTTATTTTATCTTATGTTAAACACTATTAACATTTATTAGTCATCAATATTTGGCATATTTCCTAATTTATTCTTGATATCCATCTGGACTAATATAATATAATATAATATAATCCATTTTAATCATTTTTATATCAATTTAATTACTTAAATCACTCACTCTCATGTTCATTATCATAGATCTAAACTTAATTAACATAAAAATCATTAAATCATTAAAAATTCCCTAAGCATATCATTCGATCATAAGAGATCTTCCACTTAAATTTATTTTCTTCTACCATTAAATCATTCAAAATACCACTTTTTAATCATTTTAATAATTTCTATAGCAATTATTCATGTATTAATCACATACATGTACAACATACGTTGTAACACCCTTACTGAACAGTTTGACTGAACATGATATAACCTGAAATTTTTTTTTTCCAAGGACCATTGGTCAGATACCGGTCATTGACCCTTTGAGGAACAATGCACTGAGTGACAATTCCAAAATCAGCAAGATTTTTCTTTTGAATCTTAACTATCCCATCAACCCAGGCTGGACCAATAAGAAATACTTATAAAGTAAGTAAGCCGATAAAGCTATAATTGTCCAAGTGACTGAATACCAAATAAAAAATTCGGCAATATAACGCCTTAAAACTTATCTAACCCACCTGCAAATCAAATAATTTCTCAGCCTTTCAAGGGCACCACAAAGCATAAATAATTTTTCACATACATCTCATACATTCATTCTCATTATTAATCATATTTCCTAAGACAAATCAATATTACATATTACATTCTAAAACTATTATAATACTCCAAAATAAAGAATAATTTACATTAAAAGTTCCTTGTTACATATATACACCTCAAAGGTGATCAGTCCACACTAGATCCCCTCTTCTGATGGAGAACCGAAGCAGCTGTCCAACTAAGGACACACCTATCCTGATACCTACACGGATAGTAAAATCCGTGCTAAGCTATAAAGCTTAGTGGGGAACAAAATAATCTAAAGATACTCTTTACAATACAGTACATAACCTCAATTATAAAAATATAAAGTTTAATAATATTGTCGTTAATACCTCTAATTACCTTGGATCCAAGCTTTTACATTTAGCAATAATCACAAACATAAAAGAACATCATTAATTGTTACGACAGAAAACGTTTAGCATAATTCTTACATATCTATATATATATACATCAGTAAAATATAGTATGCAATATAATTTCATTTTCATGTAATCATTAAAACAATCTTAATCAGGTTCATTATATATTACATGCCCACATCATATCACATATTATGCATTTGACCTATAACAAAATTGTATACATACTCATATATATATATAAACAAATATAACCAATTAAGAAATTAGCTTATGATTTTCAGAAGCTATATAATTGAAGACAAATTCCTCGTGTACTATACGTACTCATAATATACAGATACATAATATAGATATATCGAATTATTGATTCACATGCTTATCAATATTATAACTTTGCAATTTAATATCCATTTGATGTACTTATACAAGAGAATAATTCTTATACATTTTAGTTCTGAACTATAACATTTCTTATATTTTATACTTTTTAACTTATTTTCATATTAATGCCCCTAGAACAGTACCGACAGAAATACTCAAACTGGATATACGGGATGTGGACCCCATGGGCCACAACAGAATGAGAAATGACCTCCAAAATCATTTCTCATATAACATATGAACATATGACAGTACGTATAATGTATGTACTATGGAGATCAACGATCCAACCATAGTAAAGTAAGTTGCCATGACTTGCACCGCGGTATAGAATCCCTATGGCTAGCCAATTATATCCTGAGCTAGTTTTTACTGCCAGACTATTTCTAAGGGCGCAAAAGATCACTTACTTTCAGTACATTTATTAACTTTATCATCAGTTCAATTCAGATAATACAGTTATTCAGAACATTCAATATTTTTATACAATTTATGAACCATCATTCACTTAAGTAAGGAATTATTTCACAATTAAAACACTTTTTAGTCATCAGAGAAGTCTATTTTATACATAATCTTTCACTTTACTTTAAACAATCTAATAATCATATGTGAAACAATCTAATAATCATATGTAAACAATACTTGTACTAGTCATGATAGTTCATTTCTGACTATATTTGAACTATTGATGCGAGAATCAACTTATAAACACAATCACGATAAAAAAAACATACCTGTATAGTTCTTCAGAATCATTTCCATTATTCCACTGTACTTAATTTAATAATTAAACAATCATACTCTAATACGATATTTGATACATGCATTCAATGCATCATTCTTAATAAAAATGTCTGTATATGTATCTACATTTCATAACAGACTTATAAATGGAATTATATGATCTTAAATAGTCATATACTAAAACAATCATAGTAATACACACATCATACATAGTCATGCCCTTTCTAACAAGTAATATAGAATTATCCATATATTAAGATTGCATACATATATATAAGTAATGATCATTATATTTGTTCAAGTATAGGCCTTATACTAGACTATAAACCCATTCTTATACAAATATACTTATACTGTTCTTGTATGTTTAAATACTGGAATATAATGCTCACCGGTTTACGATCACCTCAACCAAATGTATTAATCTTCACTTAATTTATATTTTATTTCCTTAATCCACTTTTAACACCTATTAGATTAAAGAGAATCAATTATATGTTCTTTAACAACACCTAAGGAAATTCTTGGACAAACTAATAGGCTAGTATAAACGCTACTCCTTATAACTAAAGATACTACGTTCTCTAAAACGTCAATTGAGAGCACTTAACATATTCAAGTCAAGTTTACATAAGCTTTATGGCTCATTTTACATTTAACAATCTAATAAATTACATGTTTGTTATTCATCATTTATAAAATTATCAATTCACTTCCATGCTACATATTATAATGGCTTAACCTGTTAATCTCTGCCTATATATATATATATATATATATATATATATATATATATATATTCTCTATGATCTATAAAGTCTTTGAAACTTCCAGATGATTTTGACATTACAAACAAATCATAAGTGGTTCATATAATATAACCGTACATCCATATATATATATAGCCCAGTTCATTTCAACAATTAAGAGTTATATCAAAACTCCTACTTTACAATGAACTTACTTTCGCAATTACATTATAGTTAACAATGGTGTTCAATATCCAATTCGTATAAATCTCAGAAAAGTATGTACTCATATCTATGATGAGAATTACCTTCAAATATATTTATTAGATGCCTATTTATCTTGTGAAATAGATACTTTAAACTTCCCTATAAGCATAATAAATCAATGATTATACATACTGTATCACGCAATTGTCAAAACTTATAGAAAGACCAAATAAAATCCTTACATAGTTATAATACAACTTCACAGTTGATTACTCTTAACTCACTATATCCCCACATCATATTATACTCACCATTTCAATTAAACTTAGTTCCTGTATTCTATCAATTCATACACACAGAGACAACATTTATATCAAGTCATATTCAATATTATCTATATGCCTTAAATCAAACTGTCGTATAAATAACATTTCCTCAAAATATTATTATTTGGCATAAACTCTCTAACAAACATCTATACATGTATTAAAAACTAAATTATGCATCATGCATAAAATTTAAGAGAATTCCTTGAGCAAGTTTAGTTCCCATACCGAAGAATCGAAGCCCAGAATGCCCTCTCCATTATGCCTCGCCGGAGTCTCACCGGAGTCTCGTCGGAGACTCGCCGGAGAGCTACCAAAGCCATCTATCGAAAGATCAAGCCGCTGGCGACCGTCCGGCGATACTCACGCGCCCCAACACCGTCGCACTTGGTCGGGATCTAAGCTGGAAGATCCTGCTTCGCCGGAGGCCGATCTACCTACTGCCGGCAAGTGAGGAGAAACGAAAGGCACGAGGAAGACCGCCTCATCACAGGGAGTTCACCGGCGCCACTCATGCCATCAGTCACTGTCCCCGATCGCCGGAAGGAGGAGAAATGAGTTCGGTAAGAGAGAGAAAATCGGGCAAAAATAACGCCATAGGTGGAGGTAGACGCCGGCGATGGAGAAGAAACGGCACGTAAGCTGTCGCCGATAGGAGTGGCCGGCGTAATACTGATCGGCGCTCTCTCTCTCTCTCCTTTCCTTGTTCTTCTCCTTCCCCGATCCTCTTCCTTTTTTTTCGTTTTTCTTTTCTCTTTCTTTTTTTTTATAATAATAATAATAATAATAATAATAATAATAATAAGAATTATAATTACCCCCATTTATTTTCCTTTTTAATTATTGACCCAAACCTTTAATCAAATCACAAAAATGTCTAATATATATATATATATACCTATACACACATATATACTTTAGTTTTACTCAAACATAAATTTACACATTTAATCAATTTAAATTAAAAATTAATACCATGAATCATGACATTTCAACTATGATCATTTTTGGGACATTACATACGTAACCACAAATCAAACCAAATCAATAAAAATTAGGAGATATTTTATCCACTTACTTTAGATTTACTTCTTTTATACTTTAATCTTCCTATTCTTAGCTTTACTCGATAAATCATTATCATTTTCTTTAAAAATCTTAAGTAGCCAAATATGTAAAGGTATAAAACCATCATTTTTTTCTCTAAAGTTAAATCTAATATCACAAATAAGCTCTACATACCTTAATTTATCTATATAAACCTTTAAATCAGATTATAAAGTTTGATTTCTCATACCTCATTTTTACTATATAACTTGATAAATCTTGATTTTTCAAATTTAATCAATCCAATTTGAGCTTATATAAGATCACCATGTGAAATAGAAGCCTTGATTTTTTTTGACAAAGTAAAATTTGGTGGGAGATTTTAAGAGAAAAAATGAAGAATTCCATGAGAAAGGGAGAGTAGCCAATTCGGCCATGAAGGAGATGGGAGAAAACTATGGTGAATTCTTGAAGCTTGCAAATTTTTAGGCTATTTATAGGGCTGATTTGGGATGGACTTGGTTCAACAAAAGTAGTTAGGCCTAATTTAAGTCCAATTTAATTTTTAAGCCCATTTAATACACTCTAAATTATTTTTCTCTTTTTAACACCTCAAATCCACTCAAAATTAATTTCATAATTCTTAAAATAAAAAATTAAGCCTCTATGAAATTTTTTAGCTCAATCGAAGTCTATTTCTAGTCTGATTCACTCAAACCAGTCCGATTAGTTAATTTTTGGTGTTACCGTAAAATTATTTTTTCACTATCAAATAATTCTAAATACTAATTAAAGCCTAACTGGAACTTCTTGTAATTTTTAAAGATAATTTTTTATTTTTAAAGCTCAATCAAATTTACGGTCAATTGATTACTATTTAAACCAAAATTATTATTTTTCTCTTACTTTATGTGTTCAAAACTTTTTAAAAATACTTTCATAATTCTCAAAATATATTTATTAGGCTTCAAAAATATTTTTAAATTAATCAGAGATTGCTTTCTGATCTGGTTCACTTTTACCAGCTCGATAATCCAATTTTTTAAAGTTACTAAAAAATTAATTTTTCATTACCATATAATTATACTCATAAATACTAGTGTGTTTATATTTTTAGATTATTTTTCTGAGATCTGTAGCATATTGTATGACCCAATCAAACTAGTTATATTTCAAATTTGGGAGTGACTTAACTTTTTAACGTCTTTCCGAGATCCAAACGATCTCCTTTTAATCCCAAATTTGAACCATGAACTCTTGCTAATATGCTATTTTCAATGATCAAATAAAATATTTTTCGACGCCAGAAGGTACTATTCACTATAGTGATACTATTCACATTCGAAAAATACTATTATCGACTAATCTGATATTTGGACCATTACAAACCCTGCTAGGATCACTTTTTATGATCTTGTAATCTTTACCCGTTATCACAAAATAATTTTTCAAAGCATCTCTCACAGCATTTGTATCTTTAAAAGCCATCTCTTTACAGAAATAACCATTTTTTCCTCCTTTGGATCATAACTAACTCTCTTTTTGTAAGTCTCAATTCTCACTTCTCTCTCACATATGACATCCCCAATGTCTTATTCACTTTCACTTTATATTTCACTATCATCTTCCTCTATACCATTGTTCTCCTCGTTATCACTACCACTTGAACTCTCAACATCATCTTTGTCACTATCCGAATAACCTATGCTGCTGTTTGTATCTTCGGATTCAATATCACCTACATTCTCACAACTATCTTCACTAATATAAGCCCTATTTTCATCAAGTCCAGCCCTCACTACACTAGGCCTATCTTTACCAGCCCCAACTACACTAGGCCTTTCCTCATTAGGCCCATTAACATCTACATTGGTCCTATCAACCTTTTCTCTACTTAATCCCAATTTAACTAACAAATCATGAGGAAATTCAATCAAGTCATATTTGGTAACATGAAAGAAAACAATATCCCTTGTAAAATAATCTAAAGCAGAGAGTATCTTATGCACACTACCATCCCCTACAAATGCAAAAAAAAAAAACCATTATGCATTTCCTTACCTGGTTCAAGACATAGCAAGTATTTCATATCCTTCAAGCCCAACCTCTCTATAAATTCGGCCTATATATCTTGGTAGCTTATTAAGTCTGGGTCAAATTTCTTCATTAACTTCATTGATAATTGCGAATTATATAATGTTTTTAGTATGATTTTAGGTGTATAAGTAAGTTAATTTTGTTTTAATTTGGCTGAATTTTAGTTTAAATAGTTATATTTATGTTTAAGGAGTTAATTGAAAAGTTTTGGTGTTTTTTCAGGTTAAATTAAAAGAAAAAGGGTTTAATTGCAAAAGATAAGAAATTCTGGGCCAAATCTATGAACTTGGGAAATTTATAGCAGTAAATTATACGTGAATTTCAGCGAAGTAATGAGTGGCCGTGCATGAAAAATACATGAAAAATTAAAGGGCAGCGTATGAAGACAAGTCAAGCCAGTTACCTTGTGAGTGGTCGTGCACCTAAAGGCCATTTTCTTTAAGTGGTCGTGCACTTTAATGTTTGCCTATGCAAGGTAGTGCATGAGAAGGAGAAAAAACCTAAGTGGTCGTGCATCCCAATGAAGAAAGATGCACAGCAGTGCATCAAATAAATGAGGATTTTGAGTGTCGTGTGTGAAAGTCCGATGTTTTGAAGGAACTTTCAATTTAAGAATAAGTCTTTTTTTATTCTAATTGAGGAAGTCTAGAAGATTACTATGTCTTATTTTTGGCTATAAATAGATGACTCAAATACCAAAGCAAGAAGATCATCAACTAGGAGAGCTCAATACTTTAGTTTTTACATAGTTTTTCTATTTCTTCTGTTCTTATTCAATATTTTCCTTTTTAACTTTGTTTTAGTTTTTAAATATGGGTAGTGAGTAGTTTTCTTTAACTTTTGCTAAAAGATACTTGAATCCTTAACTCTTTATTGTTATGACTTAGTTTGTGCTTAAAGTTTAATGCAAGTTTTGATTATTTCTTAGTTTTGAGCACAATTTTATCATTGATTAGCTAAATCTTGGTTGTTAACTTGTTTAAATTATTGGTTAATAATTGATTTTTTTGTTAATCATTGATATACATGTTCTTAGGTTAGTTTACTTATATTGATGCATGATTATGTTTTTCATTAGATATAGTTATGTGTTAATTAACGTAAATTAAGGCTAAGAAAAATATAACTAAGAATAGGTAAAAGTTAAATTTACTTAAAAAAAGTTAATAGACATATAGGAGATTTAACTCAGATCTTTATGCTAAGTATTGGATTATTCTTAATAAGAAAGTTTTAATGCTTAAAATGATAATTTTAATTTAAGTTATCTTGTTTTATTCATCTGAATTCTTCATAATTACTTGTGTTTCTTTTTAATTAAGTCATGACAATATAGGTTAAGTTGGATAATCATTTAGTGAAAGTTGCTTTTAAATATTGATTTTTCCTCATTTGATTATTTGCTTTCGTTTGAGTTTAATTTAATTTTTTCAAAATCTTTCATTGTTTTAGTTTATTATTTTCAGTTTAAAGTTTTATTTTTAATTTTCAACCTTCAACTACACAACTTTGGCATTTCTTTTCTGTCTTGTTCACACAAATTCACTTGAAAACTTAAATAATTCATACATACATAAGTTTTCCTTGGGTTTGATATTTTGGGATCATAATTATATTTTCCTATATTACTACACTTGTTAGACATCGGTCATCTGTTTTTCCCTGTACACATGCAATTTGATCCCCAAAATGCCATTTCCCATTCCAGTTAAACCATAAATTTATAGTGGTTCTCAAACTTATCATGCATTCATTAAAGAGTAAAAAAAAGTGAGAACTTGTCTGAAAGAGACAAGTCAATGAAGACAGAGGAACTACTATAAAGAGAATAATGTCCCATGAAATTAGGACAACAAGCTACAATATTCGAGATGAGGTTCAATTTTCAGCTTTAACTATTTTCCAACTTGTATAAAAAGGGAAAACCCTCAAGCCCATTATTTAGTAACAAACAACCCTAAACCCCGTTATTCATTAACAACACACTATCACTAAAACTGAATTAACCAACCTGAAGGAGTCTTTAGCCTCTCCAAAGTGCTATATCAACATTTTAGTCTGCTTCATTTGATGTATTCCCTTCTTTGCTGAATCAAATTTTTGCTGGATTTAGTCTGCGATTTCAAATCACTTTCTACAATTTAGAGTTTCACCTCGCGATCTTCAGTTTTTCTTCGATTTCGATTCAATGTTAACATGCAATATGTGTAGATTGAAGAAATCAATCTCAAGAACTTATCAGATTGCGATGTTGAAGAGATTTTTTTGGAAGCATGTTTGATTGAGAAATGATATCGAGAGAGGGCAGATGGAAGAGGGTAAAAGAAAAAGCAACTTTTTTTAACCTAAAACATGACATGCACGAGCTACCAAGTAGATAGTGACGTGTTCCAATCAAGTTCGCCATGTGTCTAATTTTGATACGTCACCGATCAACTAATGGGAGTTCGATCAAAATTGACAGTGGTTGATGACAAGGGTATAAATTTCCCGATTTTCATACTTTAGTGGCAAAAATCTTCCAAATGAAATTTTACGGGTAAAGTTGCACTTTTTAGAAAACATCAAAAGTAAAAATGCACATTTGGCAAATAAAAATCAAATGTATTTGCCAAGTAAGTTGTTCCTTGAAAATGACCCTAAACTTTTTTGTTTGTTTGAAAGTGACTCTAAATTTTTATTTTGCTCAAATTAAGTTTAAATTTTATTTAATGTGATGCTGCTTATGCCTAGTACTTGGTAAAATATGAAATATTTAGTAGTAGAATTTTACTGTTTTTATAATATTTTACGCTCAAATATGAATTTATCTAAATATAGTATACTTTAAATGTACCTTTTATTTGCAGGAATTTGCTTAAAATATCTCATTATCTCGTAAAAAAAATGAAATGGATAAAATATGCAATTTACGAATTTCACAAGGCCTCCCTCAGTAATTATATCAACAACATCGAAATAATATCGCAGCAGGAGGTCCAGAATCCCAGATGAAGTTACCTGTCCGGTCAAATCGATGGCTCAGAATTGACCACTAAGAAAAACCTAGTCATCAGCATCTACGGTTGAGATCAGAAAGAGAGAGTTAGGGCACAATCGTCCCCGTCCCTGAGTGAGTGACCCGGAGATCAGAGAGATCGAGAGGACGTCTATAATAAACCCCACTCCTCAGTCCTTTCTATTCGAGCGCTAAGTTCTACCGAGAGGTTTTGGATTTGAGATTAAGCCATGGCGAAGCCGCGTAAGCCCAAGAACGAGGACTCGAAGCCCGAAAATTCAGGAGCTATAGTTCGTCACCAGAAGCTCTGCCTCTCTATTGACATGGATAAGCGCCAAATTTACGGGTCCGTTTTTAGGGTTCTCTTCTTGTGTGAAGTGAAAAATTTGAAGTTTTATTGAATTGGATTTGTGCGTTTTGGCCTCTACTGATTTTCTTTTTTTTTTTTTTTTGGGTTGGGCAGTTACACTGAGTTGGAAATTGCTGTACCGGACATAGGGATTGTGGGGCTACACGCGGAGAATTTAGGTATCGAGAATGTTTTTGTTGATGGGGAGCCTACCGAGTTTGAATATTACCCCCATCAACAAAATGCAGTGGAAAGTGAGAAGAGATGGAGCTGGGTCTCGACTTCTGGTTCTGCTGCTGATGCTGCAGGTTCTGCATACGTGTCTGCGCTAGAGAGAGAGCTGGTTCCAAATCTTCTCATTAATTGTTACAAAGCTTTTAGGGTTCCCAATGAACAACAAGATCAAATGAACTTGGAGAATGGTGACGGTGAAGCCAAGCAGGTTACTGTGGCTTATCTTAAGTCTTGTTATTTTTGGCTCCATTTTGGCATTTAAGTATGTTTTCAATGAAGATCCTTAAGTATACGGGACTTCAATTTTATCTTGCGTGATTATATTTTGGAAAGTGCCGCTCATTCTGGGACATTAACTTATCTGAGTTAATTGAGTACCATTTACTGTTAGAAATTGCTTTCGTCTTCGGAGTTTATATTACTGGAGCATGCTTTCTCTTTTCTTATTTTTGATTGTGGGTAGGATTCTGTGGTATGGGCATGAGTTGTCATGATGAGGTTTACACCTTTGTGGTTTCTCATGTAGGTTGATGTTGGATGCAGAGTGTCAAATTGGTTCGAATCAATTATTGGGTAGAGAAAACAGAGTCAGGGATCCACTTTAATGACAATGTGCTACATACTGATAACCAAATAAGGCGTGCAAGATGCTGGTTTCCTTGTGTTGATGAAAGTTCTCAGCGTTGCTGGTACTGAACAATTGGTTCTATTCTTATTCATTTCTCCTTTACTCCCCTAATTCAAAATTAATCAGCTACTTATAATGTTACTTATTCAGTTATGATCTGGAGTTCACTGTTGCCCATCATCTTGTTGCTGTCAGCACTGGAACCTTACTATACCAGGTGAGCTTCATGACATGTTATTTCTTGCTTATGTGGACTAATGACACGTGATTGGTCAGTTATAAGGTTTTGTATTTGAGTCATGGTTCAACTGATTGAATGATCATCATTCAGATGGTGAACTTAATAGCTACAGTTTGAACATCTTGGTTTTATTAGAAAGTTTGTAGTTGATTGTCCAAGTTCCAGTCTGATTCATATTCATGCACCTTGCTGAAGATACATCAAAATTTTTAGCATTTTTGAATCATATTGATTGATTTTAGCATAACTGTATTGGCTGGTTTTCTATGATGTTCAATGTGGGAGTGGATAACATTTTCTCTTCCAACTGTTATATTAATATTCAGCATCAAAGTATCAGGGTTTGATCAATAGAAAGAGAATGGAATTTGAAGGGATTATTGAAAATCCTTTAGCTATACATAATTAAAGATTTCTCATGTTTAGTAGTCTATAGATTATATATGTGATACTTGTTTTACAGCTATACTCTATTGAACTAGAATCTATGGTAAGGGTGAGCAAATACTAGAAGATATGAAGTTATAAATGAAATACATTCTCACATTTAGATTTTCAAGATTTATAGTAATGTTTGAATTCCATTTGCTAATTGGTTCTTTGTTTAGTTGCATGTTGGGACATAGGAACTACACCCTTTGTCATTCTATCAACTCCTTAGATTACTTTCTTTACAAATCCGGGTCCGATTCCCGGTTGGTGCATAATTTGCGGGGATAGCTCAGTTGGGAGAGCATCAGACTGAAGATCTGAAGGTCGCGTGTTCAATCCACGCTCACCGCACGCATCTTTGGGATCGAGGCTTTGTTGAATTAAGAGTAAATGAGGAGGCTGGTTTATAGTAATCCCATTTGTGAAATAGTTCTCTTACTATTGTGGGATTTTTGAGGGGATGCAGAGTTTTGACCGCTACATGAATAAGTTGATGCTAGAAATTTGAAGTTTTTTTATTCACAAAATATGTACTTTTTAGTTGGTTAAATGTGTGAGTGGATTTCTTCCCCTTAAATTGTTTCGTGCTATTAATAAGCATGATAGAGATGTGAGAAGGTAATTTTAATTGGTATATTGAAATTACACAGAGATGATTCATTTGCAGAAAGATGTTTCAGTGGACTTTGGTCCTCAATGTACAGATAGATGGGAACTTAGGGTGATAGTGATGCTTTGAACTTTTTATTATGAAATTAAACTCCAATTTGATTTATATATTTTTGTATGTTGTTTAACCGATTTCAATATTGTACAAAATAAGGAGCAATTCAAATGTTCCAAGTTTTTTGCAAATTTTTCTTCATAAGAATTACCATTTAGAGGAACAATTTTTTTATGAGCTACATTTATATTCTTCATTGAGTCTAAGATTGCCTAAAGCTTGTATGATAACATAATAAAGTTGCATTTCCCTTTTAGCTTCTGAAGAATCTTCATTTAGCTTGTGTATATTTGTGATGTTCTATTTATTATATCCATCAGTATTATAGTCACACTATGTGTGGCATTTGTAGGTTAGATCGCAAGGCAACTTCATCTTCTATTTTTTTGGCTTTAAATTATTGTTAAACGAGAATTGTAGATAAGGTTTTCATATACACCTATCTCTGGACTCTCTGCAGTTTATGCAAACTTTTGGGGATCCAAACAGTCTGTTGGGTCTACGTGCTTGTCAACACTTTGCATTTTGAACTAGGAAATTAATAGAGAGAAATTTTGGGAATAGTGGTTTTATGATCTTAAAGCTAATATAGAAGTGACTTGGATTTGCTGTGGTTTCAAACAGATATACCTAGTTGGTGCTTCTCTATCTCTCTTCCCTTTTTTTTTTTTTTGGCTGGGGGGACAAATTAACATAGTGAATTAACGAACTTAAGGCTGGTCTAGTAAAAGTTAGTTGGATTTTCTATGATTTGAGATTGATATGCATTGATTGATGTTTTTAGTAAATTATATCATTCCATTGATGGAATGACAAAGTAACATGACATTGACAAATTTATCATGATTTTACATGTTTGCTTTGAGTGGTATGAATGTTGAAAGAGGAATATTAAACCTAAGAATTATTCTTGATTTGAAGTGTACAGCTGCTATATACTTAGAACATTGAAGCGAAGTTAGAGTTTTCAATACAAGATTATGTAAAACAAAGTTCGTGAGTCAAGAGTCATTTACCGTGGGAGATGTAATGCATTTCAAATTCATATTTCAAGCTGTTAAGAATGAGTTATTTACATCGGCAAAACCAACACATTTGGAATTTTAACTGAGAGGGAGAAGGAATTTCAAAGAAATGGAGAACTTATTTGCATCTAAAATATACACCGGCTTTTTTGTTGTCCTATGTTTATAGCCTTTTACTGTTCCATTTAAGTGAGAACATGAGAAGTAATTCTCTCTCTCTCTCCTCATTTTTTTTTCTCATTCTTCTTTTGTAAACAATGCTACTTTCTTAGAGTTGTGAACTTTAATGAATCTTGTCCACTTGCTATGAACTTATTTACTATTAGTAAGGGTAATTTAGAATCCACTGATGGCCCATTTGATTAAAGTTTAAAAATGAACCCAATTTTCAAGGAATGAGGTGGTTAGTTTGATTTCAGGTTTGGTTTGACATGTACTATCACATTATTAAGTATGTAACCAATTTAGATTGTGGTCCTGGCCACTTAATTTGTGTTATTATGAGAACTGGAATCAGTGCTTAATGATGTGACAGTAGCAAGTAAACTAAACTAATAAAAAATGTCTTTCTTTATTGATATTTATTGCAATCTTTTCCCAAACTTCTTATTTTTATTTATGTTGAGTTTAATTCTGATGTAATTGTTTCATGGTCTACAAAATGTCTTCCATTTTTTTTTTCCGTTTTCATGCATTTTGGTTTGACTAGTTTATTTATGTTTTTAAAATTATTTTAGAAATGAATTTTTGTGCGGTAGAGTGGCGTAACAAGTTCTTTTGTCAAATTATTTTTAAGCTTAAATGTTGTTTAATTAAGAATAAATTAATTTTTGTGCAGTAGGTGGTCATAATAAGTTCTTTTTGTCTTATTGATTTTTATTTAAACTTAACAACCCCCTCCCTTCCTTCCCCCTTCATCCTTTCCCCTTTTATGTCATTACCTCCTCGGGCCAATCTTCTCTCTCTCTCTCTCTTCCCTCTTTCAATTTCATGCGTGTTTTATTTTTAATTCTTAAAACTTTATTTAATATGTGAATTTTAAATTTTTAGTGTTCTGTTAATGGTTGGTCATACTCTAGTTTGAGGGGAATGAACTTTTGGTTCACGAGAGGGAATGGGGAATGACTGATTATACTTTATGGTGGAATTCCATTCCTCCTCTTAAGGGAATCAAAATGGTGGAACCTGGTTCCCCTTCTATGGAAAGTAAAATGGAATTTTGCTCTTCCAAGCAATAGGAATGATGCATATATTCCATTCCTCTTTAAGTGATGCAGTTGTGTTCATTGATCTACATGGCCTTTGAACTTGAACAAAATGGTTAAGTTAGTGTTAAATGAAGTCACGGGGAAGTTGATTAGGAATTATAGTTAAAGGTCTTATCGTTGTAAGATGCAAGTAGAATCAACTAAGTATTGATGCTTATGGCTGGGTTAGAATTCTTAGAGTTTCATCTTTTAAATTCTTGGAGTTAATTGGGGTTCTACATTAATGCTTTCAGGAGCTCCGAGCTTTGATCGTATTTTTATAGTTAGATTTCACCTGGTATAGGATGTTATCCTCCTAGCTATGGCATGGACAACTTGGAAAGTGAAAGTTAGGGCTTTTAAGAATAGAAATCCCATGAATACTTGTAGCATGTGTTCTTATTCATGGATAATCCAAAGATTATTCTGCAGGTCTTTTCACTGTGGTCTTCATTTATCGAAAGCCTTTCTTTGTTGTTAATATGGGTTTACTTATCATAGAAGATCTAACTGTGGATAGATAGATTAAATTAGGTATATTGTCAGAATGCATGAAGTTTAACAGTGAGTTTAACTGAAAATCTGTAATTTCTTACGAGGCAAAAAAGAGAAGGTTGCAATTAATTGAAATAATGCACTCTACTGGTATTTGGGAGCTTGAAGAATGCTTAGATTGCTTTTTAGCTAAAATATAAGAAGATATGCTTCAATTTTTGATATCATTTTTGTTATAAAATGATATCAGACCGGAGCTACAAAAATCCTGTGGTCTTCGTCAAATTTTGGAAATCAATGGATTAATCTTGAAGTAAAAGGGGGAAAAAAGAAGAAATTATACGTCAACAATCAAGGTTCCCCTCACCAACCTTGTGGAATGCTATAGTATTGAGTTGGCATTGGGAAGACAATTGCTGGACAGAGGATTACAAATGGAGGTGCATTACTGTTAAATTTGGTGAAGTAGAGAGAGGTGCATACTTCTTCTTGGAGGGTAATTTTGGAAGCTTTTTGCCGTCTCAAAGCTCATGCTTTTCTTAGTTTGTAGAATGGATGAGGAGTTTTATCTCTATGCAGGAGGTTAAAGGTAAGGGTTAGTAGACTTTTCGTTGGTAGGAATATCTATGAAATGGTGAAATATGTAGAGTTGTTTGCTTTCCTTCAGTCTCTCTTTAACAGCAGCTCAATCCTATTTAGATGAAATATGGACTTAGAATGTTAACATCCACATATGGATACATGTAAGAAAAGGTTTTAACTTCGATCTCTTACCATTTCTGGAATTTTTCGGTTAAATGTCATGACTATAGTTTTTGGAGAGGAAATATTTTCTTGCAATGTTCAAAAGTTCATCGAATATTTGGTTTATCACATAGAGATGTGCAAATTACCCGCTTCATTCTAATTGCCATTATGTCTTTCATGGATTATTTCGTTTTTCTGTCTTCTTTGGTACTCCTCCATTTTCTTCAACACAATCTTTTGCATTTTTGTATAATTGTGAAGACAGAAATTGAAAATATTTGGAAATTGGAGAAACTTGACTGTGTAAGACAAGGAAGTTCCTTGCATATAATCAAAATGCATTTGGCTTTTCTGCCAGTCCTTTAACATGTATTTGATAAATAATGGCGACTTTCAATTCAATTAAGTCACCGAAATTGTTTGAACAGAATAATTATTGGATGACCACATTGTAGCTTCTTTCTGCAGATGCATAGAACATTTGCAATTAAAATATATTTGGCTTTCTGTATTTCTTCTACATTAATTTAGTTGTGGATCTTATTTGGCTTAAAGCAAATACTTGATGACAAGACTTTTATGCTGCTATTCAGTTGGGAACTTATGTAGTTGAGTCATGTTTGTTCTCTTTGCATTTAACTTTTTTTGGCATTTGAGCTTGTAAGGTGTTTGATTGGCTGCAAGCTGCATGGCCATCCTTGTTACAATACTTGATTATGCATTGTGACTGTATTTAGATAAGTGCGGAATGGCATTTTTTTGTGTAGCATTTGAACTTTGTGGTTCAACTTACTTGATGTTATTCAAGCAATGATAAACTTTGTAGTGAAGGCCTATATTTTTGTTCTATATATTGGGTTGTTAGTTTTTTTCAACAATTTCAACAATATGTTTGATTTTATATTGCAGGTTTTAAGCAAAGATGATTTCCCCAGGAAAACATATGTCTATAGATTAGATGTTCCTGTAACGGCTCAATTGATATCATTAGTGGTTGCACCATTTGACATCCTTCCTGATCACCATGTCGGTTTCATATCACACATGTGCTTGCCTGAAAATCTGTCAAAGCTGCGGAATACAGTGGGCTTTTTTCATAATGCGTTCAAGTGTGTTGTTTTTGTCTTTAAATTTCTTCTACAAATCTTTGTTTTGGTTGCCTGGGATTTAAATGTGTATGGCATTTCTTGATTGGTGATGTATTTTCAACAGCCATTATGAAGAATACCTTGATGCAAAATTTCCATTTGGGTCTTACACACAAGTCTTTTTAGCTCCTGAGATGGCAATATCTTCATCAAGTTTGGGAGCTTCCATTAGTATCTTTAGTTCACAAGCTTTATATGATGAGAGGGTTATTGATCAGGTATGCTCTTTCCTTAAACATGTATTTTTGGTGCATATATGATGCTCCATATTTGTTCTTTGTATTTGATATGCATATATGGGTAGCATAATATTGTTTAAATATATTTTTTTGTTAGAATTCTGAGACTAATAATTATAGCCACTGAAATTATGCTTGCATAACTATTGATAATTTACATGAAGGATACATGATCACTAATCTACCATTGCAGTGTTGGACCATATTTATGATCTAATTTTGCATTCATCATGCTTTCTAGGGGTCTAGAAATCTGTCTTAACATAAAAACATAATGCATGGTGTTATGGGCTTTGGGCAAAAAAGAGGAGGGAAACAATGACCATTGTGAGCTTGAATTTTATCACTTCCTAAACAACATAATGTTTTTGCTCCATGTCTCATTTGGGAGAGGAAACTAAAAATGCAGTGAAGTCCCATGGAAAAATGAAACTTGTGATTGAGAAACAAGTTCTGGCTAGAGGCAGATGTTGGTTTCTTGCATTGTTAAATCTATTGCATTGACAGGTTATGTTATACACAAAATATATGCATCTTTTGGCGTGAATGTGTTGTAATTACTTAAAAATAAAGTAAATTCATTTAGAATTGGAATTATCGAGCACAATGCTTTTTGATAATACTAAATTGTGCTGAAAGGTCATAAAATGGTAGGAGTATGCACATGGTAGCTTGAGAGAGCACAATGTTTTATTTCAAATGGTGTTGGTTGTATTATATTTTCAACATTTTGTGCCAAATGCGCTGGTACATCCCAATTTTACCAGAAAGTTGCTGCATACATTGCCATTTTCATTGCAGGCAGTATGTTCCTAGTTTTTCTTGCCTTTGGATATAAAGTAACATTATGTTTGGAAAGTTCTACTTGGATGTGAATATATTTGTGAAAGAGATTTTCTTATTATATCGCTTGTGTATTCTCAACCAATATACAAGGGATTTTATACAGAAATTCCTACGACTAATTAGGAAGTATACTTAATTACAAAATTAACTAAGGATATAAATCATATATTCAACGCTTCTCAAGTCAGTGCAAAAATATTACACATGCCCAACTTGCAAAATAAGGTGTGAAAGGCTCAATTATTGAATCTTTTTGTGAAAACATCAGCTAGCTGTCTTTCTGACTTCACATGAAATAAGCTTAAGACACCATCAGTTAGCTTTTCTTTGAGGAAGTGTTGATCAATTTCAATGTGCTTCGTCTGGTCATGTTGATTAGGATTATGAGTAATACTGATTGCAATTTTGTTATTACAATACAAGAATAACTTGTCTTTTCCGGCCAACTTCAGCTCTGTTAGCAATTTTTGCAGCCATAAAAGCTCACAAACATCTTGAGCCATGGCTCTATACTCTGCTTCTGCACTTGATCTAGCAACTACATTCTGTATCTTGCTTTTTTAAGTGATCAAGTTATCTCCCATAAGTGTGCAATAACTAGAGGTGGATCTTCTGTCATCTAGAAATCCAGCCCAATCTATATTTGTAAAGGCTTCAATTCAAAGATGACCATATTTAGAGAAAAGAAGGCCTTTCCCTGGAGCTGACTCTATATATTGCAAACTGTGAAAGACAACATGTTGGTGAAATTCCCTAGGATTATGCATAAATTGACTCACCAAGTAGGATGCATAAGCAATATTTGGTTGGGTGTGAGAGAGATAGATGAGCCTGTCAACCAATGTCTGATATTTGACTTTATCAGCTGATTCTCCCATTCTTGCTTGTAGTTTTTTGTTGCTTTCAATGGGGGATTCTACAAGTTTACATGTCGGCATACCAATTTAGTCAAAAAGATCCGGGATATATTTCCTTTGAGAAATGGAGATTCCTTTGGTTGATCTGGCAACTTCAATTCCCAAGAAGTATTGTAATTTTTCAAGATCCTTGACCTCAAACTCCCGAGCCAAAGTCAAGCCATTTCTTCTTTATCATCTCCTGTCATTACTATATCATCAACATAAACGGTGAGAAGAGTGATCTTGCACTTGTAGTGTCTTGTAAAGAGGGTGTGATCAGTAT
Organism: Excoecaria agallocha; assembly: GCA_037975025.1. NCBI lineage: Eukaryota > Viridiplantae > Streptophyta > Magnoliopsida > Malpighiales > Euphorbiaceae > Excoecaria > Excoecaria agallocha. Next base: position 3,655,197 of record CM075822.1, on the reverse strand, counting down.
TTCTATGTTGATATCCAAAAGAGATTATGGCTTTGTTGAATTTATCAAATCAAGCTCTCGGAGATTCTTTCAACCTATACAAGGTTTTCTTCAGTCTACACACATTTCCTTTGAGTTCTTTCATTATCAAAACTAGGAGGAATTTTCATGTAAACCTCTTTTTCTAGGTCACTATGAATGAATGCATTTTTCACATCAAATTAGTGCAAATCCCAATTCAAATAAGGTGCATAGGATAGTAAGATTTTGATTGTGTTCATTTTGGCAACAGGTACAAATGTCTTCTTATAATCAACTTTATAAGTTTGAGTGATTCCCTTTGCCACTAATTTGGCTTTGGATTTTTCAATTGAACTATCAGCTTATTGTTTTATTGTGAACATCCACTTGCAACCAACTAGCTTCTTGTCTGGATGAGCAACTAGTTTCCGAGTTTCATTTTTTGGTGAGAGCTCTCATATCTTCTACCATAGCTTCTTTCCATCTTGGATCTGTGATAGCTTCTTTCCAAACCTATGGAATAGACATGGAGGAAAGAGATAGGAGAAAGGCTCTATTGGAAGGAGACAAGGAATTCTAAGAGATAAAATTAGAAATAGAATGTTTTGTACACGACCTGATCCATTTTCTTTGAGCAATGGGTAAATTCAAATTAGAATCAGAAGATAACTTATCTGAAGATTCTATTAGTGTAGGATGCATGATGGTTTTTTCAGATCTATTTTTTTTCGAGTATCTCAACAAATCAGATCTATCTAAATGCCCAACAACATTTTCCCCTGAATACTAGTCTCTTCCTGAACATCAACATTCTCCCTTAGAACACTAGTCTCCCTCTGAACATCATCAATCTTCTCATTCTCCTCTTGAACAAGATCATTAAGGAACGCGTGCATCACTTCTTCTTCACTTCTCTCTCCTTGAAGTGGTGATTGGAGAGTGCCAAAGTAAGGTTTAGATTCTTGAAATGTAATATCCATATTGCCATAGAACTTCCTAAATGGAGGGTGATAACATTCATATCCCTTTTGGATTGGAGAACACCAAATGAACAAACATGTAAGGGCCATCGAATCTAATTTTCCAACATTTCTAGTATGGACAAAGCAAACACGTCTAAAAACTTTTGGAGAATAATATAAGCATTTTTCCCGTATAACATTTTAGAGGACTTTTAAAGTTGAGAGCTTTGAAATGTATTCTATTGATAAGATAAGCTGTTGTTGAAATTGCATACTTTAGTTTTGGTAGATTCATAGTAAATATAAGAGATTTAGCTACTTTCAACATATGTCTATTTTTCCTTTCAGCTATGTGCGCAAGTGCAAGGACAACTAGTTTGGTATATTATCCCGTTGTACTCCAAGTACATACCAAATCTAGTATCCATGTACTCTATGCCATCATCTGTTTTCATACTTTTTACTTTAACATCAATCTGAGTACAAACCATTTTATAAAAATATTCAAAGCAAGAAAACACATTACTCTTTGGTTTTAAATACACCCGAGTCATTATAACAATCAATGAACGTAACAAACCACCAAACCACCAACTATCCGATAATAAAACATTTTTAATAGATCTCCAAACATTAGAATGGATGATAGTAAAAGAAACAGAACTTATATTATTACTCAATGGATAAGAACTCTTAGTGTGTTTAGCAAGTTCACAAATATCACAAACCAAAGAATCAAACTTGGCATTCTTAAATAGATTAGAATATAAGTTCTCTAAGACAAAAAACAATGGATGTTCTAACCGTCTATGCCATTGAATAATTTGTTTATTAACATAATTGCACTGAGCCAAAAAAGCTTGTCTTATACCAGGAATTAGATTGCTATTGTTGTCCAAGATATATAGACCATCTTGCAACCTACCGATGCCAATCCTCTCTCCATTTTTAAGGTCCTATAAAATACAATGTGTGGAAGAAAAATTCTACTTCGCAATTAAGAGAATTTATCATGAAACTTATATATAGGAGATTAACAGGAAATTGAGGTATATGAAGAATAAAAGAGAGTTTAATGGTGGAAGTATAGTCGATAGAACCTATTCCGGATATTGCAGTAAGAGATTCATTTGCTACTCAAACATTATCTTCTTTTTTAGTTGGAGAATAATAATTAAAATCTTTCGAAAGACCTGCCATATGACTGTTTGTATCAAAATCTACTATCAATATATTATGATTGGAAGGAATTGATTCACCTAATTTCATAATGCTGGTTTTTTTTGCCCATCACATGAATTATATGACTTATTGTCCATTATAGTAGCAAAAATTGCCATGACAACAAAAAGGAATCCGAAACAAAACCTACAATGGAGACCCAAAAAACCGAGATGACAAATTGAGGCCGGAAACCACCCTAGACAGAGGCAGAAAGGGGAGGTGAGGTGATCGGAGTTGAAATCGGCGGCAAACAGTGATTGCAGGTGTCATCATGCGTTGGCGCATGAACAATGTCGCCGGATCTTGAAGCGGCGTGTGAGACCATGCGCTGCTATTGGATGGTGGCAAGACTCTTGGATAGAGGCCAAACAACGCCCGGGCTTCCTTCCTAAGGGGGCGACGTCGCTAAAACGGGAGATAAACTTGACCTCTTGAAAGTTGTCGAAAACAGTTACTGGAACTAACCTAAGTACAGGAGGGAGTAAACTCAATCTCCTTTTAAGGCACAAGGCTCTGATACCATGAAGTTTTTTGTGAAAGAAATTTTCTTACTATTTCACTTGTCTATTGTCAACCGATATACAAGGGATCTTTCCTACGACTAATTAGGAAGTATACTTAATTGCAGAATTAACTAAGGAAATAACTCATATATTCAACAAGATGGAATGAGATGATAGTTTTTAGCATATGGCATAGGAAAAGAAAAAGAATGAGAAATCAAACAATTATTCATGTTTCAAGTTCCAAAGCATAGGAAAGGACCTAAAGTATTAAGAACAAAGTAGTTTCACTAAATAGGATTTATGATAGGAGCGAAGGAATGCATTGATTAAAAGAAAATTGTTATTTGAAAGGATAACTAATTTCCCCTTACCCTTTCTTTGCCAATCTCATTAAACTTCAAAACGAGTGATAGCTCTTATCTACTTGCCTTTTATTTTCATATGCTTTTCTTAACTTGTATCCAAATGAAGTAATAGAGTGTAACAAGGGCTGAATGCTGTCAGTGTTTTACTGAATTGTGTGTCATGTATTTTATTAATTGATTTATGAAGAATTTATTTCTGTTCTAATCAGATTTAGCTGTTACTTGTTTGCTATTCTTAAACCAAAGAAGACTTTTTGTTTTACTTTTCATTATATGTAGACCATGTTTTGTTAATTTAGATAGTCTTTCTTAATTTCATGGCGCGCCGTATGTAAGTCAAAATTTATTGTTTGAGAAAAAAGAAAAGTTTTCTCATGTTGCATGAAGGAACGCATATTCTACTATGTTTTAAAAGTTTTAAATTGCATAACTTTTGCTATAACATCTTTATGTACATTCCTTGTTATGCTTTTTCTTCATTTAATTGCATTTTATGGTTTCCTGATATTGTTTTTGTTCCTTACTGTAAATGGGAAAGGGTGGGGATATCTAGTGCTTTTGTTTTTCATCTTAGTATTTTGTGCTAAAATTTATATTCTAAAAATAAAACCACATTCATTAAGCATGTTCTTTTCCTCCCCAGTATCTGTTCTTTTGTGTTGGGAACCGTTGCATATATTGTGATAATTATATCAATATTTGTTATGTAAGTCAAGATGCAAGGAGAAACTAGGTCATGTTGATAGTGCTTACATAAGTCCTAATTCCACCTTTATTGTTTGCTCCAGTTGGAAGTTGTTATTCAAAAGTGTACTTCTACTTCAAAATTAATATACATGCACTGATATCTCCTGCATTGCTACTAGTGCATTGTGTGTGCATTTGTTTGGCCTACTTTACTCTTGCAAGTGACAATCTTCCTAATTTTGAATGCCAAGCATCCATGTTTCGTCTCTGCTTGCTCTTGCTGCCATGCTGATTAATCATTATCTGTTGTAACAGACCATAGATACAAGCATTAAATTGGCTTTTGCACTTGCGAAACAGTGGTTTGGGGTTTATATTGTCCCTGAGGAACCCAATGATGGTAAGTTGGCATAATGTGGTCTAGACAATTAGTATGAACTTTGAGATTATAAATTATCATATTGATGCAGCTGCTTACTGCAGAATGGCTGCTGGATGGGCTTGCTGGTTTTCTGACTGATTTGTTTATAAAGAAGTTTTTAGGAAATAATGAGGCTCGTTATAGGAGATATAAGGTAAGTACTTGATCACTGCTCAATTTTAGTTAACTAGCTACTTGCTGTTAAAAATGGTTTCTACATTTGGAAGCATTTTTACATTTTTGTGATTGCATATAAGCACTGTAATTGTTATCATTTTTATAAATGCTGGTTCCTTGTTACGGATTTCCTTTCTTTCCCTTTCTAAGAATTGAGATGTTCCTGTGGTCTTCTTAGTATCAATGTCTTTGTTTAGAGGGGCATAATGGGTCGGTTGGTGGCAGCTGCTTGCAGCTTTAAAAGAATTGTAGCCTGGGTGTTGTTTAAATTGAGCTTTTTCTTAGATTTTGTTTCTATCTATCTGGTTCTTGTTTAGAGTTGGAATATTTTCCTGGCATCACTTGCTTCGTGTTTTCTCATTTCATATTTTCTTTAATCTTGTTATAAGTTGACTGATATTGGAAGCATTTTTGTTGCCTACTAAAGATATCAAAGATAATCTAAAATGCTATAGTATATTAAGTTGCGATAAGGTAAAACAATTGCATTAGTTAATTGCGGAAACTCTTCCATAGCAGACTCTTTTTCTCTACTATATTGAAGACATTTCATCAACAATAGCAGCAAAAATGTAGAATCACTTTTACTAATCAGCAAATTGCTGGGTTCATGAAGATTTTTGAAAATAAAAAATATTTTTTTAATTCTCTCATCTTAAGAAACCTAAAAAAGTATAAGTTATTTATAAATAAAACAAAAAGAATCTTAAATCTATTCCAATAAGGAAAAATAAAAGCTATCTAGGAATATAAAATAGTTCATTGCGGAAACTCTTCCATAGCAGACTCTTTTTCTCTACTATATTGAAGACATTTCATCAACAATAGCAGCAAAAATGTAGAATCACTTTTACTAATCAGCAAATTGCTGGGTTCATGAGGATTTTTGAAAATTAAAAAAAAAAAATTAATTCTCTATCTTAAAAAACCTAAAAATGTATAAGTTATTTATAAATAAAACAAAAAGAGTCCTAAATCTATTCCAATAAGGAAATATAAAAGCTAACTAGGAATATAAAATAGAATTCTAATCTAACTAGGAAATCCAACACTCCCCTTCAAGTTGGTGCATGGATATCACACACCCAACTTGCAAAATAGAATGTGACAAATCATGTTGTGAAGTGCTTGAGTAAACACATCCTTGTAGTACAAAATTAAATGAAAGCAGCTCTTGAAATTCTCTAAGGCTTCTGCTATTATATTCTTAGCATTGAAAAAGTCTTATTTCAAAGCATTGATATTGAACATGAACATTGATTTTTAATGGAGAATGCTCAACACCCGAAAAGTCCAACAATGACAGGAAAAGGTTGTCTGGAGAGGGCTTCATGAAACAAAAGAAATCAGAATCAAATAGAGTCTAGAAAGGAAATCCAAAAACAAGATGACAAATCAAGGCTGAAAAATCTTCAGACAAGGTCGGAAAATGCCGGCAAGAAGATTTGAAAAAGAAACGGGATTGAATGGTGGCCAGAAAGACCTGTACATGCTCACTCGCCGACATATGAATAGTACCTCATCGTCTTCAACCGGCATTTGTGCTTTGATGATTGGATTTGGTGGGTTGGATGATCTGAAGGTGGCACACCCTTTGGCAATGGTGATGTAAGTCACCTCTTATTCAAAATAGTAAAGCTCTAATTTTGGAGTTCTAGGTTTTTTATACCACACCAAAAAAAAAAAGAAGGAATTTTTAACTAAATTTTGGTGTTATAGGGTTTTCAAACCATACCAAGAAATTAGGAATTTTTCTGATATAACAAGAAGGAAAACTCAACTTCTTGATATTTTTTTTTTTAAAAATGCGCGTTTTACTTGTTGCTTAGCAGGAGAAAACTGGACTTCTATAAAAAGCAAGACTCTGATACCATGAAAATTTTTTAGAATAAAACATTTTATTAGTTCTCTCATCTTAAGAAACCTAAAAATGTACAAGCTATTTATAAAAAAAAAAAAACAAAAAGAGCCTAAATCTATTCTAACAAGGAAATATAAAAGCTAACTATTCTAATCTAACTAGGAAATCCAACAATTCATTTTCTAGATCATACTGCATTTACTATCACGCCAGTTTTTTTATCATTGAAAGACTATTTGGTTGATATTTGTAAAATTAGCTGATGTTGCACATGGACAGCTGATGGTTGGACTACTCCACTGCTGCTGCATGTCTGAAACCTTAGTTTAACTTCAGCCCCAACTATATCAAAGAAAACTTGTATCTTGTTATGCGTCATTCAAGAAACATGTATTCTTAAGGTTTTGGATTATCAGCTGCATTGAAGAAAACCACATATAAGTTAGATATAGGGATATATTTCTTGAAGAGCTAAGGGGACAAGAGATACTTATCTCTATTCTTTCATCATTTTGCTTTGGTTTCCTTTTGGATTGGGATCACATGGTGTTCAGGGTTAGTTCTGACATTGGAATTGGAGGTGTCTCTGCTTTGGGGAGCCTGAAATGCAACATTGTAGATTTGAACTTGGTGATTGTTGGAGGCAAGTCAAGTTAGTGTCTCAGTTCTTTGCTGGTGGATTTGGACCATTGTGTTTCCAAAGAGAGTTAGGAGGGTAGAAATCTTAGAGGTGCAATATTCTTTTTGAAGTGATTGTCTATTTAATCTGTGAAAGTTGTTGGTTATGTGATGAAGAAAACGATATGCATGAGGAAGCCCAAGCCCACAAGCCCAGGGCATGGATGGTTTATACCAGGAGATCCAAGAGGCAAGCAGGAGAGCATGAGGGAGCTGAGTTGGCACAGAGTTAGTTAGGAGGGAAGGGGTTATAAGAGGAAGAAGGGGTTATGAAAAATGTATGGTTGTAATTCAATTGTGAAGGCAGAATAGGGAGTGAGGGAAGAGTGTTAGCTTTGTTTGGCTGCTCTCTGTGTTGTTGAGGCCCTTGCTATATTTCCTTTCTTTATCTTATTCTTTTTGATTGTATATAGAACATAGAACATTGTACTTGATTGTTGATATCAATATACAAAGTTCTTTATCATCCATTTCTGTCTATAGTTTGGTTCCTGTTAGTCTTTTTTCTTATCATTTGTCCGACCTGCCGGATCTCTAAGCGCAAGGATAACACACTAAGGCGAAAAATGGAAATTCATTTGCAATCAGTGAATGGCCGATTGGAGGAGACAGAGAGCTAGGTGAGCGGCCTGAAAACAAGTATGAAGGAGATCACGTGATCCATTATCGAGTTTCAGACTTCCTTCGCAGTTTATCTGGCGGAGGAAAAGAAGAAGGATGCTGAGTTTAGGGACCTGGTATGCAGTTGGATGAGATGTTCTGAAAAACAACCAATTTACATGGAGAGTGCATGGATGCCAATGGAGACCTGTCCACAACCCTTGCAAGCCAGAATGGATGAAAATGCCTAGAGACTTGCAAAGTTCACTGTTCGTCTCAATGAATTAACCAAGCCCGTTTCCGAGATCCAGAATGATAAAAAGAAAGAGATAGTGGAGCAACACCACAACAGTTATTCTTCCAACTCTTATGAAAGTTTTGCAGATCTATAGCAAGAGGAGAAGGTAGAAGGGAACGACGAAGTTTTTGAGATGGAGGTTGCTACAGCGCTTGGGTTGCCAACACAACAAGATATCGGGTACTGTCTTTGCTATTTGAGAGAAGACAATAAAGGGTGGTTCAAGGAGCACCAGCCTGAAGGTCGCGTGGAAGCCATGAGATTTGCAATTTCCAGTAATGCTTGTCTGCGGATCGGCAAAGGGGAATACACACGACTGCTCCAAAATTGTTTGAAGGAAAGAGAAGGGGCCAGCAGCAGAATCCATGAGTTTCAGGCGAGGTGGAGTGGATCCAGCTGTTTTGGGCCACTAACTCATTTACCCAATCTCATATTGGGCCCAAACCAGCCTAAAACTCCATACTACTCAAACCACAAACAACCAACGTTTTCTCTTTCAATTGAGTTGGATCGATGGGGACCAAAGGGAGCAGGAGTTTGTAAAGGGACCAAAACAGAGTGTAAGGAGCGGCGTCGGAAGGGACGTGGCTTATTCAGGAGAACCATCGTGCTGAAAAAGATGTCGTGGTCGAGGAAGATCCTCTGGAAGGGTAGCTACGGCGAGATTGTCGAGATGGCAAAGGCAGTGTCGTTGGAATTGCAACCGAGTAAGCACAAGATTGAGGATGACTGCACCAACAGCGGCAGTCCGCTTCTTGAGGTCACCAGCAAGATTTTGGTGAAGGTGAATGGGTATTGCAAGAAAAGTGTCGAGACTCCAAGCAAGGGCCATCTCAATCCAAGTTTTCGATTTAGTTTTCCTATTGTGGATGGGGGTTATGATGGGGGTTTGTGCTACTTTTATTATTTCTATTGTCTGTTTGATTTTTACTACCTTGATTTTGGTTTCTTGTTGGTTCTCTGCGGTCAATTTTTAGAGGTAAAGAGAGAGATGGGAAGCTCAGGTGAACTCTCATGGAAGTGGGCGGATCAGTCCACGCTACCCAAACGGACGTCTATTGCAATGGCCGTTTTTGATGGATGGGGTGAGGCTACACCTGATCAGTATACTTGTATTCATGTTGCTGAAATGCCCACCGTGGATTCCTTCAAAAAGACTGCTCCTAAGAAGGGGAGTTTGATTCTGGCTCATATTCACGTTTTTACTGATGGACTTGATGATATAGATGGTACAAGTGTTGGATTTGTAGAGACTGTTGAGGAAGATCTGGAAAAGTCACACGAGAAGGGTGTTGATGCTCAAATTGCATCCGGTGGAGGTCGTATGCATGTCACAATGGATTGCTATGAAAATGATTGGAATGTTGTGAAGCGACGATGGGATGCTCAAGTTCATGGTGAAGCTTTCCTCAAGTTTAAAAATGTTGTTGAGGCTGTGCAGAAACTAAGAGAAATTCCCAAAACCAATGACCAATATATTCCTCTTTTTGTCATCTTTGATGAAAGCGGGAAGCCTACGGGCTCAATTGTGGATGGTGATGCTGTTGTCACTTTCAATTTCCGTGCAGCTCTCATGGTTATGTTTGCCAATGCTCTTGAATGCGAGGATTTTGACAACTTTGATAGAATCCTTAAGGATTATGGTGGACACTACAGTCCTGCTTTTGCTGCTTGAGTTCACAGCGGGAAAACAAAAACTAAAGAAGGAACTCATATAAACCTTAAGGGATTTTCAATTAGCAATGGGCTTATTGATCTTGTAATCCAGTATAAGGCGTACACAGACTATGCACTGGATATGAGGTTGATTAAAAAATCTGCTTATGACCGTATCAACAAGGTGGTTCCATCAGGTGTAATGGCAATAAACCTTTGTGGCATTGATGGCACCATATCTTGCATAGCACTTTATTTTGTATGCAAAACTACCTTCAGCAACATCTTGGCCCGTGTTGGCATTATAAATTACTCTGATACCAGAAAGAAACGTGGGGGGAGCCTCTACTATGATTTCTCAGACATGGAGAAATTTGTGAACCAAAAATCTACCAGGTATTCATTTGGAGTTAGCAATATAAGCTTTGTATCTGTCAGCATGACAAGGTATCAGGCAATGCTGATGGATTGGAGGAGGAATCTTGAAGAGGGCCTTCCTAGCATCTCCATTTCAGTCTTGAGGACATGACTGCTTCCCCATCCGGTGGCAATGATGAAGAAAACGATATGCAGGAGGAAGCCCAAGCCCATAAGCCCAAGACATGGATGGTTTATACCAGGAGATCCAAGAGGCAAGCGGGAGAGCATGAGGGAGTTGAGCTGGCACAAAGTTAGTTAGGAGGGAAGGGGTTATAAGAGGAAGAAGGGGTTATGAAAAATGTATGGTTGTAATTCAATTGTGAAGGCAGAATAGGGAGTGAGGGAAGAGTGTTAGCTTTGTTTGGCTGCTCTCTGTGTTGTTGAGGCCTTTGCTATATTTCCTTTCTTTATCTTCTTCTTTTTGATTGTATACAGAACATAGAACATTGTATTTGATTGTTGATATCAATATACACAGTTCTTTATCATCCATTACTGTCTATAGTTTGGTTCTTGTTAGTCTTTTTCTTATCATTATGTTTCTTATATTACACCATTAGCCTTCAATTTGAAGTGAATTTCTTAAATTTGTAATGCTAGAATTGTGGTACAAAATGAAAATTTGAAGTTTTGAAATAATATTTTTTAATAGTGCCTTGTTAGTTAGTGGACTGATTTTATTGCAAAATGAATTTTTCTGGTCATTTCAATTCTTCCCTGAAGTTCATAAGTCAATTTAACCTTTACTGTAATCTGTTATTATTCATACTTATGCACCATCTTCTTGTGAAGTCATGAGAAAATTACTGTGTAGTGCATATGGCGTTTGTGGTGGTATAGAGCACCTTGTGGAGCTTTCATTGGGAAGGATGAGTGGACAACTATTGCTAAATATGGTTCTTAAAGTACTCTGTCTGCTTGGGCATGGCTTAATGCCTTGTTTTGGCTGTTCCTTTTTCTTTTTTTGATATATTTTTTTAATATAGGCGTTACTTTGGATTTTTTTTTATTAGTTTTTTTCTTTTTTCCTTTCATCAAGTGTGAGAGTGTGTTATATCTGCATGCAAATGTTTAATAAAGTTGGTTAAAAGTTAATAATTGTATATTCAGGCTGTAACCTTTGAACTCTATAACTAAAGAATGCCTTTGTTTTGGGGCCAAAAGTTAGAATTTCTAGCTTTGAGTCTAATCATTGGATTTTAGATAAATTGCTATTGCATTTCATGATAATTAGAAAAATTCTCACTGATTGTGCAAAGGACTGAATTTTTGCTGGCATGTTTATATATAATTTCTAATCAATCGCTATGTCGAGTGATGAAACACACACACACATACATATATAAACAAAATCAAGTTACTCTTGAAAATTATAGAAGTTTATGTAAAATGTTGAAACATATAACTTTGGCATACACTGTCTAAAATGGAAGTATTCTAAGAATTTTTTTCGTTTTGCTTTTTGTTATAATTATTGCTAAAATAGGCCTTAATTATAGAATTTTGTGTTCATAGTTACTATTATAAATATGTCTTTGATACTTTAAAAAATGAAGAACTCATTGATATAGTGAGTATCGTTTATAAAGTGGGCATTTGTGTATGCAATTATTGCTCTCCTACTTCAGGAGTTGCCTTATTTTATGCCCTCATAATTTTTGTTTGAACTTTTCCCAGTTGTGATTATTATAATCTCCTAAAAGATAATATTCAAAGCATCGGATATACATATTTACTTTTAACATTAAAATGATGCAACTTAATCCTATAGTTTGGACGTACAGGCAAATTGTGCAGTTTGTAAAGCAGATGACAGTGGTGCAATGGTTTTAAGTTCCTCTGCTTCTTGCAAGGATCTGTATGGAACCCACTGTATTGGTATATATGGAAAAATAAGATCTTGGAAGTCTGTAAGTTCATCTCCAAGTCCTGTTCATAATATATTTAATTTTTGAGCATTTCACTTGGACTGATGTGGATTTGAAAAGGTGGCAATCCTGCAAATGTTGGAAAAACAAATGGGGCCAGAATCTTTCCGCAAAGTAAGGGTCTAGTGGATCAAAAGCTTGTAACATTTTGTGTGGCTTTATATGGTATTTTTGATGGATGGTTTGAATTTTTTTTTCTTTTGTGCTAGTTGGCTGGGAAATGAATTTTTATTGTATTCCTCGTTGCTTGGCTATTTATGGAATTAAAAATAGCTGTCTGTATTAACAAATAGTTTTTACCTTGTTTCTTTTTATTTGCAGATTTTGCAGAAAGTTGTATCACGGGCCAGAGATACAATCCCTGTGAGATCTCTTAGTACAAAGGAGGTGATTATGTTCTGTTCTATAGTGTTTGTATCATCTAAATGACTTGTGAAAGATATCATTGTTGAAAATAATTATTCATATGTCTGCTTGATTGTTTGTTGTATTGTGTATTTATCTTGCAAGTATCATTATTCCTCGCACAATAATACACATGGAGTGCAGCAGAGACGCTGATTATGCTGCATTATTTCTATGTGCGTTTCATTTGCATTGGATGAAGATTTGAACGACTCTTTATCATAACCTTGTTCATGCATACACAAAATAAATGCATTAACGGAGGTAATAGGTGGTCCAAATCTCACCCTACATAAACTCATGTGTAAACATTTCAATCTTGCATGGTGAAATTAGGCACTGTTCAGCACTATTACTAAGTCAAAAATCGCACTTTGATGGTATGCTACCTTCCTTATGATGTCCTGCTGATTGGCCTGAAGTTTATCTTTACTTCTTGTTCTGAAAAGATTTTCCTTGTGCTTTTTATTTCTAGAAAGCGTTGGCACAATTTGATGTATGCTAGGAATTCTCATGCTTAAAAGAGTCTATGATTCTAATTACAAGTCCTTTTCTTCTCTGATAGAATCTAGGATTCTGTGAAATAAGAACCACTGACTTTCTCAAATAAACAGCCATCTGTGTATGTTTGCTGTGAAGTGAAAGGACACTGTAGAAGCAAATGTTGATTGACATATGTCTGTAATGCGAGAAATAAGCAATCCCCGATAATTCTGACCGGCAATGACTTTTTATAGCTAGACACCTATATTCTACAGGAGATTTTGTAAGGTTGTTTAATAGACAAAATATATGCAAAGTGCAATTGTGTGGCTGACAGTTGACCTGGGGCCTGGGGATTCAATTTGTGTTGTTATGTATCTGGTACTTTCAGATACACAAAAGAATATTAGGTATCTATATTCATAAATTAGATGTTTTGCGGCGGAGGGATTCGAAACCTTTCCTATTGCACAGATGTTAAATATATACATGCACGGTGTATAGTTCTAAACCAATGCCTCATGGTTGAGGAAAATGCCCATTAAATCTTCAAAGTATTTATGAATGGATTTTTTGTGAAGTTGCACAATGCAGCAATGTTTTTATTTGATTTGATTTTATTTTTTTGTATTTAATTATGAAAACATTGTGTTTTTCTAACCAGGAGGATTTTTTTTTTTTTTTTTGATAAAAGGTTATGATTTGCCCTAACGTTTTGTTGAAGGAGCTTGTTTGCCATTAATGTTTATTTTGGATCTAATTTTCCCCCTAACGTTTTGATAGTGGATACTAAAACTTCCTTCCATCTTCCCTTTTAACTTTTCAATTTTATGTTCTTATCTCCATTCAATTTCTTTTTTTTTAGAACTTATTTTTCCTTTTAAATTATGTTCAAAATCTATGAAATTACTTCAAAATATTTCTACCAATGCTGATACTAATCAAAATAAACCTACTCTATATTAATTTTTTTTTAACTTTCCTAAATAAAATTGTATAGTTACCAAGGATAGTTAGAAAATAATTTTAAGAATCCTAAATAGCTTTATAATTCCGCTCAAGATTAGTATGTTCGCTTTGATTGATATTAAAAGTTTGGCAGCAGTATTTTCGAGAAATCTCATAGTTTTCAGACATAAATTAAAAGGAAAAATAAGTTTTGGGAAAGAAAGAAATTGAACTAGAATATAAACATAAAATTTAAAAATTAAAGGAACGTGAAGGACATTTTAGTACTCAAGATCAAAACATCAGGGGCAAATTAGCTCTAAAATAAAGGTTGAGGACAAATAAGCTCTTCTAACAAACATTAGGGGCAAATCAAAACCTTTCATTTTATTTATTTATTTATAAATATCTTGGAATTTCAAGTTTGAAACCTATCTGTATTAAGAGTGATCATCTCTAATATTCTTAATGAGCTCATGCAATTTTGTTGTCCTTAGATATTAGGAATTTGATATTTTTATGGTAAATTCTGCAGTTTATTTTTTTTTAAATTAAATAATTTAAATTCAATTTGATGCAAGGCTAACACACACACACACACACCCCATGTCGTCTTTCTTGGGCTTCCTTTCTCTTTTTGTTAAGTAATGGTTGTGTATTTTGTTGAACCTGTTGGGCTGTTTTGCACCATTCTTCTTGTACATTGCTCTTCTTTAAATTCTAAATTTCTCTAGTTTACATTTTAAAGTGCTCTAGTTAATTATCTATCTATTTGATCTCTTAATTCGTGAAATGCATTTCAGCTTCGGCATTTTGCAACCAAGGTTGGAAATCTTGAACGCCCTTTTGTGAAAGAATTTTTCCCTCGGTGGGTCTGCTCATGTGGTTGTCCGATTCTCAGGTATTGCTTCTATCAGACATGTTATTTGCTTCTGCATGTCTTGCAGTTTTTTTTAATGATTTGAAGAACTTTATTGGCCTCTATTTTTGAATTGAAGGATGGGTTTCTCATATAACAAAAGGAAAAATATGGTTGAATTGGCGGTTCTAAGGGAATGCACAGCTATACCAGATGCAAGCATGTCATTTCTTAACCTTGATTGTGATAATCGAGAGGGTGATATTGGATGGCCTGGGATGATGAGCATTAGGGTCTATGAACTTGATGGAATGTATGACCATCCAATTCTTCCTTTGGCTGGAGAAATATGGCAACTTCTGGAAATACAGTGCCACTCAAAGCTTGCTGCTAGAAGGTTCCAGAAGCCTAAAAAGGGTTCAAAACCCGATGGCTCTGATGAAAACAGTGACGTCGCACCAGGAGCAGATATGCGTTCCAGGTGCTTTGTTATCTCGAAGGGTTGTCTGTTATTCTTGTTAAATTGGTGAACTGTTTTTCCTGATGAATGTGAATTTGTTCATTTTGCAGTTTAGAATCTCCCTTGTTGTGGATAAGGGCAGATCCAGAAATGGAGTATCTTGCTGAAATTCATTTTAATCAACCTGTACAGATGTGGGTAAGACATTTCAGCCTTTTTGTTAGAAATCTGCCACGGTCGATTATTATAAACATTTTAATTCAGTGGAGTTGCTGGACAGTTTTGTTCATATGCAGTAGTAAAATCCATGCCAAGGTAACTGATTGTGATTTTATATAAACAATTAAGGTTTGCTAAAGTTTTTAACAAATTATACTTATCAATTTGTATCACATCCAGGCTAACTTGGTAGGGATATTGCTATCTGTCGTCTGAGCTTGACATGGCTACTGGTAGCTTTTCTCATTTGTTTATTGCTTTTTTGAGGAAGATCATAGCTTGGGCCCCCATTCTTGTTCACTATCTTGGCCATAATTTGGCATGAACTTGAGTGCCAGTCTAATTATTCTCAGTACGTTAATGAATTTTTTGTTCCTAAATTCTTATATCTGGAACTTAATGGTAAATTTGTTTAAGCCTGTGAAGTTTTGGCTATAGTACTTATGCCAACTCCGTACACCCAGGAGAGGAAAAGGGATATTGAGTTCTTTAGTTCTGATGATCTCATTGCTGAGGCTAGGAAGCTGTTATTTTCTCTAGTTCAACATCCAAATTATTGTCTAAATCAAATCTAGTTCTGATGGAAAACAAACCCAGCCTAACTTAATTAAGTGTCATGTTTTCAAACGCTATGTAATAGATATAGAGCGAAGGGGATGAAACATCTTTGTATGTTAAAAGAGAAATGCAAAGGTGAAGCCTTTTTCTTTTTTTATAAAATAGAATATGAAAAACTTTAAAATCTCAAGAGTCTCTGCATCATTTTTGTCATCATGTTGTCCTGCTGCTTGATCCTTCTCATAACGTGAAGGCATTGATGTATAACCTTGGAACATCCTGGTATATCGTCAAATTGATGGATTACTTGCGGTGAAGACTTAAATATGTTAAATTCTTCAGTTGGAACTATTAGAAAATATTTAAAATATAATTAATTTGAAGTGTAGGTATTAATGTTCTGGAGATAACTATTCTAAGATTGTGATTGTTCTATTAAGCCAAAAATCTATCACTACTATTGTAAAATGGCCATTGAGAGTTGGAGGGGAGAATTCTGAAAACTTGTGAATTGGCTGACTTTAATTTATTGTTGGCAAGTGAAGAGACAAGCCCCCAAAATAAGTATGCCAAACATGAGGGTACTAATATAAGTATGTGGTATATATGGTAATATCATATGTGAATAAGTGCTACGTAGAAAGTTGAATGTGATTTTCATTAGGACGAGTTGATACTTGAGGTGGTTGGTTTAACATATCCAATAGATAGTCAAGTTTACTGGTGTGGAAGATTAAAGAAATCAAAGATTAAAAAGGCAAAAAGTAGTCCAAGTGCAATATTGGATTATGGCCCCTAAACTGACCATAACAGAGGAAAGAGGTGCCAATCTAGCTATAATTGGCTTGAGCCTTTGTTGAGAGTTGTATTAAGAAGTGAAAACCTCTAATCTCAACAAAACCGCATCTTGTTTTATGCAGAGAAAGGTCTAGATGTTTTAAAATATATGTACAATTACTTCAATTGGAATTTTACTTTATGTCATGAACTAATGATACAATTGCCAAAACTGCAAATCATTTTTCTGTTTGCATCCTCAAAGTCTCTTGTTGTGTTACTTTTCAGCTTATTTTGTTGGGTTATCATTTTAGATTTTACTGCATATAATTCATTGCTATAGCTGCATTCTTAAGTGGGTGAACATTTTGTGAATGGTGGTTATCCTCATCAGATCAATCAGTTGGAGAAGGATGAGGATGTTGTTGCGCAAGCACAAGCTATTGCTGCATTGGAAGCTTTGCCACAGCTTTCATTTTCTGTTGTTAATGCCCTGAATAATTTCCTCTGCGACTCCAAGGTTGTACTTGTTTTTAGTATAATGGCTGGTGGCTGTTCTCTCTCTCTCTTTTTTTTTTTTTTTTTTAAGATTTGATTATCTGAATTCATTGTGTGTTGGCTAGGCATTCTGGAGAGTTCGAATAGAGGCAGCATTTGCATTGGCTAATACAGCATCTGAGGTATTAATTATTTTATCACGTGGCATGCTCTTGACCTTCCCCCCTTCACCAAAGCTTCTGCATAGCCATTCTCAAGGATTTCCTATGTACTTTCCTCGCCCACCCATAAATTTGTTGAGCTGGCATTGAATTTCAGTTGAAGGCTGAAAGGTAGACAATAGTGCTGACAATTAAGTTAGTGTAGAGATTTGATTAGGACTTAAAGAAGAGAGGAAAATTGAAATTTTGAGTCTGTTTACAGTAGAAGTTTTGCTCTGCGTTACAGTTTTCACAGCAGAAGAAACCTCAAAATAATGAATTCTTTCATTTGGAGCATAAACTGGTGCTTTGACCAACCTTGTGTGCACTGCTGCCACTTCCTTCTTATTATTTATCTTCAACAATCTCTACATCACCACAGCATTTTGATGATCTAGCATTGCATTTTATATGCTTTGCATGTGGGGACTTGGCCATGGCATGTAATCATCATTGAAATTATACCCCTTCCTTTTATTTATTTATTTATTTTTTCTTCGCCCCATGGTTCATATGTTGTGTATTTAGTTAATTACTGTTGAGCTATGTGTTTCTGTTATTTTTCCAGCATTTTCATCTCAGTTTCAGAATGCAACTTATTGATGTTTGATGTCTGCTAGGAAACTGATTGGTCTGGCCTACTGCATCTGGTGAAATTTTACAAAAGCCGAAGATTTGATACTGCAATTGGACTTCCCAAGTGAGATCCCCTGATCCTCTAGTCCTGAATTAATGCAAATCACTGTTTACAGAGTCTTATATGATTATATGTCATTTATCTTCAGGTCAAATGACTTTCATGATTTTCCCGAGTACTTTGTTCTTGAGGTAATGCATTGAGGTAGGGTATGTAAGTAGTCTGTGTGCATTGGAATTTGCTACAGTTCATATAATTATGCATGAAATGCCATCATTGGGTGTGGAAAAATATTTCACTGCTAGTGCCCTAATACATCAACGAACAGATTGTCATTTTCTGAGGAGCCTTTCAGATATATGGGCTTCTGTTTAGGTTTTGTTGACCCAAAGAGGTTGATGATACTAAATAGATGTCTGTATCTACTGCAATGGGGATAGATGGATAGAGAATTGAACATTGTCTTATGTTTTTTTTTCCTCATGTTATACAGTACAAATTGCATTTACTGAGTTTAGAATGTCAATTTCATTAGTGAAATACATGCATATGAAAGTAGTCTACCTGTTGATAAAACTGTAATTTGATAATATAAACGGTTGACACAAGTATCGGTTTATTTTTGGAACTCTTGCCTTTGTTTTTCTCTACCGTTTCTTCCTTTGGTCTGATTGCAAACCTGTGATGCTAATGCATGAAAAAGGTTCAGGTACATTAGATCTCATCAACCAGCGACATAATAGGGTTTTAATAGAAACCTCTAAATTGAATTTTTAAATAAAATACAACTAACAATATTTTAGTGTTTTAATAGAAACCTCTAAATTGAATTTTTAAATAAAATACAGCTAACAATATTTTAGTAGCAGACCAGTTCATACTTTAAATAAATCTTAATCCTAACTGAAAAGGAATCTAACCAAATTTAAGACTCATTAAATAAGAATGCTAAGTTAAGATGAAAAAGAAACCTAAACAAAAATAAATTTCATTCATGTTGAGAATGTCTTCAAACACTAATCAACACTTCTTTGCTTCTTGTCGAACCCACTCCTTAGGGTAAGCTCATCATAATCTCCATGAAGTCCATAGATTGGCTCTTCAATATTGAATATAAAGGTGGTGTTCCTAAGGCCTGTTTCTCTTCAATCTGGGCGATATTGTCTTAATTTCATGGCTCTCGTCTAATTTCTGAGGAATTTGATATTTAATTTTTGCTTGAGAACCCCCCATCTTACCAGAAGAGTGCAATTCTTGTGGCATAATCTATTTCATGAAGCTAAAATTTCATCAAGCAATTGGTTGATAGATGATAGCTTTGTATTCAAACAGTCCAGAACTTTAAGGATGTGTACCCTCTAGTTCTATCGACCAAACATTTTATATTTTTGCAGCAGCTGTGGTATCACAAAATATTTAGATTTCAAGACAAGTTTGCAAGAGAGGAAGTTGCAATGCAGAACTAATTAAAAATTTCTTGCAGATGATAACAGTGTATATTTTTCAGTTGATAATGTTTGTAATGGCTCTTAGTGTTGTCTGCAGGTTACTTCTTTGTTACATGATTCACAGCTGCTAATTATTTATGCATGGATAAGAGAAGGCAATTTGAATAGAATTATGTAATTGTATATTCTTTCTTTGTACTTGTCTTCTGCATGATTCTTTAGGATCTTTTTTTTTTTTTTAACCTTTGTCTGATTTCATGTATTTTTTGGTCTGGAATAGTATTTTCTTTTTGCTTTTGGTGATTGTGGCTAGATCTTTCTTAGTGTATTATTGGTTACATTATAAATTGAGGTGGAAGAATGTGGGGAATTTATTTTCACCCAAAGATTTTGAAAGAAATTCCAAGGCTACGGGATGAAATATATGTTTAGATGTGTTCCTTATGGTTTTCCTTTTTTCATTTTTAAATATCTGAGGCTAGCATCATTTTTAAATACCCTTGTAATCACCTCAATTTCTATCAACTTCTAAAGCTAGTTACATCTGATATGGGTGATGCTACCTCTGCTACATGTTGATCCAAAACTATGCTTTTGTTGTTGCATTTTGTTATTTTCATTATAGACTTGTTTAATCTCTTTCATTTTCTTGCATTAATTCAGTCCATTCCTCAAGCTGTAGCAATGGTTAGAGCTGCAGACAAGAAAAGCCCGAGGGAAGCTATTGAATTTGTTTTGCAACTTCTGAAGGTGGTCTTTTTTTTTTTTGTCCTCTAAATTTGAGTTAGGATCTTGCAGCAAATGTTTACTTCAAGTTTTATATTCGATGGGGCATTCTATGAATATATTTTAAGTGGTTAGCATACAATCAACAGTTGCTGGGAGCTCTATTTTGGCTGTGAATTAAGTTACAATAAATCATGAAACCAGAAGTTACAAGGTGTTTCTGGCAAATACAGTGACATTGCACCCAAAGAGTAGCTACTGAGTTCTTAGATATGGCCTTCATCATTGGCCCTTGGAAGATGTGCTGTAACCACATTCATATGTGTAAAATATTTACCTTTATGCAGTATGCTGTCATTGATGGTCTGGAAATCTATGCTTAGCGGTGATAAATCAGCGGGCCAGATCACAATTCAATTAGAAATGGAAGTGCGTAAAAACGAGAAGGATAGAATACGAATGGGACAAGTAGGGAGAAGTGATTTGTGCCTATTATGTCTGAACATATCTAAAACCAAAGTGACAATGGGGAAGGAGGGGCAGTGGAACAGTGACTATGACCGTAGAAAATTGTGGAAATAACTAGATAAACTTATGAACATGTAGATTTATAATTCCTTTGTTGCTACGCTATCAGTAATGATAAAAGATTTTATATCATATTGTTTGGTTCAAGGTTTGTCTTGGTCAATATGAGATTGTGGATGCTGCATTTTCTGTTTTATTCCATTGTGTGGTCTATCTGTTTTCATAGAATCCCTAATACATATTAGAGATTTCTCATATATATAATATTTTTAGTGCTTCAGACAAATATTAGTTTTCATCTGGTGTTTGGCAGTATAATGACAACACCGGTAATCCTTACTCTGATGTGTTCTGGCTTGCTGCTTTGATCCAGTCAGTGGGTCAACTTGAATTTGGGCAACAGGTTTGTGACTTGCCGGTTGATTGTTTTACTCTACTCCAGTTGTATATCTACTGCTATCTTAGTATCTATGAGCCATTTTTCTGAAAAATTGATAAATTAATAAACAAAATCTAACCATATTATATATGTAAGTCCTTTTTTTTTTTTTGGCCGTGGTGGTGGGATTTGCATATGAATTGAAACCTGCCTCCTCACCTTCAAAGTTGAAGCCCATAGTAATTTTACTGTATTAAGAATTTGTCTTATAGAACTTCCTAAATTATTATCCAATGATTTTAATCCTATTGGAATCTCAAACCCTAATTAATGCCAGGATTATTTCATGGGTTCATTCACAAGCTTCAATCAGTTGTTGCTTGATGATATATTGGAACTCTCGAGGCAGAATTTGGGTAGTGCATATGTTTCTCAGTTGGGGGACAATTCTAAGTTCAATTCTTTATTTTGCACAAGTTGGCATGTCTGAAATGGGACTTTCCTTTATTTCTTCTTCTGACAAATGAACAGCAAGAGTTTTTGCTTTAATATTGGGGCTTGCCTTGTGTTTTTGAAAAGAGCATTTTGGCTAACTTGTGAAGTTGCCAGCTTAGAAAGATCAATAGAAACATCATTCTTACCTCTACCAGAAGGATGCAATTTTTTCGTTATGAAAAAAAGACTTAAATAAAACTTTCAAGGAGTCCAGGCCTCATTCGGTGACACTTGTTTCTTCTAGAGGGAATTATAACTTTTACAAAGAGTTTAGCTAACAAATTTGTGCTGGGCAAGCAAATGCTAGACCGGTTACATGCCCACCCATTGTTATGAACAACAGTCTTGGTTAGTGATAATCTTTATATCTTTTTAAACCCAGCATTCTGTTTCCTGAAGTTTGTGTCAGGAGTTGGATGTCTCGTTTTCCCCTCCTTGCTATTTAATAAACCCAACATAGCATAGTATATATTTTCTGGGTTATTGTTGGAATGCCTCCTTCCCTTACCCTTTCTTTTGTTTCCTCGTCTTTTGGTGATTCAATCTTTTTTGTAACTTGAGCTCCCATTTGAGGCAAAGAAAATAAGAATTTTCAGATTTATGTTCTTGCATATCTTCAGTCTTATTGTACTGCTCTTTCCAATTCTGTTCTTCTGTTGTCTATTGCGTTAGATGACAAAGCAATTTTGACCTCTTTGCCCTCATTCATGTTGATATACTGGACATCCTAGGAGGGGACATTTTACATGCTAATCTAAAATATGACCAGATCATATATTCAAACACCTTTTAATCCAATGTGAAGATGTTTTTACGTTTTCTTAAATTGAAGGTTCTGCATTGTCTCCCTGTACTGTTCTGAAGGCTTAACCTCTATTGTTTCTTTGACTCTTGGCAGAGTGTTATCCTTTTATCATCTCTTCTCAAGCGCATCGATCGGCTTTTGCAATTTGACAGGTGCATGAGCTTCTAAGCTGTTGGATATAATGGATTTTTTTAAGGAAAATTTCTAACTCAGTTGGGTTTTGCTAGGCTGATGCCAAGCTACAATGGAATCTTGACAATAAGTTGCATCCGTACTTTGGTACAAATTGCAATAAAGCTTTCCGGATCTATTCATCTTGTATGCACCTTTACCTTTTTTTTTTTATCTGCTATAGGCTATTGTGCTTTTCAACATCTTAGTTATTCTTAATAGTTTATTTCTTGCTGCAGGATCATGTTTTTGAGCTTATTAGACCTTTTAGAGATTTTAAGACAGTATGGCAAATTCGAATTGAAGCAAGCAGAGCACTCATTGATCTGGAATACCACTGCAGAGGCATTGATTCAGCATTGTCATTATTTATTAGATATTTGAAGGAAGAATCAACCTTAAGAGGTTCCACACTGTTTCTTCTCCGTGAGCTAATTACTTTTTAGAGCTTTAGGTCTTCAGCGCATCCTTTGAATACGTTTACTTCCTTTCGCTTAATGTATGCACCCATCACCTCTCTGTTCCTTTTTGCAGGGCAGGCAAAACTTGCCGCTCATGCTATGCGGTTATGCCAGATAAGAGATGGATCAGATTCCAAGGATGACATCAAGAGTGCAACACTCGTGTCTTTGCTGAGTCTGCTGGAGGGCCAACTAGCATTCAACAATACATATCTTCGACACTATTTGTTCTGTGTCTTGCTAATCCTCGCAGGAAGGTGGGTGTCTTTTCTTCCTTGCCTTTACCAGCGATTTTTTATGGCAGAGTGATCCTTGGCCAGGCTGTCTAGCTTGGCATGTCTGGCTTGACCATCTCCTTCTGCTTGAATGGGCTCAGACTGATTTATTTAGATGTGTTGTGTGTGCAAGCAGCCAAGAAGAAACACTGCCTACTTGATTTTAACATTGGATTGTAATTGTTGCTGTTTCAGGGTGCCAACACTCTATGGAGTTCCTAGAGATAAAACATCATGTCTTGGGGATGCTGAAACGTGTGGTGAACCAAAGAACTTGTTTGCAGCACTTGTTCCAGAAACAAAACCTCTGGAGCTCCCTGTAGACATTCGGAAACTTGACCTTACAAGTATAGCTATCCCAGAGGCTACCAATGAGCTGGATACGGCTTCTCGAGATCATCCATGTAAGATGGATTTAGTTATTGTAGAAGATGCAAAGGAACCTGATATAATCTCCAACAGTCATGAACAGAAGATAGATTCAGCCATTCCCGAAACTTTGAAGGAAGCAGATACTATCTCTTACAGTCAAGAACGAAAGATGCCAGTGGTTAAGATTAGAGTTAAAAGATCTGCTGCTTCCAGTAGAGGTGAGGAGACTGATGATCAAACTGTTGAGAGATCTCGAGGTGGGCATCATGAAACTGATGGTGGGGCCAGCAGCTCTATTTCTGTGGATGCACCCCGTAGGCATTCCACTGAGGTTGCTAGTGGAAGCAATCAAAACATTGAGGAAGTAAACTCATGTCTTGACCGCAGTTCCCGGATGACTGCTAGCATTGGTAGTGCAAAACTTGCGAGCGATGGTGACAATTTTGGGAAGGAACTCCAGTGCACTGCTGATTCAAGCAAAGTTGTGCATGCACAGCCCGAGGATCTATCATCGCCTAGTGTCATGCAAGATAACAATGTTGACACTGGGGCACAGAAATATGCTAGTCTGCAAACGCTGTCAGTGGGAAGCTTTGATCCCAATGGTGGTACTTCGGGTATTGTGGCATCTCCTCTTCATGGGAAAGAGAAAGGGAAGAAAAAAGATAAAGAAAAGAAGCGGAAACGGGAAGATAATAAAGGGTTCAAGGATGATCCTGAGTACCTGGAACGGAAGCGGTTGAAGAAGGAGAAAAGACGGAAGGAAAAGGAGATGGCAAAGTTGCTTAGTGATGAGGCCAAGGTGAATTCAGGAGACTTGCTTGTCAAAAAACAGGAACCTAGCATCAAGTTGGCTGCTGTTCAATTGAAAGCAACTGAATCCAGTGGTTCCAAACTGGTGAATGCAAATGTTGAATCCAAGCCTGAGCCATCCGAAGGTAACTCTGCTCATAGAATTAAAATTAAGATCAAGAATAGGACATTGAATAAGTCTTAGTGTCTTTAGTGATTACAGAAAATCATGGGATCATTCCCTTTAATTTTTGATTGTACATCACCGGAATGTATTAAAATACCTTTCTAATATGAGAAAAGTTTAGAAAATGAGCAATATGTTAAATGATGATCGTGCACTGTCTTGTTTAACAATTCTGGATGTATGTATATGTGCATAATTAAGATGGCTCGTCTGAATTCAGAAACTGAACTATGCAGTAGAAATTGAAATTTTGCTCTCATGGCTGCACTTGTCGAAGAATGTGCACCAGACAGGGATACTGTTCTATTATTTATTGGTCGCTCGCTGTTTCGTGCAATGTAGATGGTAGCTGAACTATAAAAAGTGATATTTGTCTGTGAACCAACAGTATCTCTTAAGAGAAAAGGGGGAATAGTACTTTTACATCGGAATTCGTATGGGGATACAGTAATAATGTCCATATATTGTTATTCCATTGTAGTTTAATTTTGGATACTTAGCAACTATGTTACTCAGGACTCGGTACAGATGTTGGATACGAATACATATTTATGTGTCGAATTCGTAAATTTTTTAAATAGAAACGTGGATATGAATCTAAATATAAGATACGGGTACGTAGGTACGAATTCGATTTTAGATACGGGTGCGTGGATACGTTATATAAAAAAATTAAATTAAAGTTATAAATAATATAAATTATTTAATATTATGATAATAAATTTAGATAAACTTTTAATATTCAAAAATATAATCAAAAGTCAATTACGATAAAACAGTAACTAATTAATAGCCAAAATATAACATCAAATATAAAATTAATAACAATTATGTAGATAATTTCATCTGTTAATGAATAACTTGCTGTTAATTAATATTCAAAATACAATCACATCAAATGATAAAGCAGTAATTTAATGTTCTGCTGTTAATGAATTACAAGTTGGGCCTATTTAATTTTTCATATTCCAATTTTAACTTGGGCCTAAGACCCGTTTCTTCTTCTTTAAAGTTCTGTAAATCTATTTTGTGGATGGTATTTGTTCATTTTCCGACTCTCCATCTTTATTTTCCGATCTTTTCTCTTCAAAGATATCCCGTTCACTGTTGTTCGCCATTTTTCTGCTGCAATTCGATTTTTCGTTCGTCGCCGTTCGTCAATCTCCTGACGTGGTTTGCCGTCCTCTTATTGGGATTCGCTTGCATCGTCAGTTGTTATTACCGGTGAGTTATTTTTTTTTCTGAATTTCTCTGTTTCTTCTCTCTAATCTTTCGAAGCTATGAAAGCTACCGGGTCCAACTTCTTAGATTTGTGTCGGACACAGATCTTGTGTCGTGTCGTGTCGATACTGGTACGACAGGGCAAAATAACGAGTTCAAGTAACAGAGCTTAGCAATGTAATGCTCTAGAGAGTAGCAGCAAAAAAGACGAACTCGGGTAGAATTTTATTAATTTGTTCTAGACTTTCTCATTTAAATGTTACATTAAAGTGAAGTTTGTAGGTAAATTGTTTTGGGGTTTAATTTTCATTTCTTGTTCTTTGTCCTCAGAGGCCATTAGAGCAAGCCAACAATGATTTACTCTTCTTTTTATCTGAATATTTTCCTTTCTCCAACTGTTTGATTGACCCTCCTCTGTTGCCGAGCAATGGACAAATGAATCATGTATAGCCTGATTTGCAATGAATTTGTAGCTGAAGCCATGCAATAGAAAAGTGAAAGAGGTAAATAGAAAGGCAGGTGGGGGTTGTACCTTCACCATACTGCTTTGATTCTCTTGCTGGATTTTGTTGCTGTTGTACTCTATTTTCTGCAACTCGAAAGGAGAGTCAAAAAGCGAATCTGCACCGATCTCTGATCAAATATTTGGCATCTCCACAACTGCTATAGCTATGCTATGCTATCCTCTAAAGAAAATACAAGCCAATCAATGTATAGGTAACTTCTACAATACCTAAACCCAAAACTCATCAATCATACCTAACCAATCTGCCTCTGCATCCTTTGACCAACATAAGAAACAATTTCTGCACCCAAATATTTTATCATATCAAGATCAAGACCCACCTCCTCTTTTAACATTTTTCTTGTGAAGTTGTGATGGAGTTGGATACTTTTAAGACTTAAGTGGCTCTTTTTTTTTTTTTTGTGAATTGAGAAATATAGTAAAAGGACAAAAAAATAATAATAATTCAGTTAGATAGTTCACATGGGTACACGTATTGCACCCTTGAATTTTCTTTTCTTGTTTGCATTCTTGAATTAGGGTCTGGATTGAAATTAGACTTCTTGACAGAATTAATAACTAATATGCTCCTTCTTATAACAATTAAAAGAAAAATATTGAGGATGAAAAAACTAAAATTATAATAAAATTCATACGAAATTTTGGAAGACATATATATATATATATATATATATATATATATATATATATATATATATATATATATATATATATATATATATATATATATATATATATATATATATATATATATTAGTTTCCAATTGTATCTTTGCATCTTGAATTTGGCCACTTCAGAATCAGTGGATTATGGTTTTTATTTTTTTAACCATTCCTTTTTCTATTATTAAAATCTTGGTGGAAAGCAAGGATTATAAATGGTAGAGATGATCATTAGGACTAATTAATTTCTACGTAATAGAGATATTTCCATTATTAATGTATTATTACAGTACGATATGGTAACAATTTAGGGTGAAATGTCAACATAGTAGAAGACAATTTTTTTGGCTTTTGTTTTATGCATAAACTTTTTCAACATGTCTATGCTTTTGTTGAAATCTCTCTTTCTACATATAAATATATATAAATTATAATTGATTGGATAAAAATCAGCATCAAGCTCCTGAGCACTTTTTTTTTATTAAATTTTTTCCTCCTTTTATCTGTTTTATTAATAATAAAAAAAAAAAGATGGATTGATTGGACCTCCACCATTAAAGGACATGGGAAGATTTAATGGCATGTTTGAAACCAATGGACGCTAGCCACTCATTCATTAACAGGATCATTACATTTTTCCAAAAGGAAATTATATATGATAAAGATATGCATTTGCTTCCACATTATCCTTTTGTTTTCTTGTGCATTTCTTTTAATTTCATGAATTATCTATTTCTTTACCTCGTACCTCTTTAGTCTTAATCCAATTTTATAACAAATTCAAATCTCATATTATTTATAATTATCAAAATCTGCCGACATAGAGAAATTCGGTACATTAGGCATATTATATGTAATATATATTAACCGTTTGATTAATAATATAAAAATATTATTATTTTTTTAATCCCGTTGAGATATTTTCCGACAACAATAAAAGAGCGATTCTATATTCTAGAAGCACTAAAAAAATACAAAAATACTGCAATTCATATAAACTTTGTATGTATGATCATTTTCATAATTATCAACATCAGCCGACAAAGATAATGGAGGAATTTGATATTCTGAATGTATAGTACGCAGTTTAAACTCATATATAATGCACTCGACCCTTTTATTTTTCATTCTTTCTATCACACTCTTATTTTCTTAGTTCATTCCCTTCTTTACTTCCCCTCATTTTTAAATCTTCTTATTTAAATTGGTATAATTAGTGATAGCATTTTAAAATTTAATTGGCTTCATAAGATAATATTATTGTGATATACCATTTAATTTTGTTAATTAAAATTTATACTATTATTAATTTAATTTTTGTGTTTAATTTGCAGGTGGTAATATTTTTTGAAGGTTATCTAATTTAAAAATTGAAGGTAAGTTATTAATTTTTTTAATCAAAGTAGCATGAATTTACATTTTATAGGACTAGTATCTATATTGTTAGTAATTTTATTTTTATGTATAGCAAACTATTTGCTGCGAATTAATTAAGTTGTAAATTAATTATGTAGCATGGTATTTAAAATTATTGATTGCTTAATAATTTGCGGTATATAAAAAAATTTAATTGGTCGGTAAATATTAAATGCTTGAAAAAAATGTATTGATAAATTTTGATTATTAAAGTCATATGTCGAAATTAAAAATTTACAATATGTGGCCAAAATATTATATTCATTAGATCATAATATATGGCTTAAATTTATATAATTTTTTACAGTTAATTTTAATGTAAGTTGTTCTGATGAGTTCATATGTTTATCAATATATGATCGCCATAAAGAAATTGATCCAAGAATTATGCCTTATTGGAAGGAATTTCAAAAATTGGAGTGATAAATATTGATTGAAATTTAATTACAACACTCATTGAAAGGTGGAGACGGAAAACTCACACGTTTCATCTCACATGTGGTGAAATCACAACAACACTGCCAGATGTAGGCATTATAATGGGATTATCGATAGAGGGTAAACCTGTGACCGGAACAACAAACCTTGATTGGATGATAGTTTGTTATAATTTACTTGGGGCAGTTTCTCCGGTCACAAATGTGCGTGGTGGTAGAATTAAGATGATATGGTTAGATTCAATATTTGGTGATATACCCGACAATGCAACACCTGAATTATTACGCCAGCATACTCGTGCATGGTTATTGAGATGTCTAGGGGGGCTAATATTTTCTTCGCAATCTTCTAACACGGTACAACTGATGTTTTTACCACTTTTAGAGGATTTACAAATAGTTGGGCAGTATAGTTAGGGGTTGGCTTGTCTGTCATGGCTGTATAGAGAATTATGTAGGACAACGCAGCCTGATGCTAAAAAAGTTGCAGGATATTTACAACTCCTACAAATGTGGACTTGAAAAAGACTTTCCCAGTTTAGACCAATACATTTACAACCATATTCTTTAAATAAAATAATGCCTTACGGATACAGGTGTCATTATAAATTTAATAATAATATATATTTTTTTATATCATTTTATTTTCAACTGTATGAAATTTTAATTTTAAATAATGTTTATTTAGGTAGACCAAACCTCTGGATATGAAAGATTTATGGACAAATAGAGTTATATTAGATATACAAGACATTGACGAGGTTCGTATTTAAATTAAGTAAAAGTATTTACGAATAATTTTGCATTACAATAAAATTTTATCTTATTTTATGATATTTATTTTTATATTTTATTTGAAATACAGTTTGAGTGGGAGCCTTACAATAATTTAATTAGTTGTCTCCCCGAATATTGCATAAGTGGAAATCAAAGTTGGATGACAGTCGTTCCACTGATATGTTTCAACATCATTGAGTGGCATCAGCCGAATAAGGTCATGCGCCAATTTGGTTTTGATCAGCCAATTCTATCTAAACCCATTATAGATGACAATCTTTAAACGATAGATCTGTGGGACCTTCAACATATGAATTGGGTCATTGAATTTACTGTGTTCATAAATACATGAAACATTTATCATACACGTGTCGTGTTAGACCAACGACCAAGGCGGTCATTGTATAATCGATCTGAATATATGTAATCGTACGTGTAACGAACTAGATGTTGGATAACTCCAGTTGGTGCATCTCGTGCAGCAACAATAAGTATCCCAACATCTTGTTTATTTTGCATTATAATAATTAATTAATGCTTTCATATGTGTCTATTGTTTGAAAAATATTGTTGTCCTTAATTTTTTTTTCAGGCTGATGGTGTTGGAAGAATGTACCATGAGTCAGGTGAATCTTTGAATAATAGCAGGATAATGGAAAGCATCCTATCTGCAGTAGATTTTGAAGAGCGAAATGCAAGTGAATATCCATGGTAATCGTATCCTAATTCTGTTAACGTTGCAGCTATGGAACAATAATTTGTTGACTTTCGTACTAGAAGACACAGGAGTGAAAATATCCATGGCAATCGTATCCTAATTCTGTTAACGTTGCAGCTATGGAACAATAATTTGTTGACTTTCGTACTAGAAGACACAGGAGTGAAATGATTGAGAGGTGATCAAGTGTTGATCAAATATTTTATGATCCAAATGTGGTGCAAATTCCACCTCCAATGTCATGGCCTTTTCAAGAACCTAAAGTACCTCATGACCAATTTGTGACGCAATTTGATTGCCAAAATTTTTCAAATTTTGAAGATGAGGGTACAAGTTGTACACCAGGTGAAATTGGTGGATCAAACACCTCTCAAGTTGGGATATCAATATCAGGTCCGATTGAACAAACACTAGGTGCATACACTGTTCCAGCATTTAACACAGAAGGTTCATCAACACAATCTATTTGTGAAAATGACTTCATCCAACGATTATTTGGAATGTCAGAAGAATCATATCCTTAAGCAAATTATGGAGGTCAGTTATTTTCTGAATTCTATAATAATGTTAATCGTGGTGATGGTGAATCAAATAATGAACAACGAGGTAATGTACCAAATGATGAACACCAACCACAATATCCTGCTCGAAATAGAAGGCCTACTAGATGTGGTACAAGATTACATTTTATTAATTAAATTTGATATCAAAATTATGAAAATTGTATTACTTTATTATCTCATTTAAATTGAAAATTAAATTATCTCGTATTTCTTACTTTTATTTTCTCGTTTTCAATAAATTGAAAATTATATTATTTATAATGATTAATCTATAATTTTTTTATTATATTATTATTTATATAATATACTAATATGGTAAAAATATACTGCTGCATTAAAAAATAATTATTAATTAAACAGAAATAACTCTATATAATATTATCAAATATTTAAATTTTAATTGAAAAATAATATAAATAATTTAATGAAAATAGTTGACTATTAAGAAATAAAAAAATGATTATTTTTTCAATTCCAAAAAATGAATAAAATTTATCCTCCAAACACTAACATATATATATATATATATATATATATATATATATATATATATATATATATATATATATATATATATATATATATATATATATATATATATATATATATATATATATATATATATATATATATATATATATAATTGGGGATTGTTCACGTATTTCAAGAAAAAGATTGAAGGGAGCAGCAAGCCAGAATCCGGCATAAGAACAAGCCGATTTTCAGCACATCGGTGGGGCCCACATGTCCAAATACTGGTAGCCATTGGAGTCGATTTTCAATAGTCATGTCCAATCAGTCATGTGGATCCCCATTCTCAAATTTTAGCATAGGGAGCAGCTGGTTTTCAGTACATCAGAAATCTAATTTTATTTACTATAGTATCATATTTCAAAATTTTTTAAAAAATTACCCCATTTTCAAAAAAAAAATTCATAACTACATTATTAAGGCATAAGATGTAGATTTGGTTAATAGCTGTATTTGTTTGTGATTAACGTAGTTATAGGAGTAATTAAAGGAGTAGACATCATTGACTTAGATTTTGATTTTTTATATAAATACATGTACTTCGTGATAAATAAAACAGGAAAAATTATTTTGTTTTCTTTCATGGTATCAGAGCCATGGCACCTAAAGAAGAAGAAACTTCAGGTGTTGATAAGAAAACTTCCAGTCCTTACACTCTGAGCCCCAATGATAATCCAGGCAATATAATTACTCAGGTACAATTGAAGGGAGAAAATTACGAAGAATGGGCACAGACAATGCAGACTGCTTTAAGGGCCAAAAAGAAGTATGGTTTCATTGATGAAACTGTAAAACAACCGGTAGATGATTCACCGAAAATTGAAGATTGGTGGACAGTCAATTTCATACTTATTTTTTGGGTATTTAATACCATTAAATTCTCTTTATGATCAACTATTTCTTTTATGGAGAATGCAAGAGATCTGTGGGAGGACATAAAGCGGCGCTTCTCCATTAGGAATGGATCGAGAGTGCAGCAACTGATCCGATTTGGTAAACTATAAGCTGGAAGGACAAACCATAGTCAATTATTATGGACGGCTTAAAACCATATGGGATGAACTGAATAATTATGATACAATACCATTGTGTAGTTGTGCAGGATGTAAATGCAATCTCACTGCTGAGTTGGAAAAGAAAAGGGAGGAGGAAAGAGTTCATCAATTTCTGATGGGCTTGGATGAAGAAAGATATGATGCAGTGCGCGCCAATATCTTGAGCACCAGAGTCGTTACCCAATCTGAATAAGGTATATGCAATGATTGTTCAGTAAGAGCGAGTAAGGATGATAACGCGAACAAAGGAAGAGAAAGGCAATCCCATCAGTTTTGCTATTCAGGCTAGCAGATGAAATTCATAGGGGCACAAAATAGCAGTTTGCTCATATTGCAACCGGGAGGGACATGACTCATGTACCTGCTTTTAGTTGATAGGTTATCCTGATTGGTGGGGAAATAAAGCTCGCTCTAGTGCTGCAGGACGAGGAAGTAGGCGTAAACGCAGTGGTTGTGAAGGACGTGACAAGGGTAGTGTACCACAAGCAAATGTCACTTAGACATTAGCAATAGAGGATAGTCATAGAGGCATCACTGATTCTGATAGGAAGAGGCTTAGTGGTTTGAATGATGAACAATGGAGCACTTTACTAGGAATTTTGAGTTCACAAAAGACTGTATCTAATGAAAGGTTGACCGGTAAGCAAAGAATTTTTTCCTGGATAATAAACTCAGGAGCTTCCTATCATATGACTGGCACAAGTGCTTATCTGAAAAATCTATCTAACATTATACCATTCTTAGTCGAACTACCAAATGGTGAAACAATTATAGCTCTAAAAGAAGGAACGGTGTTTCTTGGAGGATTGAAGTTGCAACATGTTCTTTTTGTGCCTAAATTAAAATATACTTTGATTTCTGTTTCACAACTCCTTAATGACTCAGATCTAGTGCTACAAATCACTAACAAAATATGTGCTATACAGGACCGAAGTACGAAGAGGCTGATTGGAGTGGGTGAACAATGTGAGGGGTTGTATTTTCTCAAGGAAGTGATCTCAACAAATGCATGTAAAGCTTCTGGAGTTGTAGACTTCAATATTTGGCATAGGAGAATGGGCCATCCATCAAATAAGGTGCTAAAGCTGATTTTTACAGCAAATAAATCTAGTAAAAGTAGGAAAATTTGAGTTGTGATGTTTGTTTTAGAGCAAAACAGACTAGAAAGACATTTTATTATAGTGACAATAAAGCCAAAGATTGTTTTGATTTAATGCACTGTGATTTATAGGGACCATATAGAATTTCATCTTCTTGTGGGGCTAATTATTTTATAACTATTGTTGATGATTTCTTCTCGTGCTTTGTGGATTTATTTACTGAAAGAAAAGCATGAAGTTGCTTGTGTGCTTAAGAATTTCATTTCTATGATTAAAAGACAGTTTGAGAAGGATGTGTAAACTATTAAGAGTGATAATGGCAACGAATTTGTGTCTCTAAGAAAATATTTTGACGAGCATGGCATATTACACCAAACTTCCTGCATAGGAACTCCCCAACAAAATGGTCACGTTGAGAGAAAACATCGTCACATACTTAATATGGCAAGAGCTTTGATGTTTCAGGCTCATTTGCCAATTGATTTTTGGGGTGAATGCATTCTTACCGCTGGCTACTTAATCAATAGAACGCCATCTGCAATTTTAAAGGGAAAGACTCCTTATGAAATTCTCTTTGGACAACCCCCTTCCTATAATCACATTAGAATTTTTGGGTGTCTTTGTTATGTGCATAACCAACTTAGAGATAAGGATAAATTTTCCTTTAGAAATCATAGGTGTATTTTTATTGGGTATCCTTTTGACAAAAAAGGTTGGAAAATATATGATTTAGAAACATCTGAGTATCTAGTCTCAAGGGATGTGGTGTTTGTAGAAATAATTTTTCCATATGTTGCACTGATATTTGCAAATAATGATTCTACTAGGAATATAAATGGGGCTAATGTGCATGAAGGTTTGGAATTTGTCGAAGAAGATCAGAAAGCATTTAATAGTGAGAAACCTCTTGAAGACAGTATTAATTCTAGAGACATAGTTGCCGAAAATAGGGAAGAAAGTTTAGAAGAAGAAAGTGAGCTTGTAGAGCAACAGTTGGGTCGAGGACATAGGATTAGACACTCATCCACTCGTTTGAAGGATTATGTGACAAATAATGTGAGATTCAGCCCCTCGCAGCGTTCATCTTCTCAATCTCCTTCCTCAGGTATGTCTTATCCTATAGCCAATTTTGTTAATTATGATAAGTTTTCTTCGCAACATCAATCTTTCTTGGCAAGCATCACTGTAGGTACATAACCACCTTCTTATAATGAAGCAGCCAGAGACATACGATGGCAATAAGCTATGAGAAAAGAAATGCAAGCATTTGAAGAAAATGGAACTTGAAGTGTTGAAGACTTGCCACCTGGGAAGAAGGCAATTGGCAGCAAGTGGGTGTATAAAATAAAATATAATTCGAATGGGAGCATCAAACGGTGTAAGGCTCGGTTGGTAATTTTTGGGAATAACCAAAAAGAAGGTATAGACTACTATGAGACTTTTGTTCCCACTGCAAAAATGGCCACGGTTCATACTTTTCTTGTGGTAGCTGCTGCAAAGAACTAGAAGCTGCACCAAATGGATGTGCAAAATGCTTTCTTGCATGGAGATTTGCATGAGGAAGTTTAAATGAAAATGCCATCTGGTTTTGTCTCTGAAATTCCTGAAAAAGTGTGTAGACTTCGCAAGTCTTTGTATGGTTTACGTCAGGCACGGCGTTGTTGGTTTGCTAAGCTGGCTGATTCTTTGAAGGAGTATGGTTTTCATCAATCTTGCTTTGACTATTCTTTGTTTGCTTTTCATGAACGGCACGTGCAACTACATATTCTAGTATATGTGGATGATCTCATTATTGCAGGTAATAATGTCAAGGCTATGCAAAAATTCAAAGAATATTTGAGCTATTGTTTTCATATGAAAGATTTGGGACGATTGAAATATTTTTTGGCCATAGAAGTGGCGGAAATGCTAAAGGGATTTTTCTTTGTCAACGAAAATATGCCTTGGATATCATCTCTGAGTTTGGTTTGCTGGGAGCCAAGCCAGCCAAAACTCCACTTGAGCAAAATCACAAACTTGCTCTTGAAGAAGGAGAGGATGCTCATGACCCCGCTCAATATCGTTGGCTGGTAGGAAGACTGATTTGTTTAACTATAACCCGGCCTGAATTGAGTTACTCTGTGCATATCCTTGCACAATTTATGTAGCAACCTAAGAAGACTCATTAGGATGTTGCATTGCGTGTGGTACAATATTTGAAGGGTAATCTGGGACAAGGTATTCTTTTGCGAGCAAATTATGATCTCTATCTGTATGCTTACTGTGACTCAGATTGGGCAAGTTGTCCCTTGACAAGACGCTCCTTGACTGGTTATTTTATTTGTTTGGGCAACTCTCCTGTTTCATGGAAAATGAAGAAACAACAGATAGTTTCTCGCTCTTCTGCTGAAGCAGAATATCGGTTCATGACTACTGCAACTTGTGAGCTTAAATGGTTAAAGGGTTTGTTGCTCTTCCTTGGTATTCATCATTCCGGTTCCATGCATTTGTACTGTGACAGTCAACCTGCTTTACACATTGCAGCAGATCCTGTATATGATTGTTATTTTATTTGAGAGGAGATCCAGAATGGAAATATTGAAACAGCTCATGTGTGTTCTTCTCTTCAACTTGCTGATATTTTCACTAAAGCTTTAGGCACTTATCAATTTCAATTTCTTCTTGACAAATTGGGCATTTCAAATTCTCATGCTCCAACTTGAGAGGGGTATTAAGGCACAAAATATAAATTTGGCTAATAGTTGTATTTATTTGTGGTTAACGTAGTTATAGGAGTAATTAAAGGAGGATGCAGAGATTTAGTTAATAGTTGTATTTGTTTGTGGTTAAGGTAGTTGTGGGAATAATTAAAGGAGTAGACATCATTGACTTAGACTTTGATTTTCTGTATAAATACATGTACTTCATGATAAATAAAACAGAGAAAAACATTATGTTTTCTTTCATACATATATGTGTATGTATATATATATCTCTCGAGGGAGGAAAAAGGTGGACATTATTGAAAGTGAAAATAGTTGAAAAATCTCAATCAATAGAAAATGAATTAAATGCACTCCGATGGACATATAAGAGGGAAGAGAAGCAGCCCCTACAAGCAAGGTGTCATTCACCTGCACTATACACAATTCCCCACAGTCACCTAATTCTACATTTACCTACATATCCCATTCACATTGCCTTTTCTACTCTATTATGTATACACTACACATCTCTTTTCTGCTTTTTAATTTTTATTTAAAATTCAAAGTTATTTGTCAAAATTAAAGTATAACGTTTTATCTTGAACATTTATATTGAGCGGTAACCATATGAAAAAGGGTGTTATAAAGAGTAAAAATTTAAAATTTATCAGCTCGTAAAGAGAAGAAACTTACGATGGTGCTAAATGAAAATTACCCATTTGTTAATATCTAATTTTGCATTGTTGAATCAATATAACCCATGATTGTATACTTATCATTAATTAGTTAATTAGATGCAATTGTATGAAATAAAAATAAATAAATAAATAAATAAAGTAGGGCAGTAGAGTGAAAAGTTGAAAGCTTTTATATATATATGTAGACTGTGGAATGAAATATGTGTCAGATCAAAGAAAACCCTCTAACTGGGCAGCCATGGCATTGTAGATGCCAGATCCTCCTTTTTGTTGATTTGTCTACATCCTTTATATACCAAACCACCTCTAATCTTGTCGTTTATTGGGAAAAAAAAAAAAAGATATAGTGGGGCTACCTACGTAAATCCAAGAAAATTGGTGTATATAAATTATAAAATGATGAAAATGGTTCTCAACTTCTTCTAGCTTCTTCTTCTTCTTCTTATTCTTATTCTTCTTCTGCTATTAACTTGTGGGCATTACATAGTTTTCAGAATCTTCAGAGGTTTTTGTCCAAATTGAAGCTCTCTGCATGCCTTGTTTTTTATCACCTCTTTGTCTCTACCAAAAATATTATCTCTTTTCCTTAATTATTATTATTATTATTATTATTATTATTATTATTATTATTAAAAATTGCATATTTTTTTTATTAATTTTCTTTTTATTGTTCAAAGAACCAGCAATTACTGTATGGATTGTGATCTATGTCAATGCATTAAAATGACATGTTCATGAATGCAATTAATTACTATATATTTGTTATAATTTATCCTTTTTTTTTCTTTTTTGTTAGATCCAAATCTTAAAAATAAATGAATAAATGTAGAGGATGGATGAAGAGAATGCAAAGAGAGTAGTAAATGCTATGGCTCAAAGATAATCAAAATAAGGTAACGATCTCCACTTTCAACTCTTTCAATATCGAATTAATGGTCTGTTTATGACTGGGAATTAAACATTGCTCACCTTCTTTTTCTTTTTTATTTTATTTTTTTTAGTTATTTCTTATTTTTATTTTTATCTTTATTTTTTGGTTGGTCATGGTGATATATTGATTACTGCTTTTTGCTATTTCTTTTAATTTGAAGCGAAACATACAAGGATGATATGTGTTCTTAAATTCCAGGTTATTCCTTTTAAACCAAACTTATATATATATACATATAAGACATAGTGATATTGGAATAGAATAAAAAAGGAATAGATATTATTAGAAGTTTTTTTTTTTTTCTTTTGTAGATCCTATATAGTTTGTTAGATGACAAAATAATAAATAGTTTCAGAAAACAATTTTTTTTTCTTTTAAATGCAATAGCCAAATAAAGTGAATCCAATTCAAATTGAGAAAATAAAAAAAAATTAAGTGGAGACAATTTTTGTGTAATAATAGTACGTAGGAACTATAGAACGTAATTTTTAATGACTTTTGATGAATATTAATAAAAAAAATGTTAATTTTTTTTTTTAAAATAATGAAATTTCATATGTATCATGTTAAAAAATACAAAGGACATTAAGCATAAATTTTAAACTCATGTATCAGAATTCCAGTATACAGGTTCTGTATTGGGAAGCTATTCAAATAAAAATCACAAATTTCATAATTCGTGATTAAGTACCTAATTCTTTTAAAAAAAAATCGAACAGAAGAAAAAATGAAGCTCAAAGCCCAAAACCAATGGACAAAAGAGGCCCATAAAATTTAAACTGAATAGTCCAAATCAACTTCAACTCCATGTAGTATGAGAAATTTTTTACTTAGCCCATCTCAATAATTGTCAAATGCAAACTTAAGTTTTAGACAAATATTTCTTATCAACTTCCAAATTTTATACACATTTTAAATTCTCTATGATTCTTTTAATTAATTAGCTTCATTAGCCTATCTAATGGGTATTTTAAGTTATAATGCTGGCTTTTTTGAAGAGCCCAAAATCCTAGCTTTTATATATTTAATATCTTAAGAGGAATTATAGAGTTATTTAAAATTATTTTCTAACTATCGTAAATAGCTTTATAGTTCAACATAGGCTACTTAGAAAATTTTTAGTATATAGCATGCTTGCTTTAATTAGTATCAAAATCTTGATA
Organism: Excoecaria agallocha; assembly: GCA_037975025.1. NCBI lineage: Eukaryota > Viridiplantae > Streptophyta > Magnoliopsida > Malpighiales > Euphorbiaceae > Excoecaria > Excoecaria agallocha. The sequence continues at coordinate 3,616,248 of CM075822.1, read as the reverse complement.
AAAGTATTTTGAAGTAATTTCGTAAGTTTTGGACGTAATTTAAAAGAAAAAAAAAAGTTTTAAGGAAAAAATTGAATTGGTATAAGAATATAAATTGAAAAATTAAGAGAAGATAGAGGAATATTTTAGTACCCAATATCAAAATGCCTGAGGCAAATTAGGTTCAAAATAAACTTTAAAAACAAATTAGCTCATTCAACAAAATATTAGAGGCAAATCAAAACCTTATCCCAGTTTTAAATTGTAAATTTTTTTAGTTTGAGAAGTAAAGTGAGAAGTGATGAGTAATTATAAACTTGTAACTAACCCTTTATTTATATATTTGTTTAATTATCCATAATAAATAAAAAATAATTACATTAGGAAAAAAAACTATACACCTAAATTTGAAAATATTATAAATAGAAATTTTTATACAACTTTGGCATATAATATTAGAGCTACGTGTAGGCTGGTTAACAATTCGGTCTACTTTTTAAATCCGATACATTAATATCGATTTTTTAAAATTAATATCTAAGTTCAATACATTAACAAATTTGTCAGCTAATTATTAACTATTGATTAACTATTAAAAAAATTCACCGCATACAATTATTCCATAAAATATAACATAATACATCCATAAGGTTAAAATAAAAAAATTTTAGAATTTTTAAACATAAAAATATAAATAACACAAATTCCATATGATTAAAACATGAATTCTTGATAGTTTTGTCTTTGTACATCTAATCAGACTAGTAATTTTTTTAAATTTTTTGTCCAGTCCTAATATATATCATAGTTGGAAAGGAGCAATTTTTTTATTGTTTTTTTGGTGCCATTAAAGAGATGTATAATGGTAAATAAAAAACATTAATATATTTATAATGCTAATAATATAACCTTAATGTTTTTAATAGTCATTTTACAAATTAGATTGTATTTCCAAATTAAGTTACTAATCGCTTTATGTAGTTATCTATAAACCAATTATGCTAATAAATGGCTACTACCGCTGACAAATGGCCACTAACTGAGGTTGATAGATGGCCGCCACCACTAACTGTCGACAGATTACAACAATTGCCGAGTACTGCTGATAACACAACTAGTAAAATCAAATATGAACTTTGGATGATGGTTTGGGTGGGAATGGTAATGATATATGATATTTTAATGGTTAAATAGTTATTTGAAAAGACTTTCAATCCATAGATAATGATATAGTTATTGCATTATTTAGATTTATCTAAATTTTCTGGTGGTTTGATATGATTTTCATGATCCAAACAAATATATTTCTAATATGAAATACTAAGTATTATATGTATGTAAAAACTTTGAAATTTTAGTTCTTTATTTGGTAACTTATTGTATGGTTTAACTATTATTATCTGATTATGGGTAGGCTTGTAATTCAATAAAAAAACAAATGAAACATAATAGAATTATTAGGTTTAAAAGACTAGTAAAAAAATTGAAAATTGTGGACATAAGAAAATTCAAAACTAATCGTAGACTTAGGTGATTAATGATAAAGAATTTATAACAATAGTATTATCTTAGTCTAGGTTCCAAAAAAAAAAAATCCTTCAAAATATAGGCATTGAATTTAGAAGAGCTAATAAGCTATGCACTTATAGAAAATTCTTACCTAAATCAGATCTATCGATAATAATGAAATGCCATTTATATATACTAGCTACCACTCTATTTATTTTTTAACCAATTTATTATAAATTGACTTGATCCGTGAAATTTTCATAGATCCGATATCGACAATATTTACTTAGTGATAAATTTTCAAAATTTACTGTGAGTTTCCAGCTAGCAATGGTTTAATTTGTTAGCTATTTAGGCTGCTGGAAAAAAAAAATTGTTCCAAGCAAATCACATATTTGTTGACCTTTATTGGTATTGTCCCAAAACATCATTAAGAGTTTCGTGATTAATAAATTAATTAAGAACTTAATGCCAAATATTGCCTTTTGTTGTTTACTAGCTGAATGAAAAATCTGCAGTTTAGCTAAATTAACAAAGTTCAGGACATAGACAATTTTGGTATTATTCATGATAACATTAATTTATTTTCTGAAGCATCATTTTACTAAATAAAAAATTTAGGTTCTTTTCTCCCTTAATTAGAGATTTTAGTTTTAAGTTTTGGAAACGAGAGCACTTTGTCCTCTTCGATAGATTTGTTGGCGTGAATCTAAATTAACAATTTAGGTCAGGAATTTACCATGACTTTCAAATGATGCTTCTTTGTTTTATGCTCTTTGAACTATGATTATTCATAGTTTTTTTCAACAATCTGATCATTTTATATTTCAAGACAATAATATCTTCCGTCACTTAACAATTGAGCCATGCCATATGTGTTCACCTTTGACCCTGCAATTCGATTAAAATAAAAGGAAAAATGAGTAATGAAATCGTGGTGTGATCATCTCTGAATTCTGAGTACTTTAGATTTTATTGTTCTTTATATATATATATTTGGTATAATTGCTGTAATCGTTATGTACCATTGTCCTGAAAGAAAAAGCCAATTAACGGTATCTTGTAGATTTATATATGGTATAAATGGTGGAGCTATGTCTTTCTTTAGCTGTTGAAAACAACTTTCCCACACATACCTGTATAGGTTCTTGTTTTAAATTATATAGATCTTGATGCCTTATTCTGTTGCAGGATATAACATTTTACTCTTCATTTGGCATATTAATGAATTTGAGTATGTAGATTCTACAAATTCTTAATCATAAACATTATTCCAATTATATATGGAAATATTGCCCTAGATAAAAGATTGGAAGAAGCAGAATTGCACTTGTGTATGTTTAGATGCTTACCTTTTGAGCTTTAGTAGATTCAAATGCATAATTAACATCCTGATACATTTTCTGATCTTATTGATATTAAGAATTTTAATTAATGACATATCTTATTGATATTAGCACTAGAAATGCTTCGTGAACTTCTTGTTCCAAATCTGATATGGCCCTTTCACTTTTGTATTTCTTAGTGATATTGTTTTTTTCAAGTATGGTAAATGATTTTGCTCTGATTTCTGAAAAAAAAATAAAAGATACCTCAAAAAGTTATTTAGTCACGTTAATTATTCTAATTATTGATTTTTTTTGTTTAGCAAATTATGATTTTTATCAACATATTTATCAAATATGTTTACGTTTTTTATTTATTTTTTAAGGAGCTTGACAATGAAGATAATCAAACTTCAAATCTAATAAAAAGAATATATGGAACATTGCTGCCTAAATTCCTGTGTTGTTGGACTTAGGTCATCCATTAAGACTGAGTTTTGCATTCTTGGTAGGACAGCTTGTGTTTTTATAGCAAACTATGTTCAATTAATCAGTTTTACATTCAAATACTTGTATTGAATCCTTTTATTGAGGTTATAAATAGTAAATTTATGCAAATCTTTAGTTATTAATTATATTTTTATTTCGCATGAAAATGAGTGCTAATATAGATAATAAAATGTACATTTGATTACTGAACTATGGATATATGTCCAATTAAGATATGCAACCAATAGTGTCAGCTAAATGCTTTTATCTAAGCTATATAAATACTTTTAGTTAGGGATAAGCAAAAAAAACGAAAATATGATTAACTGTGAAATCGATCCGAAACCGAATAAATTTTTACCGTTAATCGATTCGATATATATATATATATATATATATTCAATTTTTTCTATTTCTCTAAATTTTACATAAAATAATACTTTAAAGTATATTTAAATTATATTTTTATTTTTATACCTTAATTTTTATATTTTTCTATAAATTTTATATAATACTTTAAACTAAATTTATATTATGTCATTCTCTTTAATTATATAGTAATATTTATATATAGTATTCGATTAACTTTTATATATGTTATTTTTTTATCATATATTGGTGTTCATATTTTACTTAATAGCATTTAGTTACATTTTTTCATATTTTAAAGTTTATGTTATAACATTTAATATTATTCAAAATATTATTTGACTTAAAATCAAATATATTAATTTGTAATAAATATCAAATCTATTTCATAATATTAGCTATTAATTTATAGAATATAAATTTTGGCTAGTAAATTATATTTATTTCGTAATTTTTATATTAAATTACTTTACACATTTGAAATTAAATTGAATTTTATTTAATTTCTTTATATAATTTTATGTTATAAATTTTAATGGTTAAAAAAAAATATTAGTTCACCAACAATGAAAAATTGAAATTGATGGATTGGTTACTGAATGTAACGGATTGGTTAATGGTTTATAATTTTTAAAAATCGATATTAATAAATTGGTTAATTTTTTTACTAATGAACTTATTAATCAGTTGATACTCACCTGTACTTTTCGTGATCTTCTTTATTATAAAATGTGTGATTACTTTTTTGGTTTTTCTTTATTATAAAAGGGGTAAAAGGAATAGAAAGCATAAAAATATAATAATAATAATAATAATAATAATAATAATAATGTGAGGAGAAAGATTTAAGATTAGATTAAAAAACAAAATATATTTTGCATTTTAAATATTAGGATTAGAGTTGAGATAAATAATAAAATATATATATATGATCACCGAGTCACTGGTTTATAATTAAAAATTGACAAGAACCCATGCCTATTAAATGTCGTAATCAGAATGATATAATTAGTTTATAGTGGTCTCCTTTATTTAAAAAGGTATGAAATGAGTAGAAAGCACAAAAACACAAGTGGAAAAAAATGCAAGGAGTAAGATCATAGACTACTAAACTATAAAACAAAAAATGTTTTTATTTTATATACTAAAATTAGAGTTGAAAAAAAAAAAATATATATATATATATATATATGATAACCGAGTCACTGATTTATAATTAATAAAGACAACAACTATAGATTATCATATGTCATTATCAGATAATATGATTGCTTGTTGTGGTCCTCCTTGTATATTTAAAGGTATCAAAGGGCAGCAAATGGCAAAAGATGAGAGGGGAGAGACAATAAATTAAGTTAAGAAGATTAAAAAAAAAGTGGAGCAATAAGATTCCAAGTCAAATAATGAGTTACAATGCACATAACCACATATAGAGAAAGGGTGAGGAGTCACTTCATTTTATCTTCTGCGCCATAAAGAAAGAGTGTTGTACTATTACAACCATCCTATGCCCTCTTTTCTCTGTGTCTATCTCTATCTCTATACTTATTTGGTGGTTTCCACTTCTGCAAAAAATGGTCCAACCACTCCAAGACAAAAACATGTCTTGATTTTTCTCTCATGGCAAGCATGACTCTGAAGTGCAACCATGATTTTCGCCATTAATGGTGCAACTCCAAGCTATCTGCCCCCACTTTCTCTCTCCTAGGGTTTTCATCAATTCACTCACTCTCTAGGGTTTTGCACTTTCTCTTCTGCTTTGCTTGCATACGTTTTTGATTTTGACAGTTGAATTTAGTTCAATTATGTTTTTTTTTTTTGTCTTTTTTAGGGTTTCTAGCTCCATTATCTTTACCCCTTCAATGCTTCTTCTGGTTTTAGCGGAAATCTCTTATCTTTTCTTCGTGGCTATGTTTAATGCTATTTTTGGATCTTCTTTCGCTGCTGGCTAAAGGATAAATGTTGTGATTTGACGCGATTTTTGTTTTGTGGTCAAGAACGGGTTAGTGTTCAAGATTTCCATAGCTAGAATTGAGATCTTAATTGTTCCTTATCTGATCTGTTCCTCTAGGGTTTGGGCAACTTTGATCTAACTGTTCTTGAAAAAAGAAAGTAAACAAGTACAATCTGCAGAACAAAAAAAAAATGCATAATTTCCTTTTTGGATATTGCCTAGGGTTTTCCCTTTATCTGGTTTGTACTGGACTCCAAAATACAATTTCCTTTTTTTTTCAAGTACATTTTAACTGAACTATTCTTTCAATTGATAAAATTTCCATTTTCATCCTCGGCTTCTAAAAATGTATTATTAAAAAAATGGTATCTTTTAATTAATTGTTTTATATTTAAAAAAAAAATTAAGTGCAATCTAATCTAAATATGGTTCAATAAATTCTTTTTATCTACAATTTTAAAAAGAGGAATAATTGGAGAATCTAGCAGTATCTAAGCGAGTTAGAATGCTTCACCAATTGAGAGAGGAGATTCCAAAACCATCCTATAATCCTGTATGAAAACCAGGAATCAAGGACTGATTGGAAAAAATATATATATATTATCATCATTATTGTATTTACTATTAATATAAGGGTCCTATATACTCCTTTCCCTCCCTCGCCTGCATTTATTAGATAGTGCCCATATTTATATTACCATTAATTTGTTTCATTCATCAAAATTGGATTATTACAACAAATTAAATAGACGTCTACACCCTTCATTTAAGAGTCTAGTTGATGTTGAAAATATGAAATGACGAGAAATTTGTAGTTAATTAAAAATTTAATTGCAAACGCACAAATATAAGCTCATATATATATATATATATATATATATATGTGTGTGTGTGTGTGTGTGTGTGTGTGTGTGGAAAGAAAGTAGAAGCGAAAATTCGAATTTACAATATTTTAATACATTAGAATTAGCATCTATCTATAGGATATTGTAAGAGACTGTCGAATTAAAGTATGATCAGGTTGGTCATCCAGCTAGATTGATTAACAGAATGTCGAATAAAGTATAATCAGATTAAAGTATAATAAGATTGGTCATCCAGCTAGTTTGATTAATGGAATAATGGAATAGGATGTAAATAAAAATGCAGAATTGCATTTGTGTGTGTCTTTTCTTCTCTTTTCTTATTGGTTTTGGTGTGAATATGTCGGCAGGTTAATGAGTTGGTGACCTAATTTAAACCTCTACAGAGGATTTTATTTTATTTTGAAAAAAAAATCAATACTAATTATTTTAGTCCTAGAAAGTGAAAAACAAATATAGGTAATCAAAAAGCTTACAACAGCATATTTTAGAAAGCAAAAAACAGTTGTAATAGAAACTGTTAGAATTTGAAATAATTGCAGCACAGAGATCTAATAAATAAATGTTCATGACTGCTTAAATTTACAGTTATAATTGCGGCTAGCTTTGTCTTTCTACAAATTTGAATATGATTTTGGAAGTCAATTTTAATGTGATATCATTTTCATCTGTTGCTTTCACAAATAATTTCACTTGCTCTATACAATGTATTCAGTACATTCTAATTATTTAGCATTTTTATTTTTATGGTTCTTTTTCTTTTCTATTGATAAGGATAATAATAGTATTTTTAGACGTACAATTACCATATAATTTGTAGAAGTTAAAGAAAAGTTGAGTATTTTTTTTTCAAGAAACAAATATCTTGAGAAAACTGCTAAAAAAAATCATGAAATCAACAAAGAGAAAAATAAGTCGAAAACTAGGTACTGGTTTTGTTTTTTACTCAAAAATGTGGTCCCTCGCATTTAGAAAAGAGATAAGATTATTAACCAACATTTTGCCCTTTTTCCTTTCAGGCTATCAACCTTCAGCTAAGGAAAAAGGATACATCACACTCCATAACCAGAAATGGATACATCACTGTTGGTAAATACTTGAATTTTAATCTTTTTTTTTTCTTGACACAAACACAAGTGTTTATGGTTTAATTATTTTAAAATTAATGCTAATTAGATTAAAACAAATGAAGTCAATTATGACATATATATATATATATAGGTAAATCATCATGAATATATATCCATAACCTAAGACATGTTGTGGGAACGTACCCCATGGATAAGAATTTTCACTGTACAGCATCTAAAGTACACAACTAAATCTATCCATTTCTTTTCACCTTTAGGTGAGCTGGAGTATCCTCCTCATACACAATATGAGATTATATTTCATTCACAATTCTGTCTACATTTTATCATTTGTCACTAACCATATTCATTTTTTCCAAAATTAATCAACTGTTTTATATAAGAAATTCTTCTATTCAAAATATAAAAATTTTCTTACCTAAATCTGATTCATGATTAATTCAATAAAAAACTGTTATGTATGCAAATCAACTACTAATACAATTTGCTATCACATCCAAAGATGAAGATAGTATTGTGCAATCTTAAAAACAGTTAGTCACTTTCTTATCTGAAATTGATCTATACGTATGTACAAGCATGAACATGAGTGGTTAGTGCACAAAGACGCAAGATTAAAATTTACTAAAAGAAAATGTTTGGCCTTTAAAGTGATTGAGATAGATTACTAAAAAGAAAAAGCATGTGTACATCCTGAAGAGCTATCAATCTATTGTTTCTACAAGCAGCATTATACATTATCATGACAATCACCCTCACATTTCACATGCCAACCATAAACTAGCTATAAGCTAGAAGATGGTGGGGCCTCACTTTCCCCTTCATTTTCTATACTTCATCATGTTTTGGAACATAAATCTTTTTGCCACTATTTTCCAAACCACAAGTGAAGGTCAGTTTGTTCAATTTTACTTTTTAAAAATATATCTATCTATCTATGCATCTAGCTATACCTCTATACACATGTAGAAGATGTCATTTCATATGATACTACCTGTTCAAAGATTTCAATTCTGGAGGCTTAGTGCTATACATTAAGAATTCCTTTATGACTATTAATTATTTTTTCTCTTTTTTATTTAGTTTATTGGCTGGCTGAGTTCTTATAATAATTGTCTCTTCCTTTGCATATATGTAACGATGGGGGAAGATACTTATAAGGAATTATCTGTATGCATGATGTTATTGGAGATAATATGTTATGAAGTTCTTGTGTTGGTCCCTATATAGTATAATTCAATTGCTTGAGATAGTGCTATATATTAGCACGCATATTAAATCATATATTGAAAGGCAGTGTTTGAAATTTAAGATCATACTAATTAATTAATTAAGTTTATTTCACTGCCACTTTGAACCTAATATTTTGCTTAGTTAACCTAGATTTTCTTTAATATTATTATTATCTTTGAAAAAAAAAAAAAAAGAAAACCTCAGTTGGTCAAATAATATATATGAACCCCTTAGCCTCTGCTATAAAAGAAGTTAAGGTTAAAGAGGCTTATTGCTAATTCTTTAATCTGTTTGTAGCTGGCACAGGCAGCACCACTGCTGCTGGCATTAGTATTACTAATTGTCTTTACAAATAGAAAAGGGCAACAATGTCTCTAACTCAAAGATCTTACCTATCATCTATTAGCTGAAATGAGTATTTTTTTTTATTCTTATTTATTGAGATACAAATTAGATGCTTTACACACACACTCAAATTTCATAGAAAGTCGATTCATAAAATATATGCATTATTGCATAAATACTACTCAGATTTGGAATTATATTCTTCTATTGTTTTTATCAGCTATATTAAATTTGTTCACTAACTTGTCTAATCAAAAACATAATTATTAAGGTAATATCAAAAAATACATTTATATTGAACATCCTATTATAGAAATTACAGATTATTGTCTGAATTATGCAAAGGAGCTTCAAAATCTGAGTTCATTGCCATGTAATTAAATCTCCGGATGCTTGAATGCTACTGACCATAATTTTTTTTATGAATTGATACACACACACATATATATATATGAACTCCAATTGCTGCACAGTATTCCAATTTGATAGTTCTTGACGACAAAAACATAATAATAATAATAATAATAATAATAATAATAATAATAATAATAATAAAGGGACTTCTAATTAAAACATATTCACCAAATTAGTAAAGTAGTATGATAGGTTATCACTTCTTCAATCTAAAAACTTTCTGCCAATATATATGCATCTCACACCATATTCAATGAGAAGAAGAAACCCTTCAATTAGTAAAAGAGAATGAAAAAAATTCAACTGAAATTTAATAATTGTAGTAACATCATTGCAAAGTGTGTGTATTTTTAACCATAAAACCAATAGCATATATAGTAGAAGCATGTGCAATTGGTCAGGCTTCCTCAGCCTAAAATTCTCCCTTATTTTGCAGTATGTTAACTCAAGAATTTAAGACTTGTCCTCTACTGGAGACAGCTTCTTTGTTCACTTTTCGCTTAATATATGTATGAGATGTGTATTAGATGCATGTATTGAAACTCTCTGACAGTCTATGTAGTCAACAGCCCAGTCAGAACCTGACACTTGGTATGTGTGTATATATATTCATTTATCCACTCATGCTTTTCCTTGCAAGTTTAGCAGACCTCACTTGGATAATTAATCTCCATAGAAATTGATATTAGAACACTTAAAAAATGGTGAAACTAACTGGTAACCAACCCTAAAATTGATAATCTTCCAACTGATTAAGAAAACAATATTCACATGAAAAAATGTATTCTTCGCATAGATTTATATATTGACTTGATTAGAACCTATATTGATAAGATGCATATTGACTTGAGAAAAATAAAATTAAAATAGAGAAGTGCAGGATAATTTTAAGACCTCTAGTGTATGTCTATTGCTGGGTTTAAATCAATTTATTCCAGACAATTGAGAATGAAAGAAAGACACAATATAGTTTTTAATTAATTGAAAAACTTGCTTAAAAACAGTAGTTAATAGTGTAAATTGCAAGAAATAAAGATACACTTGTATGTTACATAAATTGATTAATTCCAAACAGAAAGAAAAGGCCATACATAGTATTCTTCAATTCTTTGTCCACTGGACACATCATCATCATCATCAAGGATGTGAAACTTGTTCACCTGATAAAATCAGAGACTCTCATCCCTTAATAATCGAACAATTGAAACACTCCCATGGTTTGCAGAAAGATTGGAATTCTGTAATTGGATGCTGCACAAGAACCGCAAAAGGATTATAAAGGAGTTCTTCATCTATAAATTAGACATCTATGCATATTTGAACTTACTTCTTGTGGAAATCCTGAACTGTAGGGATGATTCATGATAGAAGGGGGGCTCCATTTTCCCAAGATCATCAAGGACTCATCAATCATGGTTTCGTTAGTAACAGATCGTGAGGTCATTGGAGCTTCAACCTCAGCTATCATCTCCAATGAATTAGGATTCCGAGTAGCAGATTCTTCGGCTGTTTCAAATGGACTCCAGCAGCTGAATTGATTAACCTGATCGTTGTTTTTTGCATCTTCACATAGCTTAGTGGATGATTCATCAATTCTTCTACTCCATTGCTTCTCTCTTGTTCTTTCTCTAGCTCTCGCCCTGGCCTTCTCTCTGGACTCCCTCGCAAGGGGACGGAAACCTATTTTACGCGAAGGTTTAGCCTTTTTGGGCTTGTTGTTACTCACACAAGATGAAGATTTAGGCTCGTTACTTCCTTTAATGGCAGCAGCTTCTTCATCAATTCCAGAAACTACTTCACATTCTGAAGTAGAAGATGCACTCATCTTATCACCAAAACTGCAACAATAATTAGCACCACGGAGTTGGTGGATCGCGGGCCGAGCTTGTATGAGTAACCATTCAACAGTTTTGCTAGCTTTATCGAAGCCCAGCTTATCTTGGAGATCAAAGAATTCACGAGCAACTTTAAGAGACAATCGCATTCTCCGATCTCTAGGGCCTTGAGCTGTGTTAATCTTGCTATGGCGGTCTCTGTTGGAGCATCTTTTTCGAGGGATCTGGTCCTTAGGAACATTGGTGGTGGTAGTGTTTTCAGAATCCAACATTGTTGGTTGTTGTTGAAGAATAAGGTCGTGGTTTTGAAGGCGAAAAAATTCTAATTCATCATAACAAGGATTGAGAATTGGAGAAGATGGCAATTGAAAGAAAGATAAAAGGATTTCTTCTCCATGTTTAGAATTGAAAAAGCACCTATTATTATTGTAACTTTGTTGGTCGCGGTAGTAAATGGGGTCAACAATATTGCCATTGTTGCTTGACTGAAACATTTCAGATTTTTTTCTTATCTATTTATTTTCTTAAGATATTTTCAAACAATAAAAAAAAAAAAAAGAACCTAACCGTGACTAATGGTGGAGGAAAAAAACCATCTCTTTCATAAGCAGGTTCTGCAAGAAAATGAGAATCAAGTTAGTAAGAATCAGAATGATTTTATGTTGTTTGAAAAAAAAAATCTATGATTAAACTAAGATGTTTAGATGTTAAAGAATTAAGGAAATATAACTAATTAAATAAAATTAGGTTATAGGCAAAGTAAGAAGGTGAGAAAGACAGGAGAAGGGAAGTACCAAAGGTCGTCGATGGGGGCTGTAAGAGAAAAAGAGAATGATAAATGAGAAAGAGAAAGATAAAGAAATAATGATGGTGGGAGCTCAAGGCATCTAAGAATGGGAATTTATTTGTAGACAAGGAGAGTTTTTATTTTATTTTATTTTTAAAGATCAAAAAGTTGGCTTCTTCAGAGTAAAACTACAAAGTATGAAAATGAAAGGAAGATTTAAATAATAATAATAATAATAAAAAGATGAATATCAATGTTGTGCGTGGGAAGTGAGTGGATAGGAAACACCAAACGTTGGTGCCACTTCCCTTGGCAGCAGGTCCCATATTCACATTTTTAGTGTGGAAGATATAGCTCTATATATATATATTGTTCTTAATTTCTCTTGGAGCAATTAATTAATTAGCCTATATAGAGAGAGAGGACGCCCCATATTCAATATTTTCTCATTATTAACCTATCAAAATGTTGAATTATAAAGACTAGCTATGGTAGGAATTACTTCTAAGTATCATATTAGTTCACCAAGTATATATAAACATTCAAAATTTCAAATCTGCTGTATGTCTTATATGCTAATAAAAAGAGAGGACCAACAAGTGCTAATAAGCTTCCAACTTAATTACACGAAATATCAAGTTTAATTCTTGTGTCATATAACGAATTAGGGGTGTACACGGATTTGGATCTTCCGATACCGAATCGAAGAACCAAGGAAAAAAATTTAAAACCGAACTGTACCGTTGACTTTTTAACTAGAACCAAACCGAATTGTACCGTTGACTTTATTTGGAACGGATCTGGATATTTAACCGAGAATCGAACCGAGAACTGTATTGAACTGTACTGAATTATCTTATACCGAAAGAACCGATAGTTATTAATTATTATATATAATACTAATAATTTATATATAAATATTACTTATAATTTTTATTCTATATGTACTGCATAAATTTAAGTTCATAATTATTTAAGTTATATATTTTAATACACAAAATTAAGATAATAATTAGTTAATAAATTAAACTAAATATTTTAATTATTAAGAATAAAAATTTAATTATTATAATAATCATTCTATATATATGAATTGAATATATAACTAAAATAATTTGTATTTAATTTAATCTATCTTTAATATCATTCAACTACTATTTTATTTTCTTTATAAATTTTTATGTAAATATTTAAGTTAATCAATTTATCATATAAGTATTTTATCAATTAATTTTATTTACAGTGAGTATCAATTAACTAATACTCATATAATTTTAGGACAATACCTATATGAATATTTAAATTAATAATGTAATTAAATATATTTATTATATATAATGAAATATTACCAATTATTGTATTATATAAGTGTATAATTATTTTACCAGTTAATTTCATTTATTTTTAATGTCATTCAACTAGTATGTATATATTTTCGTACAATACCTATAATAATAATGAAGTTGTATATCAATAATGTGATTATATGTAGTTATTATATATACAAATTTTATCAATTAATATAGTTATTTGAATATGTAATTATCTTATCAATTAACTTTATTTATCTTTATATCATAAATGATTAAATGTACTTATATGAGTACATATACTTTCAGTATCACTTAACTAACATTTATTATTTTTTTTATAATACCTATATGAGTAATTGAGTATTTAAATTAACAATATAATTATATAAAATTATTATATTAATGAAATTTTACCAATTTGTGTAAAATTATTTACTGTACAAATTTAATCTCATAATTATTTACATTATATATTTTAATACATAAAATTAAGATAATAATTAGTTAATAAATTAAACTAAATATTTTAATTATTGAAAAAAGAAATTTAATTATTATAATAATTATTCTCTATATATGAATATGAATATATAATTAAAATAATTTGTATTTAATTTAATATATCTTTAATACCTCTCAATAACTATTTTATTTTCTTTATAAATAATATTTATTAAATATCTATATAGATATGTAAGTTAAGCAATTTATCACATAAATACTTTATCAATTAATTTCATTTACTTTGAGTATCAATTAACTAATACTCATCTATTTTAGAGCAATATATATATGAATATCTAAATTCGTAATGTAATTAAATATATTTATTATATATAATGAAATATTACCAATTAATGTATTTTATATATGAGTGTATAATTATTTTATTAATTAATTTTATTTATTTTTAGTGTCATTCAACTAGTATGTATATATTTTCGTACAATACCTATATTAATAATGGAGTTGTAAATCAATAATGTGATTATATATAGTTATTATATACAATAAATTTTATCTATTACTATAATTATATGGCTATATGAATATGTAATTATTTTATCAATTAACTTTATTTACTTTTATATCATGAATGATTGAATGTACTTATATGAGTACATATACTCTTAGTATCACTTAACTAACATTCATTTATTTTTGCACAATACCTAGATGAGTAATTGAGTATTTAAATTAACAATATAATTATATACAATTATTATATTAATGAAATTTTACCAATTAGTGTAATTATATATGTATATAATCATCTTAACAATTAATTTTATTTTCTTTTAGTATCACTCAACTAGTATTAATCTGTTTTTGTATAATATCTATATGAGTAATTTAGTATGCAAATTAACAATATAATTATATACAATTATTATATTAATGAATTTTTTTACCAATTAATATAATTATATATGTATATAATCACCTTACCAATTAACGTAATTATATTTATATGAGTATATAATCACATTAGCTGTTAATTTCATTTTTCTTCAGCATCACTCAACTAACATTCATCTATTTTTGCACAATACCTATATAAGTAATTAAGTATTTAAATTAATAATGTATTCAATTATTATATTAATAAAATTTTATCAATTAATTTAATTATATGAGTATATAATAACGTGAGCAATTAATTTTATTTTTTTCAGTATCACTCAACTAACATTTATCTATTTTGCACAATACCTATATGAACATTTGGGTATTTAAATTAATAATATAATTGTATACAATTATTTTCTTAACGAAATTTAGCAATTAATGTAATTATATATGTATATAATCAACTTAACAATTAATTTTATTTTTTTAGTATCAACTAATATTTAATTATTTTTGCACAATATTTATATAAGTAATTAAATATTTAAATTAATAATATAATTGTATACAATTATTATATCAATAAAATTTTATCAATTAATTTAATTATATGAGAATATAATTATATTAATAATTCAATTGTACCAATAGAATGATTAGAGTACCAATTTAAAATATTTGATAAACAACTTAAATATTAAGAAATATATATAAACCAAAACATAAAGATTTCTTCAATTTATAAATTATTTAATTAATAATATTAATTTAATAGTTATTTAAAAAATACTTTATATTTACTCTCATTTTTATAAATAATGGTAAATATAAATTATTTTTTAATGGTAAAAACTCGAATTTAAAATTAAAAATCGAATTTTAAATTTTTTAAGAGGGAAAATTTTTTTATTTTGAAATTTTAGAGGGAGTAAAAAATTTAATTAAATTTAAGAGGGAATTTTTTTTTCTAATGGTAAAAAACTATATATATATATATATATATATATATATATATATATATATATATATATAAACAACAGTTAAGAAAAGGAAAAAACGGGGGAAAAGGCGTAGGGAAGGGATGAGGGAGGAAAAGAGGAAAGGGGGAGGAGGCTGTGTTAGTGTAAGCCCTAGCCCCAATACATTGTAATAAAATACTTAGTTAATAAAATGAGGCATTTGTCTTATCTTTTGAATACCTGTGCATGTCAATTGATAAAACCATCCAAGAATGTCGTTTCGGTTTAAGTTATCATGTGTGAGGCACATGGATTGTAAGACCTTGAAACAAATGAGACTTCATTCTAAATATCCCTAGTCAGTCATTGTTATGGGAATAACAAATGAATTAAGACTAGTATGCTCTCTCTGATGCTATGAGTCCTGTCTTACGGATCATTAGGACAAGAGTGTCAATCAGAGATCATAGATACATGTTAAAGAACATGGTATCTGGATTCGATCCGCTCATGAGAACACTACATGGTACAAGTCATAAGTGTTTCTCATATGCAAGTTTTGTATCGGAGTTCTTAGACCTGAAATCTCTATGAAACTCTTTATGAATTACTGAGTACTTTGACATACACCTAACGTGCTCGTAACAGAGTGACAAGTACGGGTATGATTGGGTATGCACTGATTCATGTTAGAGAGCATGAGAGAAGTGAAGGGATTACCCCTCTCGATAAGAGAGAAAATATCACCGGCCACTTGATCAGTGAACTGAGAAGTGTATGGCCATACCGAGATGAAATAATGAGTAATCATTATTTATCTGAGAATTCAGTGTCATTGGAATATCAATAAATGAATTAATGTATATAAGGATGACTAGTTCCATGCCTTATATTAATTCTGATATTTATGGGTAAGGGACTATGCAAAATTGCATTAGGTCACTAAATGCCATATGTATTTTCATTTAATTTGGATTGCTATAATATCTTGCTAGAGAATATATATAGCCTTTGAATTAATTTATTAATTCATTGCCAACATTAAATGGACCTATAGGATCGCACACAAAGCATTGGGCTTAAAATACTTAAATTAAGTATTGGGCATTAATTTGGGCTTTTAATTAAAGTCAAATTAATGTATGTAATGGGTTATAAAATTGCTATTGGGCTTTGGTCCATGAGAGAGAGAGATTCAGCCCACAAGGTTTAATTTCAATTAATTAAATGTCATGTATTAATTTAATTAATTGAGTATTAAAGCCTAAAGACATATTTATCTAATTAAATCATCTAAATATAAGTTGATGTGGCCGAAATTCCTAAGAGAAATCACAAGGAATTTCGGCACATGTATAGTTTTTATTTAAGTGATTTATTAGATTTAAATGTCTTATCTTTTTCCTAAATTAAGTGATATAATTTGATTAAATGACTTTTGATTTTATCTTGGATAAATTGAAAGAGTTTTTATCAATAATATTACTTATTTTAATTAAGTGATAAATGCAAATATTAATTATCTTTAGCTAATATTAATTATCTAAAGATAGTATATTAGAGATCCATCACTTAAAGGAAAGAGAAGATATATAATCAAAGTGAAGTTGGCGTGAAACCCTAGCCTTCTTCTATGAGATTTGCGTGAAACCCTCTCTCTCTCTCTTAAGAATTCTTTAGCCAATTTTCACAAGGAGAAAGGATAGTTCCTCATTCTCTTGTGATCTTGGGTAGTCATAGCAACCTAAGAGAAGTACAAAATCAAGTTTTGTAGCTTCAAACTATAACCCTTACACAATATCGAAAAAGAGATCTAGCAATCTCGTTTTTAAGCCGACGGTGCAATTGTGTGTGTGAGAATAGAGGGAGTGGCGCAAAAGGCTATTCCTTGGCATTGGTGATCGAGATCTAAGGTAGACAAAGCCATCTTAGTTGCTGGCCATCACCGGAATCAAAATCGAAAAGGCATCAAAAGTTGTAAGTTCGATAACCCTAAAATTGCATGTTTCGATTCTATCTTTGGATATGTATGGTATGTATGATAAAAATTTTTATTTTTTCGCTGTGCTATCATGATTACCATACCATGTCATATTCCATCAGTGGTATCAGAGCCTAGACATGCTTATTTTAGTGCTTTAGATGCATGAAAAAATTAATTAAAAATCGTTATTTTGAAAACATGCAAATCTGAAATTTTCTGTTTTGAGTTTTTTGCATTGTTTTGGTGTAAAAACGATTTTAATTGATTAGATAGGTATTATAATTAATATGACATGTTAATATACTGTCCTAAGATGTTATTAGGGCTGGTAATGGTCGGATTTAATTATTTATACCTGATGGTACATGTTAATTATGAAACTAGGTGCTAGTTGGCATGTAAATTGCTAGTTTAACAACTAGTTTTCAAAATTAAATGTAAAAACGTTTTTGGCATGTTTGTAAGTGATATTTAAAGATTAATTATCAGGTCTGGACATTTTTAAAATTTGGTTTTAATTCTGGTCCATGATAATTTAATTGATTAATTTTAAAATCACTTAAAACAATGACTAGTTTGTGTTTGTTACATGTTTAATCAACATTGTTTGCTTTGTTTTGATTAAAATGGTAAAAACACATTTAGATTAAAATGGTACAGAATATTAAATCAATATTTATGGACTTATTTAGATTATTAAATGACTCATAAAATTGATTTAAATGTTTGTGCATTTCATGGCATTACATAAGCATTAAACAACTAGTTTTGTTGTTTGTTTGTTTTTGCATGAATGCCGTGTTCTATTATATGTGTTCTTCATGATTTTATTTTTAATTCATGTTAGCACATATTATATGTATTTTTAATGTTTATGGGCTGTATGACATAAAATTAAAAAATGGCAAAATTAGAAATTATACTAGAGTTGATTTATGGCACAAATCTAACTAGTTTGTGTTTTGGGCTTTTAAGAGAACTTATTCAATAAGAGGATTTAGTCCATTGGGCTTCGGCCCAGGCCCATCACGGGGTCTTCTCTTAAAGGTTCAAGTACACAATTTCCATTAATGGGCTTGGCTAAATTGATTAAAATTGGACTTTGTCTGATCCATGAATGCTATGTATATTTATTTGCTTGTTTGGTGTGATGAATGGATATGCATGGTGCATTCATGGGCCCTGGGTTTTTGTAATTAAATATGGCCTGCGTGCCATTATATTTTATTGTAAAAGTTTCATTTATTTCTTAGAATAGAATTTATTTGAAGACTTTGTAAATCAAGACGAAGCCCACCGGAGTGGAGAAGCCCAACTCGAAGATTCTTATGTAATAGTATAGAATCTTAGTTGTAGGTTTTTGGGCCCATGTTTGTCACGCTTTACTTTATGCAATTATATATATATGCATGCTATGTATGGATGACAAAGCGTATGCCATGTAAGCCGTAATAAAATGAATCCCTAAAAATAGTAAGTCACAAAGTTGCCTTCCTAATTCGAAACATGTCAAGGCATCGATCATCGGTCACGTAGACTAGGAGTCCTAGATGCGCCCGATTATCTTTGTGAGGCATGGGTTGTGAATGTAGGTTGGACTTAACATGGAATGGGATGCTCGGACCTAGGCAACTTATAAATGGGTTTGTGCTATAACATTGTTTGATGTTAGCCCATTTGATCCAAGAGTCATGTACGAGACATGATTGGAGTTTTTCCTACCTAAGTAACTTAACTTATTAGGTGTACAGGCTCAGCTTGACTAATAAGTTGTTGTGAAAAGTGGATCTTGGCCCACATTAAATCACTAACGCGAATTATTTATGGGGATATTAATTCGGTTTGTGGGATTATAATAAGACCTCATTTAATCTTGCTAAATTTTATTGTAGATTGGAAATGGCATCTTCAAACAACAATAATTTCTCGTTGCGATCGGTCCTTGAAAAGGACAAATTGAATGGCACCAATTTCATAGACTGGTCTCGAAACTTAAGAATAGTTCTTAAGCAAGAGAAGAAGTCGTATGTTTTGGATGCACCCTTGCCTGAAGAACCAGAAAGGAACGCCTCTGCGGTTCAAAAGGAAACTTTTGAGACCAAGAAGAGTGACTCTAATGATGTGACCTGTTTGATGCTAGCCACTATGGTGCCTGAATTGCAAAAGCAATTTATGGACCAAGAGGCCTATGCGATCATGGTGCACCTCAAGGAGATGTTCCAAGAACAAGCTCGTCACGAGAGGTTCGTGACAACAAAGGCTTTGATTTCTTGTAAGATGGCTGAGGGTACTCCTGTTAGTACCCATGTACTCAAGATGAAAGGGTATCTTGATACTCTTGAGAAGCTTGAGGTACAAGTGCCAAAGGAATTGGCCACTGACTTGATCTTAGGATCATTGCCTGCTGCTTATGATCCATTTGTGATGAATTATAACATGCATGCTATGAACAAATCAGTCACTGAGCTTCATGGGATGCTTAAGAATGCTGAAGAGAACATTCGAAAGACCAATCCCGTGCTAATGGTTCAAAAGGGAATTAAGAAGGGACCTGCTAAGGGAAAGGGAAAGGTAAAGGGAAAACCCAAGACAGTTGGGAGTGCACCTCAGGCCCAATCCAAGCCCAAGGCGCCAAAACTCAAAGAGAGTGAGAGCACTTGCTTCCATTGCAACAAGTTGGGGCATTGGAGGAAGAATTGCGCTCTCTTCAAGGAAGAACAAAAAAAGAATGGAGCCAAGGCGTCCAGTTCTGGTATTTTTGTTGTTGAAATTAACCTTTCTATTTCTACCACTTGGGTATTGGATACCGGTTGTGGTTCTCACATTTGTTCAAATGTGCAGGGGCTAAGAAATAGGCGGTTACTTGGGAAGAATGAAGTGGACCTCCGTGTGGGGAATGGAGCACGAGTTGCTGCCATGGAGATAGGCGACTATCACCTCACTTTACCTTCCGGACTTTGTATTGTTTTGAATAATTGTTATTATGTGCCTGCTATGAGCAGAAACATTATTTCAGTTTCATGTTTGGATAATGATGAATTTGATTTTGTTATTAAAAAGGGCAATGCTCATATTCGTCGCGAAGGCATTTCTTATGGCAATGCCATGTTGCAAAATGGCCTTTATATCCTTGATTTACAAAACAAAGAGTCAATATACAACATTAATACAAAGAGGGTTAAATCAAACGAATTAAACCCTACTTACTTCTGGCATTGTCGTTTAAGACATGCAAACGAAAAACGCATTTCAAGACTCCACAAAACTGGAGTGCTTGGGTCATTTGACTTAGAGTCTTATGACACATGCGAGCCATGTTTGTATGAAAAAATGACAAAGAGTCCTTTTAACAAGAAAGGTGAAAGGACTAATGGCTTATTGGAACTAATACATACCGATGTATGTGGACCATTAAGTACACAAGCTAGAAGTGGTTTTAGCTACTTCGTGACTTTCACAGATGACTTCAGTAGATATGGCTATGTCTATCTAATGAAGTATAAGTCTGAAACTTTTGAGAAATTCAAAGAGTTTAAGAACGAAGTAGAAAACCAACTTGGCAAAAGTATAAAAGCCATTCGATCAGATCGAGATGGCGAATACTTAAGCCAAGAGTTTGATGATCATCTAAAAGAGTGTGGTATTATTTCACAGCTCACTCCTCCTGGAACACCGCAATGGAATGGTGTATCCGAAAGGAGAAATCGAACTCTGTTGGACATGGTTCGATCTATGATGAGTCAAGCTAATCTTCCTATCTCTTTTTGGGGTTATGCATTAGAAACTGCTGCGTTTCTATTGAACCGTACTCCAACTAAAGCAGTTGAGAAGACACCATACGAGGTATGGACTGGGAAAGAACCCAATATGTCTTTTCTCAAGATTTGGGGCTGTGAAACACATGTTAAGAAATTAACATCTGACAAACTAGAGTCCAAATCGACTGTCTGCTTGTTTGTGGGTTATCCCAAAGAAACAAAGGGATACTACTTTTACTCACAAGCCGAGAACAAAGTATTTGTTGCTCGCAAGGCTGTTTTCTTGGAAAAGGAGTTCCTTCTCAAGAAAGACAGTGGGAGTAAAGTAGAACTTGGAGAAATTCAAGTGCCACAAGCTCCTATAGAGGATGAGTTGGAAGTGGGATCAAGTTCACAACAAGTTGTGGAACAAGATCCCATTACACAAGTACCTAGAAGGTCTGGTAGGGTACGTCAGGAGATTGAGAGATATGGATTTCTAATCACTGACAGTGATACTATTGAGTTAGTAGATCGTGAGGATCCTACTACCTACCGAGAAGCTATTGAAAGCCCAGACTCGGATAATTGGCTAGAAGCCATGAAATCCGAAATGCAATCAATGTACCATAACCAGGTTTGGACCTTGGTTGATCCACCGGAAGGTGCTAAGGTAATTGAATGCAAGTGGTTATTCAAACTAAAAGCTGATAAGACCTACAAAGGTAGACTAGTAGCAAAAGGTTTTCGACAAACTCATGGTATAGACTATGACGAGACCTTTTCGCCTGTAGTCATGCTCAAGTCCATTAGGATCTTACTTGCCATAGCTGCATATCATGATTATGAGATATGGCAAATGGATGTCAAAACTGCTTTCCTCAACGAAAATTTACTTGAGGATGTGTATATGACACAGCCTGAAGGTTTTGTCAATCCCAAGCATCCTAAGAAGGTATGCAAGCTTCAAAAATCCATTTATGGATTAAAGCAAGCATCCCGAAGTTGGAATCTTCGTTTTGATGAAGCAGTCAAAGATTTTGACTTCATCAAGAACGAAGATGAGCCTTGTGTGTACAAGAAGGTTAGTGGGAGCATAGTAGTGTTTCTAGTCCTATATGTGGACGACATCCTTCTCATTGGGAATGACATTCCAACACTGCAAAAGGTTAAGCAATGGTTGGGAAAATGTTTTTCAATGAAAGACTTAGGTGAAACCGAGACAATACTTGGTATTCGAATCTATAGAGATAGATCGAATCGGCTTTTGGGACTAAGTCAAGAAAAGTACATAGACAAAGTACTAAAGCGTTTTAGTATGGGAGACTCAAAGAAAGGGTACATACCTTTGGCTTTGGGAGTTCCTTTGACTAAAGAACAGTGCCCTAAAACCAAAGAGGAAAGGGACAACATGAGTAGAATCCCATATGCATCTGCTATTGGATCTATCATGTACGCTATGTTATGTACTAGGTTGGATGTTGCTCATGTACTGAGTATAACCAGTAGGTTTCAGCAAGACCCAGGTGAGAAGCACTGGTCTGCTGTAAAAGGGATCCTTAAGTACCTGCGAAGGACTAAGGATCACTTCTTGGTGTATGGTGGTCAAGAAGAGCTCGTCATACAAGGTTATGCCGATGCTGCTTTTCAGACCAGCACTCAGGATTCTAGATCGCAATCTGGGTTTGTTTTTGTTTTAAACGGTGGTGTTGTCAGCTGGAGAAGCTCAAAGCAAGAGACCGTTGCCGACTCAACTACAGAATCTGAGTATATTGCAGCAAGTGAGGCTGCAAAAGAGGCTGTTTGGATTAAAAATTTCATTAATGGATTAGGAGTGGTCCCAAGCATCCTAGATCCATTAGAAATTTTCTGTGACAATAACGGGGCCATCGCACAGGCCAAGGAGCCCCGGTCACACCAGAAATCCAAACACATACTCAGGAGGTACCACCTGATCAGAGAAATCATTGATCGTGGGAACGTCAAGGTTAGCAAGATAGCAAGTGAAGACAATGTAGCAGATCCTTTGACGAAACAGTTACGTCCAAATCTGCACGAGGCTCATTTGAGAGCGTTCGGTCTTAGGGCTATGCCCAATTGGGACTAGTGCTAGTGGGAGATTGTTAGTGTAAGCCCTAGCCCCAATACATTGTAATAAAACACTTAGTTAATAAAATGAGGCATTTGTCTTATCTTTTGAATACCTGTGCATGTCAATTGATAAAACCATCCAAGAATGTCGTTTCGGTTTAAGTTATCATGTGTGAGGCACATGGATTGTAAGACCTTGAAACAAATGAGACTTCATTCTAAATATCCCTAGTCAGTCATTGTTATGGGAATAACAAATGAATTAAGACTAGTATGCTCTCTCTGATGCTATGAGTCCTGTCTTACGGATCATTAGGACAAGAGTGTCAATCAGAGATCATAGATACATGTTAAAGAACATGGTATCTGGATTCGATCCGCTCATGAGAACACTACATGGTACAAGTCATAAGTGTTTCTCATATGCAAGTTTTGTATCGGAGTTCTTAGACCTGAAATCTCTATGAAACTCTTTATGAATTACTGAGTACTTTGACATACACCTAACGTGCTCGTAACAGAGTGACAAGTACGGGTATGATTGGGTATGCACTGATTCATGTTAGAGAGCATGAGAGAAGTGAAGGGATTACCCCTCTCGATAAGAGAGAAAATATCACCGGCCACTTGATCAGTGAACTGAGAAGTGTATGGCCATACCGAGATGAAATAATGAGTAATCATTATTTATCTGAGAATTCAGTGTCATTGGAATATCAAGAAATGAATTAATGTATATAAGGATGACTAGTTCCATACCTTATATTAATTCTGATATTTATGGGTAAGGGACTATGCAAAATTGCATTAGGTCACTAAATGCCATATGTATTTTCATTTAATTTGGATTGCTATAATATCTTGCTAGAGAATATATATAGCCTTTGAATTAATTTATTAATTCATTGCCAACATTAAATGGACCTATAGGATCGCACACAAAGCATTGGGCTTAAAATACTTAAATTAAGTATTGGGCATTAATTTGGGCTTTTAATTAAAGTCAAATTAATGTATGTAATGGGTTATAAAATTGCTATTGGGCTTTGGTCCATGAGAGAGAGAGATTCAGCCCACAAGGTTTAATTTCAATTAATTAAATGTCATGTATTAATTTAATTAATTGAGTATTAAAGCCTAAAGACATATTTATCTAATTAAATCATCTAAATATAAGTTGATGTGGCCGAAATTCCTAAGAGAAATCACAAGGAATTTCGGCACATGTATAGTTTTTATTTAAGTGATTTATTAGATTTAAATGTCTTATCTTTTTCCTAAATTAAGTGATATAATTTGATTAAATGACTTTTGATTTTATCTTGGATAAATTGAAAGAGTTTTTATCAATAATATTACTTATTTTAATTAAGTGATAAATGCAAATATTAATTATCTTTAGCTAATATTAATTATCTAAAGATAGTATATTAGAGATCCATCACTTAAAGGAAAGAGAAGATATATAATCAAAGTGAAGTTGGCGTGAAACCCTAGCCTTCTTCTATGAGATTTGCGTGAAACCCCCTCTCTCTCTCTTAAGAATTCTTTAGCCAATTTTCACAAGGAGAAAGGATAGTTCCTCATTCTCTTGTGATCTTGGGTAGTCATAGCAACCTAAGAGAAGTACAAAATCAAGTTTTGTAGCTTCAAACTATAACCCTTACACAATACCGAAAAAGAGATCTAGCAATCTCGTTTTTAAGCCGACGGTGCAATTGTGTGTGTGAGAATAGAGGGAGTGGCGCAAAAGGCTATTCCTTGGCATTGGTGATCGAGATCTAAGGTAGACAAAGCCATCTTAGTTGCTGGCCATCACCGGAATCAAAATCGAAAAGGCATCAAAAGTTGTAAGTTCGATAACCCTAAAATTGCATGTTTCGATTCTATCTTTGGATATGTATGGTATGTATGATAAAAATTTTTGTTTTTCCGCTGTGCTATCATGATTACCATACCATGTCATATTCCATCAGGCTGACCACCGGCGTCGATCATCGATGGGCCCCTTGCCGCCACTTCGTGCTACCGCCAACCACAACAACGACGTCCCTTCATTGCCGTAATCAAGGGTGTGGCGTATTCCCCTCCACTACTCCTCTTTCCCTTTTAAATCAAGGATTTCTTCCTCTCTTCGCGAACCATGACGGATGACGATAGCATGCGTAGCACCGGCGAGTCTCTATGGGCTAGGTGATCATTTTAGTGGCCACCGTTCCTTGCCACTCGCCGCCAGTAGGTAGATTGAAAGGAAAGGAAGTCGATGATTTTAATGTGAGATCCCGACCAAACGGCATGGTGGTTGGGCGCGTAGTCACCGAAAATAGTACCCCTAAGGTTTTGGCCTCCGTCGCAGTAACGTCAAAGCATCACTGGCGAAGCTCCGGTGAGCCTCCGACGAGCATACCAATAGACCAAAATGAGGAAAAACGTGAAAATTTTATCCTGATAGGTATGTGACTACCAAATTCATCTCTATAATTTTTAGTAATTAAATTTCAAATAATTTAAATATTGATGTCTCTATTATTCAACTGTAATACCCTTCTCGAAACAGTCCTTATCAAAACGAGACTTAGCTGACCACTAAATGTAATACCCTTCTCGAAACAGTCCTTATCGAAACGAGACTTAGCTGAGATGGTAAGTTTTTTTTTCACCGAACAATTCAATCCACTTGAAATACTTATACAATAATTCTAGAATCAAACAACAGTTTTAAAAATAATTAAAACAAACACCAAACATCATATTATAAACTTATACTATCCATTCATTCAAGACCATTAAAAATACATTCAAAAATACTAGTCAAGTTTTTATTTTAATAGTCTAAGTATATATATGCCAAAGGCTTACACTAACTAATACAAAAATATTCTCTTCCGATCTGGACCTTCAATGTACTGTGCTCCCGCAATACTTCAGGACCTGCACGCAGTAAACACTACGTGCTGAACATTAAATATGCCCAGTGGTGACTACTAATCCAAGAATTTCCTAGATATAAGCATAATTTCGTAATTTAAGCTACTACTATTTTTATTTCATTAAACATTTTCTTTTTAATTCGGTTATCATTAATCATGTTATTAACTCGTATTTTAATAATCATTGTTCTTTTGTTTTCAAACTTTCAACTTTACTTTACAGTATCTTTTTAGGTTAATCAATATCGAATTTACTTATACTTTTATGATACTCTTTACTATAATATTTACTTTATCATTACTTTTGTCTTGTCTTTGAGCCATAGCGAATTAATTATTATTTTATTTAGCAATGTAGATTGGTACTCGTGTTTTTACTAGTACCCAACATAAATTATTTTAATGCTTGATTTACTAGTCAATTATCCAATCTATATTCTAACTTTACTTTCTACTATTTATTCTATTGCTTTACTTTAACTTTAATCTAATAAATACATTACTGTTAAAAGACTTATAAGCTCTATCGCAAAGCGATATAGCTATTTTTGAATACTTTACAGTTAGAACTTTTCTTTTCTTCCTTTATACATTTACCCATATTCAATTATTTGTTAGGACTTATATCTTTTACTTTTTCCTTATTGGATAATTTTATGCCTTTATACTGTTTTGCTTTTTATTTAACTTATCTTTCAGAAAAACATTACCTAAACATTTAATTTTTACTTAATATCAATATCATTATTTTTTATCTTTAAGTAGAAAAATTAATATTATTTTTCAGACTTGTCATTATTTTTACAGTAGTAATTGGTACAAGAAATACCAATCAATTACTATTATCTTTTTCACGGAAACCAAAATATATTCTAAATCCTTATAAAAGTTTAACTAAACATTGATTTAATATTTTATTCTTATACAACCTTTCTTTTTCTTTTCTTATTGCTTACATTTTTCAGAAACCTTTACAGATTTATTTCAACTTTACATTTTCTTTCAAACGAAATATTTTTCGTTATAACTTTTTATATTCAACTCAATTAAACAGTACTTATTTATTCATTTTGATGTGCCCCTAGTACAATATAACAAGTTTCTCACAAAGGATACTCGGGACTGGACCCGAAGGTCCCGCTAAACAGATAGAGAAATGATCTCGATAGATAAAGTCTCACAGAGTAGAAACAGATACACTTTCACTTTCACTGAAGCTATGGAGATCAAAGATCCCACCTATAGCTAAGCAATTTACCATGACTTGCACCGCGGTACAGAGGTATCCCTATGACTAGCCAATTATATTCAAAACAAGAATCATAATACTTGTCTATCGCTAAGAGCAAATATAATCAGTCATATTGTAAACGTTTTTTAACATTTAAAATCTTTAATTTCTTTCTTTTATTCCTTTGTACATTATATTCTGAGCAAATATACTCTTTTATGCCTTTGACTATTCAATAACTTTTTATCATTTTATTCACTTTCTCTTTTCCAGTCACTTTTGTGAATTATTTTTTGATAATTCACTCAGATACTTAAACTTTTCAGTCTTTTATACGGATTATAAATTATGAATTATGGCATTATAATTCACAATTTTCTTTTATTCTTTTTGTATAATTCTTGCGAATTATTTTTCAATACTTCTGAGCTTGGTCTTTTTACACTTTGTTTTTCTTTTTGTCCAAAACTTTTTAATTATTCGCTTAACTGACTTTTATTTCGTCAACAAAATATTTTATACTCTTTTACTACTTTTTATTGACTAATTTATTTGGATAAATTAGTCACATCTTTATTTTACTACTTTTTATACAATTAGAAATTCTATTAACATAATTTATTATCTTATGCCTCGAAATTACATAATTTGGCTTTTTCTATTGAATTATTTATTTCAAATACATAATTACAATTTTGCCATTATAATCATTTATTTTTACTTTTATTATATAATTTCTTCTATTATTCATCATTTATTCATTCTTTTATCATTTTCGGGTAAAATTATATTTTAGTCCCCATACCATGAAAACTTTATCTTTTGATACAATTAGATCTCCGAAATTACCATTTTGCCCTTATTACTATTTCTTACTTATTTTTACTCATTAATTATCCATTTTGGCAAAATTATCATTTTACCCCAAAACTTTTATTTCTTTTTATTTAAGTCCTTTTACTATTCAAAACTCATTTTATCTTTTATTTATTTACGTATCAATTTATTTTCATCATTTTCTATTTATTTATGAATTATTTACTAATAATTCATTATTCTTTTTATTTTTACAACCCCATAATTAATTCGAAGAGTTCGTTGGTTGACTTTTTATTTCTTGTCATTGACATTAATTAAATTTCACATTAATTTCTCATTTTTTTATCATTTTTATACAATTATGCATTAAAAATTCAATTTTTCTCATTGTACATATTCACATAAAAATTTCAAATAAATTCCAATAATTTCAATAAATTCCAACAAAATTTATTTACGCATTATTTATTATCTAGCATCATTTCTCACTAAATTAATCAATTATTTCTCATTATTTCACAATTTTCACTATAGACATAACCAATACATAAGCTTTAAAATTTCAAAATAAATTCCAATAATTCATTAAAAATTCAAAGGCACCAATTATCATTTCTATATTCAATTTAGACCATTATAAATCAATTTCATACAAAATTCCACATGATTCTCTTAGGGTATAATTCGGCCACCATTACCATGTCACCCTAAAAATTTTCTTTCTCTCATTTTTACTTTCCATTTATCTTTTCTCTAGTCCAATTACAATAACCCTATCATAATTACATCAATTAACAATATTACAAATTTTTACTTTAATTACATAATTAAGAAAAATTCATAATAATAGGGAAACTAAAGGATTTTGTAGTCACTTACCTATTTCTCATGCCTTAGCTTCCTTAAGCTTCCTTTTTCATGCATTAAACCAAAGAAATCTCTCCATCACCAAAAAAAACAATGGGGTCCGAATTCTTCATCAAAGAAAACACCAAGATTTCAATTTTTTTTAGCTCAATTAAACCACAAAAATGGATTTTAGGCACCTAAAACTACTTATAGGTACCTTCAAACAAATTTAAAACCTTAAAAATCTCTTACCTCCATTTGACCACTAAGCCTTTTCCTCTTGATTTCTCTTGCTTTCCTCCTTCAAATCAAAGGCTTGAGGCTTGATTAATTATTTAGAGGGATGGAACTACAACTCCTAAGTTGGAAGTTATAAGAAATCTTGAGTAAATAAGAAGCAAGAGAGAGAGAAGAAAAGGAGAGGCCATTTCGGCCAAGGAAGAAGAAGATGGTGATCAATTTTTCTGGAGTTTTCTCCAGATTTTCAGCCCTTAAATACTACTCTAATGGGCCAAAATTTGGGCTTTATGAATGGGCTTTGCCCACTTAAACTCTAAGGCCCATTTAGGCCTTTTTAAAGTCCAATCAAATTTCTCTCTCTTCCTCACTTCAAATCACTTCAATTTTAATTCCATCATTCTTAAAACATCAAAAATAGGTAGGACATAAATTTTTGGCTCAATCAAAGTTTGTTATCGGTGTTATTCGATAACTGCCAGTGTCACCGAAAAATTTCATTCTCATCACCAAAATATTCTACATGAAAATTCATGTAAGCACGCAAAATCTGGCAATATTCGGAGTTTGTTTACTATTTTTAATTATTTATGCAAAATCAAGTCCATTTTCCTATCAGGGAAATTGACTTGCTATTTTTTTCGTATTTTTGACTTTTGGAGATCCATTTGACCTCAAATTCACTTCAAATTTCAAACATAGGCTCACCGTGACCATTCCTTTCAAATGGTCCAATAAAATATTTTTGCCTTTCAGGTATCCTTTCGAGTCCGAAAAATACAATTTACTGCCGAAAAATACTATTCTAAACGGACCCGATGTTAAGGCCATTACATCAACAATTTTCCAATATACCAAATATTGTAGCACCTAAATCAAAAAGTCTTAAAAGAGATGTAGAGTTTGCTACTATGAATAGTTTTCAGTTGAATGCAATAGTCTGATAAAGAGCATACAGTATCACAAACTATTATGAAACAATAGAAAAATTAATTTAATCCAACTAGTATAGACTTAACTATAGACCAAAAAAATTCTTACCTGCAGCACTTGTCACAAAAAAAAACTTATCCTCTACATTCAAAGTCTCTGTTGAACTAAAATTTTTCAAACAGCTATTTATTGAACTGTTCTGTTCAATATGAAGGCTCAAGTTGAAAAATGTTTCATCCCTTGCTGTGACGGGATCACATTGAAAAATGCCATTTAACAATATTAAAAATTAAGGTAAAAGAAGAAAAAAAAGCTAAAATTTATAATTGCATGATAATTTGTTGAATAATGGAGGCATCAATAGTAAATTCTTGATTGGAATTTTCAAAGGGCAAGTTAAAAGCGGTAGACTTATTTTAGTGATTGTTGTATCAATCTTTAGTCTTCATCTCAATTGTGTGAACCAAGTGTTTCTTGGTGTGAATTAGTCTCTGCTGACTTTTAATATGACGATATTTTAGCATAAATGTGATATAATCATCCTAATAAATTCGAAAAATAATCATAACTCACTACCTAAGGTACTGTTTTGCTAATTTTTTTTCTTTTTTATTATTAATTTTTTATATGATATTTCAGGATTGAAATCATCATAAAGTATTGTACGGATATTTTTTTTCCCGAACACATCATTTCTCCTTTAATTCGGAGTGTCTTAAAATACTTGAGAAGAAAAAATCCATCTCTTTTTATGTGCTTATCTAGCATAAAATATGTATTAAGTGGACTAATAAATTTAAAATCATGAGTAGTTTGTATTAAAAAAAAAAACTACTATCTTTTCTGAGGTTATAAAATATAAATTCAAATTAATGGAATCAATAAATTTTAATGGAAAGTGAATAATATATCAAACTTAGTTACTATTCGGAATTTGCTTGATTAGGATATCTAATAAAAATATTTAATTTTTAGTAATTAAATTTTGAGTTTGTATTTTGGATTTTGACTTTTCTGTGAAACTTTTTTGCCTCTAGTTTTTGGGCTTCTGATTATTACACGTAATAATGGTTTACAACTATCACTTGTTCATTACTTGTCTTGTTGGATTTTGACTCTCTATGAAACTTTCTTGCTCATTTGGCTCTGCTGGATATGGTTTACAACTATCATTTACTCATCACTTATCTTATGGGATTTCACAATATGCATGTTTTAGCTTCTTTCGATAGTTGAATTAACTCTCACCTGATGAAGTGAGAGTATGTATGGTTTCATGTTATTTGAGATTTTTTTTTAAATTAATAATTTAATCTTATTTTATTTTTAAACAAATATAATTCTGTTATTATTTAGAATACAGTCAATCCAATATGATTAATTTTCAGAATCTGTTATTCTTTTAGTAAGCAATTTCTTTTTATTTTTTTTTGACCTTGTAATGATATGCTATTTTTTGCTTTTCTATATCTATACTGGTAGTTCATACTTGAAATCATTAAAATAATTTTACTACTATGAACTTATTGTTAAACTTCTGCATTTTAAATAATATGATTTAATGTGTATGCAAAATTTTAAAAATATTGAATTATCCGAAATACTGAATTGTATTGTATTGTTTTGTTTTGTTCCATAAGAACCAAAGAACCGTATCAAATTGTACCGAATTTTTGTAAAACCGTACCGAATTATTTCGAAATTTCAAGACAGTTACAATACTTAATTTTTAAAATTCTCAAAATTTCAAGACAATACAAAGATTTGTAAATCTCCGAATTATACTGTACCGTGTACATCCCTAACGAATTTATATCGTTGAAGTAGTTATATTCAATTACGAGTCTAATAGTATTTAATTTTAAATTAATCAATTTTACCATTTAAAGAAATCAAATTGAAATATTTAAGGGTTACAAAAAAATTAATAAAAAAAGAAATTTTCCAACGCTTTAAACAATTAAAAGTTAATTATTTTTTTAATGGATTATGATTCAAATTTCAACATACAATGGTGCAAACCGAGAATGGAACTGGAACATTCCTAGTTAGAAAATAAAAAATTGACAGTAGCAAGTTACAAATGTAATTAATCTATATAATGATGAGAGTGTGACTAATTATGGGAAGACTGATATAATAATAAATAATAATATAGTAATAAAAAAACTCCACGTGGATGCGTCCAACCCCAAAAAAGGGCAGGCCAATTATTTCACAACCGAGACCGAGAGGGCAATATTCTTGCTGTCAAATGGTGGGCAATGGTTCTTTGACTGTGTGTGTCTCTCTGTGAACGTCGCTTTCAACTAAAAGAGAAAAACCCCATTAATTAATTAGTTCTCTTTCTCTTTCTCTTTCTTAATTTCATTCTGTGATAGAATGTTACGGTTGTTGCTGTTCTTGTTATGGTTCTTGCTGGCCTCAATTATCTCTATATTTTTACAATTATTTATAAATATTTTTACGATAAATCCAAAAAATAAATAAAAAGAAATTGTTGGCGGGTGTATATGATGGGGTTGGATTAGGTGTTTGACTATATATAATTTACTGTGTTAAAAACAAGTCCATTCCCCGCCAAGAACCCTAGCCAACTACGACACATTCATTTTTCTTTTAAACAATTTACTATATATACATATAAATCCATTGAATTCATTTGGGATATGTCTTAATTTTTTCTTTCTATTAATACATGCCGTTTTTTCCACCACTGTCTTTCTGAACAAAAAAAAAAAAAAAAAGAAAGAGAGTGGCATAATTAGGAGGACCACATGATATGGAGAGACGGGGTTGTTCTTGGGTTGCTTTCAAACAAACAAGGTGATAACTATGAACAAAAAGTTGGTGAAATGTACCATAAAATTTTTAAAGTGGATGATAATGAGAGCATCAAAAACCCTAAAGTCTTGCTTACTAGAATTCACTAGTGCTTCCTTTCAATTCATTTCCTCTCCTCAATTCTCTATCTCTACCATTATTTTGTGCTTCTCAAGTCTATTATAATATTAATTATTTTTATGTGGAAAAGGAGAGCGCGTGCTCGAACTTTACATCTCTTATCATATTGAAACTGATATTTAATCACTGTTAAAACGTCTTTTTAAAAATAATACAATATTAATTATTAAATCTATGAGATAAGGATCATTATTTTTGTATTCTTTTTACTCCTTTACTCTTTCCAACATTATTTGTTTTCATAATAATACATGCTATCTAGGGGATGAACCATTTACCATATACAGCATATATTTCAGTTTCTTTCACTTCAATTATTCCTCTTCTGCCGTAGCTTAATATGGTTTTCTTCGTTATAAAATTAAATAAATGTTCGCTCTTCACCATTCTTTCAAGAGTATTCTATATTTTTTTATTCGAATTTAATTTTAACGATAATGGGAAAGAAAGTCAGTTTGCTTTATTAAAATATCTGTGACTTTGTGCATGGGATATAATTTCCAGGAGAGAATAAATATTATGAGGACCATTCACATGTGGACCTCTAAAAAAAATGACCTCATCGGGCACCATTACAATTTATATGGCTGAATATAAATATTTTAATTAATTTATCTAAATTAATTTTCAAATTCAAAGAGACTAAAAGTCTAGCTTCCTGCTTACCTAAATGATGATGTAACAGATCAACAAATAGCAACAATTCAAGTTCTTTTATGATGCTATATCTATTTATGTACGATCAATAATCGTATATAATATTTATAAATCATACGATCATTGATCAGTAATCGTATTGAAAAAATCACATGGATAATTATTATTTTTTTTTTTGAAAGAAAGAAAGTGAAAGGGTAGAGACGGCACTAACTAAGCTGAGACAAGCAACTGACTATTTCGATGATCTGAAATTCTACCCAATTTCACGCTTGGTGTGACATGTCCCAGTTGTCTAGGCCGTGGACGCTACATATACATCATTCCCAAACAGCACATTGCCCAGTGTATTTCTCATTACTCGATATTTTTTTTTATTTTTTTTATGTGTCAAATGATGTTTAAAAATGATATTATTAGTTGGTTTGACGATCAAAAAAATGAAAAATATTTTAAATAGAAAAAGCACCGTAAGCTTTCTCCACAGGGTAGGTATTTCTAACTAGCTATTTTTTTTTTTCTGATGTTATTTCTATTGTTGAAATAGTTTATGAAAATACAATACATTATATATAAGAGCAGATTAAAGAATGAAAAATGACTCTTTTTTTTCATTTAAAAAAAAAAACCAGATAGGTTTGTCGAATGCATAATTCAATCTTTCTGTTATGATTTGATTAGATTGGCCATAAAGTCTTTGATAACCATTTTAACCATGTAGATGCTAATATTAGGGGGACCCTTGATTTGATGCTTCATTGTATATATTGCCATAAGCCAATTAAATATTTGCCAAATATACAACTTAAATATGTCAGTTCTATCTTCTATATATAAACCTTAATAACACCATTATCAATTTGTTTATTATTATTTTTTTCTTTTTGGTTTTATATATATATTCCAAATGGTAATTAATGATTATTTCAATGTAGAGTTAATTGCAAATTTGTATACAAACTTCCACCCACTTCTCAATTCATTTTCCAAACTAAAAATATATTACATTTAACATCTAGTTTTTAGTTGTATTCTAAAAAATATTTTGAAATATTTTGTTAGTTTTAAAAGAATTTTTTAGCAATGTACCATATAGCAAATAAATTTTATAATTAATCCTTAATTTATTTTATTTTGTTACAGGTAATTGTAGTGCTGATTGGGTTGAAATAATCCAATCCAAACCTCATAGTCATGAGACAATACCGGTGCTAATAAATTAAATGAATGATGACCAATAGTTTAATTAACTATATATACTTGTTTATATTATCATCATTGACCTAATTATTTTATGTGATTAATTAAGGTCGAATTAATGGAACATCGTACAATTTCCCTTGAACATGTCTAAAAATTAAAAACTTTAGTGGATAAAGCTAAAATTGAGAGCAGTGCAGGTTGTATAAATAATGCAAATAATGAGAGTCTGCACTAAATTCTGTTTGAATAAGAAAAAATAGAAAAAAACATAAATGTATCTCCATAACCATTTGGTCATTCATGGTTTCCCTCGAGAAAAGCAATGTTTTCACTTCCTTACGTTGTCTTTTCTTACCAAATTGGACTGGACAGCTTCTCAGATAGGAACATATACAAGTAACTATTTTAAGAATATGTTCACTAAGCTAAGCTTCAATTTTCTGTCATTTCCATTTCTCATCATGCTTAATTTTAAAACAAACAAATTAACTCAATTATTATTATTACATGTTTTCCTGTGTTTTGTAAATTATAGGGTTAAAAGTTCAGTACAAACCGAATTATGTTATTTTTATTCCGTCAACTTTTCGAACGGAGAGAGAAAATACTGCTAAACCCTTTTTTTCATTAAATTTTGAGAAAATGCAATTGTTTCGGATGATAATTAATCATAGAATATTATGTATTCATTACTGAAAGGATAAAATATGTTCATTTCGACGAGCACCGACAAAAATTGTTCAATTTGAAAGATAAAATGATAAAATCTTGTTTTTTTGTTTTTTTATTTTAACGGCAAAAACAACTTGAAAAACAGTTGAGTGGCAATTTTGTAACCATTTTAAAAAATTGAATTAATAAAAATGAACTTTCATATTCTTTTTATACTCACTCATCTTCATATTCTTTCGAGTTTTTCAGAGTTGAGTACTATTTATATACTTTTATTAAAAAGTTAAATTGCAGAATGATTTCCAAGAACCCGTGACCTAGATTCCATTTTAAGATTCTCCCGTAAACCCTTTGCCTTTGCTATACCATCACTTTCCCAATTAATCCAAACTGCATAATTTCCATATATTATGCGCCCTTTTTTTATTAATTTTAAATTAATTATATACATTGCCTTCATATCATCACTTAATATACGTGTGCTTGTGTATACCCATGAATTAATTTCACGTATAAAATAAATATAGCATTGTATAGTTTTAATTAAAATTTCTTCTATATACAATTCATTATGGGTATTTTTAAAATTTAAGGAATGATATGGGGCAAATTCAAAGTGTAGATTTCAAATATAGGTGCATAGGAGTTAAATTGGTACGCTGCAACTGGTTTTAGTACTGCAACACGAGGTAATAGCACAGGCGCATAACCTTTCCTTGACCAATCAAACTCTACTGCTATTTTCTCTGTACTTGTATCATTATCGGCCTTCTTTTTACGAAGCAAAAATGGAAAATTAAAAAAAAAGATTTTTGGGTTTGAAAGAGTTGAAATTGAGCACGTCAGTGCTAGTTAGGGTTAGAGGAAATTAAATTTGTATGTTCAAAGAAGGTTTTGAAGCTTTAGAATACTTAATGTATTAATATAGCCAAAATTGAAGCATAACAAAAGTAACGTTTGATCCGTACAATTTATAAAAAAAGTTGTATAATAAAATTTGTTATTGTTGGGTTAATTGCAAAAATCCTTTGTTTTTATTTTAGCTCTCAAATTAAAAAATCAATCAAATCTATCCCAAAACTTTTTAAAATGTTTCGGATCCAACCATTTGTTAAGGTTTTTGATCAAAAATCTAATGAAATAATATTTAATCACAGATTTTGAACAAGGGACTAAACTTTATCGCTATTATTCCGACTAATTCATAATATACCACTAAAAAATTTTAAGAAAATAAAAATATTAAAAAGAACAAATTTCCTTATAAAACTCTTAGATTTAGATAGTATAATTCATACATATAGAACTAATATTCCTATTAAATTTTGGACAAAAACTTAACGGGAGATTAGAGTTGAAAATTTTTAAAAGGTTAATAATTGATTTGATTGGTTTTTTTTTTTGGGGATTAAAACAAAAGTAGAAGCCTATGTTGGGACTTTTGTAATTAACTCTTTTATTTTTAATATACATTCTCAATGTTCGTAAAACATAATTACTTTTAGATATATATAGATATCTGTAAAATACTTTTTAAATATAATTGTAAATTAAATATAAGTAATTTTAAAAAAATTGTGTAGAAATGAATCAGGGATGAGCATGATTAATCGAATCAAAATTTTAGCTTTATAATTTTTATTTTAAAAATCGATGGTTAATCGATCCGAAATAGAAATTGAATATATATATATATATTATGAATTATATTTTAAATTTTACACTTATATTTTTCAATTTTTGCGTAATTATAAATATTATGATATATAATTTTGTAAAATATATATTTTTAGTAAATAAATATTAAAATTATGTGCATAATTAGCATTCTGCTGTTAGTTTTGTATTGACTATTTTTAATTTTTATAATTAATTATGAATTTTTTTTATTTTGATTATTTTAATGGATATTGTATTTAATTAGTATTTTTTCATTTTTAAACATTTTTAACTATTAAAAAATATTATAAATTATATAATTTATTAAATTTATATATTAAAAATTTTTAGTGATTAACCGATCTGAAAAATTCAGTTAAAAATCAAAATCGATATAGCGATTAATCGATAATAATAAATTAATTTAATAAAATTATTAATGGATCAGTTAACCGTTCCATGTTCATCTATAGAAATGATAATAAAATTTAAAGAGCACCAAAATGTGAGTAAGAATTTAAAATGAAACATTAAATTATTATTATTATTATTATTTTTTGTAATGAGAGCAAAAAATTATAAAAGAAAAATAAGTTCCAAACAGAAAAGCATAAAAGCAAATAATGATATAGTTAAAAGCCGGCTATTCTCCGCTAATAAAGTTTGTCACATTGATCTTTTTCAGGCGAGCATCATTTGTAGACTTTTGCGACTTCCCTGACAATGGTGCCTGTGAAAGTTAGTTTGCTGAGCTCCAAAAGTTCCAATAAAGCACATGCGGTGAAAAAATATCAAATATTTTACAAATAGTACTGAAAACCACATAAAACATGTAAAAAAAAAAACACTATATAGTAATTATATATTCTAAAAAATGCCCTAAACACTTTCATTTTCACTGCGAGTGAAGTACACGCCCCTGCAAACCCCGCCATTTTCTTATTCTCTTTACCGCCATGGCCATTTCGCTGCGCAGCTACTCCTTAAACACACATATTACTGCGCGCTCATGCAATTTAGTAGATTCCCACTGAAATAGGAGAGATACTATCTTTCTAACCCGATGGATGATGAGAACAAGCTGCCTGAGCTCAAGCTTGGTGGGAACCCTACATATTTTTTTTTTAAAGTTTTAATTTTATTGTTCCCATTGTGCTTTCTGGCCTTTTTTCCCCTTATTATTTTCATGCTTGAGAAATTAAATTATATTTCTTTTTGTGCTTTTTTATCAGATGCTAAGCAGGCTCAAGGATTTCTCTCTTTCTTCAAAACCCTACCCCATGTAAGTGTTCTCTTCCTTACCGTCTCTTAATGGTGTGTGTCATTTGCCATTGTTTGAAATACTTGTAATTGGCCGTTTGATTTGCTGAGTGGATTTTCTATTCATATGGTTTGGTTGATATATATGTATATGTATGTATTCTTGTATAAAATTAATTCTGTTAGTCAAAGTGCTGATTTTTGTTGTTTCACCATCTCCTGATGCAGGACTCCAGGGCAGTTCGGGTGTTTGATAGGCGGGTCAGTTTATAAATTATATTCCAATGATTATGACGTTATCATTACTTAATTGATTGCATAAGTTGTTGAAGTGCCTTTTGTCAATCAAATTTAGGTGCTATTTTGATTTCTGTTTAGTGCCTACTAGTATTCAAGAAATGCCATTTCTTGCCTAGTTTGATTGGCAAGAAGTTTCTCACAACCAAATTTGTGTTGGGAATTACTTGGACTTGCAGTAAACTGCTGGAACATCCATATGGCAATCTTATTTTAAAGAATTGTTCTTAGCATTTTTCATTTATAAAAGCTGCAACTTTTAGTTCCATTAGCATTTACATCCTTATCTTCATTTTCTATTTATGCTTTTTATCATTCTCTGCTCTCCAATCAGCATAAACCAAAATGAACGCTCACAAAACATTAATTGATGTAGTCATCAAAATGCATTTGCCTTTTTCAATTTTAAATTACTTAAAGTTATTATTATCAGGTGTATGTGATTCTTAATTAATGGTTAGTTTAATGGAAATGATTCATCAATGTGTATGTCCAATTGTGAAATTTAAAGGACTTGTTGCAACTGACCTGCTTTATTGGGCATTCTCTAGCAACTTGGTTATCATTTCTCAAGTGGTCTTGTGTGAATGTATAGGACTATTATACATCACATGGTGAGAATGCGACCTTCATTGCAAAGACATATTACCATACTACCACTGTTTTGCGACAATTGGGTAGCGGAGCTGATGGCCTTTCTAGTGTCAGCATTAGTAAGAACATGTTTGAAACAATTGCACGAGATCTTTTACTGGACAGAACAGACCATACTCTTGAGCTCTATGAAGGAAGTGGATCCTGTTGGAGAATGGTAAAAAGTGGGACTCCTGGAAATCTAGGCAGCTTTGAAGATGTTTTATTTGCAAACAATGAAATGCAGGATTCTCCTGTGGTTATTGCTGTCGCTCCAAACTTCCATGAAAATGGGTGTACTATTGGGCTAAGTTATGTTGATTTCACAAAAAGAATTCTTGGATTGGCTGAATTTCTTGATGATAGTCACTTAACAAATTTGGAGTCAGCTTTGATTGCTCTTGGTTGCAAGGAATGCATTTTGCCAATTGAGAGTGGTAAATCGAGTGAATCTCGAACTTTGCATGATGTCCTTAGTAAATGTGGTGTAATGTTAACTGAGAGAAAGAAAAGTGAGTTCAAAACAAGGGATTTGGTGCAGGATCTTAGTCGGCTTGTCAAAGGTTCCATTGAACTAATTCGAGATTTAGTTGGTGGATTTGAAGTTGCTTCTGGTGCTTTAGGGGCATTGCTGTCATATGCAGAATTACTCGCTGATGAGGGCAATTATGGAAGTTTTACTATCAGAAAGTACAATCTTGACAACTATATGAGACTTGATTCCGCTGCCATGAGGGCTCTTAACGTCCTTGAGAGCAGAACTGATGCAAACAAAAATTTTAGTTTGTCTGGTCTTATGAATAGAACCTGTACAGCTGGGATGGGAAAAAGATTGGTTCATAGGTGGCTGAAACAGCCTTTACTAGATGTGAAAGAGATCAACTGTAGACTTGACTTTGTACAGGCTTTTGTTGAGGATACTGCACTTCGC
The DNA here is from genome assembly GCA_037975025.1 of Excoecaria agallocha. Taxonomy (NCBI): domain Eukaryota; kingdom Viridiplantae; phylum Streptophyta; class Magnoliopsida; order Malpighiales; family Euphorbiaceae; genus Excoecaria; species Excoecaria agallocha. The sequence goes on along the minus strand of CM075822.1, from coordinate 3,575,346 downwards.
CAAGATCTGAGGCAGCACCTAAAAAGAATCTCGGATATTGAGCGGCTGATGCATAATCTTGAGAAGAAAAGAGCTGGTTTGCAGCATATTGTGAAGCTTTATCAGGTCGATTTAAAATTTTCTTTCCCCATCTTCACTTATTGTAACTTTGTTATCTCAGACTCATAGTGGCTGAATTCTTGATGATATTGGCTAGGTGATCTGCTGAAAGGCTGATTAGTCTCAATTTCTTACCAAATCAATTATTGTTCCATGCATAGCAACTATTATTCCCACTCTCTGTTCTTCCTAAAATGCTTATAGTCTTCTTAGAGTAACATGACCACTGATTCTATAAATGTTATGATTATTGGTCTTCTAAAAGTTATCGGGAATGTATATTCTTATACTTTTCTGTTCCTGCCTTGTCAGCAATAATCTTTTGACACTAATCAGCCATAGTATTCATGGGACTGTACTTGACCATTTTAAGTTATTAATGAAACATTCTATATTTCTTGGCATAATTATTACATGCTTATGGAGTCTTACTAACTTTCTGGTTAGAAGTGACTTTTTTAACTGGATGCATCTTTTGGGTGCAGTCAAGTATAAGGCTTCCATACATTAGAAGTGCTCTGGAACGTTATGCTGGACAATTTGAATCCTTGATCAAGGAAAGGTTTTTGGATCAGTTCGAAACATTGACTGATAATGCTCACTTGAATAAATTCATTGCTCTTGTAGAAACTTCTGTTGACCTTGATCAACTTGAGAATGGGGGCTATATGATTTCCCCTAGTTATGATCCTGCACTATCTGCACTGAAAGATGAGCAGGAGTCACTGGAATTGCAAATACACAATTTGCACAAGCAAACTGCTCTCGACCTTGATCTTCCTCAAGATAAAGGACTAAAGCTAGATAAAGGAACGCAATATGGGCATGTCTTCAGAATTACAAAGAAAGAAGAGCCAAAAATAAGGAAAAAGCTGAATACCCAATTTATTGTGCTTGAAACACGAAAGGATGGAGTCAAATTTACAAACACAAAACTTAAGAAGCTAGGGGATCAATACCAAAAGATAGTAGAAGAGTACAAGAATTGTCAAAAAGAGCTGGTTAATCAAGTTATTCAAACGGCAGCATCTTTCTCTGAGGTATACTTATTTATGTTCATTGTGCTTTGGAAGGCTCTTTTCTGGACTTATGGAATCTTAATGTTGCAGGTGTTTGATTCTTTAGCTGGTTTGCTCTCTGAACTGGATGTCTTACTCAGTTTTGCCGATTTGGCTTCCAGTTCTCCAACTCCCTATACAAGACCAGAAATCACACCATCAGTAACTACTTGCTTTTGCTGCTTTGATTTCCTTCCACTGGTTCTGCTTTCTTGTTTTGGAAAATGAGACAGTCTATGACCTTGTGCATGTTTGCTGCAATAGGAAGGGGGAAATATTATACTAAAAGCAAGTAGACATCCATGTGTGGAAGCTCAAGACTGGGTGAATTTTATACCGAATGATTGTGAACTTGTGAGTAACAATTGGTGAAAAAAGGTGTTCTTCTAGCCTTGCTAAATTCAAGTGCCCCATAGCTTATGCTTTTTGTTTTCTTTTGCGTGCTTTTATTTTTTCACAAATCAGGTCAGGGGAAAGAGTTGGTTCCAAATAATCACAGGGCCTAATATGGGAGGGAAGTCCACATTTATTCGGCAAGTAAGATTTCTAAAATTCAGCTGCATGCCTTTTATATATCACTCGCCTGAAAGAATTCCATGAAATCTCTCCTATCTTTTCTTTAGAAGTCTGAGATCATTACTACATATAGTCTATTGATACACTAAACGAATCACCATTTTGAAGTATAGAGTTCTTCTGGAAGTCTTTTGTCTTTCTCAGCACATTATTACAAATGGTTGATTCCGGTTCTTATTTAGTTTCTTATAAAGAGCCTGTGGATAATGTTGCTAAAGAAAAGTTCTGTGGTTGTTTTATTTTTTATCTCTTGGTTGCACCTGTAGGTGGGTGTGAATATTCTTATGGCTCAAGTTGGTTCTTTTGTTCCTTGTGACGAGGCCAGCATTTCAGTTCGTGATTGCATTTTTGCTCGTGTTGGTGCTGGCGATTGCCAAGTATGTTCTACAACAGCATTCTCAGAGTTAAACAAATATATATGTTACATATACAAAGACTGCAAGTTATGCTATTTTCTTGTTTTTTCTTGGTATGCTGCTCTTATTGAGTTCTCTGGCTTATGGCAGTTTTGTTCTTGCACTTATGCTTCCTTGCACACCATATTTCTAGATTGTTTCTTTGTCAGTTCTGGAGTTTTGCGTTCTAAAATTTTACTGAATTGAAATGATGGACACTGGAGGCATCAGCAGTAGAAAAGTTATTTTGAAACTCTGGAGATTGTATTCAAGCATGCATATATGCATGGATTAGTTAATTCACTTTTTAAGAATTCCAACTTATGATTCTGATAATATTATTTTTTATTTGTCCCTGACATTTGAAAGAAAAGTGCTGAGCCCTCTCCTTAAGGGAGGAATTCTACATCACGCTTGCTGGCATATTCATGTATGGGAACATTTAGAATTCTGCAATATCAATGGCTTTAGATGATACTAGTTTCTGCATGCAAGCAACTCAAGTTAAGAGGCTAAGCTAAATACAATCTCTTCTATTTGATGATTCAGATGAATAATTTAGAGATTAATGGGACAAAGACGATAAATTTGAGAGAATCTTCATTTTTGGGTGTGTTGTTAATCAGTTTACTGCATTATACTATCTAATTATAGAGAGAGCTGGTAACTTTTACTAATTTACTTTTCTAGACAATTTTCAGTGATTTAATCATATTATACTTGTCAATTTCATTATGCTTTTTGCTTTAACAAAAAATTTCCTGGAAAATTTTAGTTTTCCTGTGGTGGATTTACATGTCAAGCGGACCTAAGGAAGTGACATGGTATCACCATTGTCTTTACTGATTATAATTGCTTGTTATGCCTGCCTCAGCTTATATCACTTACCACATTTGCCAAAGAATTGTCTGACTCTTTGTCATGCAGTAGAATAGTTACTTTCCATCAATAAAAGGATATGACTTTTTTCCATGCCACACAAGTTTAAAATGTGATTCCTTTATATGTAGTTACGTGGAGTTTCTACCTTTATGCAAGAAATGCTTGAAACAGCTTCAATATTAAAAGGAGCTACAGATAAGTCATTGATAATCATTGATGAGTTGGGCCGCGGCACATCAACCTATGATGGATTTGGTAAGTATGAACATTGTCTGCATCCTTGGATTTCTCCTTTTTGTGGTTTTAAAACTCTGTGGTGATGCCTCCTTGTGTCATATTCTGCTTGGCATCAATAGGAAATCTTTTCACACTATTAAAGGCACTTCATGAAATCTTATTCTCGTCCCTCATTTCTCACTCTATCTTTCCATGTGTATGGATGCCTCTCTTTAGGAGATTGCTTCTTTTTCACCTTTTGATAAATTATAGCTCTTTAAAAAACAGAAGAAAAAAGGAAGTCATATGCCTCTTTTCATCTTCAATTGAGAATGGCAATCTACCTGCTTCTAGTTCAAATTTTCTGGGACTGTTGGATACTGTAAGACTGCTTATATTTAGATTTGACCTTCAGGTTTAGCTTGGGCCATATGTGAACACCTTGTTCAAGTTATTAAAGCACCTACATTATTTGCAACTCACTTTCATGAACTGACTGCATTAGCTGATGAAAATGCTGAGCCCCATGCAAAGCAAATTGTTGGTGTGGCAAACTACCATGTTAGTGCACACATCGACTCATCAAATCGGAAGTTGACCATGCTATACAAGGTAGGGGCACAAATCAACTCATTTGTAGAATAATTTTGGACTGTCTTCTGGATTGCTAAGTTGGCAGTAAATGCTAGTGATTGTTTGTCTGTTTTAATACCATTGGCTTTTTCAATTCACTCTGTCTGGCAATTGTCTTCCTCAAAATATTATGTATTTTGCCCTCTGAGATGCTATTATATTTCATTATTTGTATATTCACATGGAAGGCATTTTATTCCACATGCTGATTTCAGATTTCCTTCTACATTTGAAGATATAAAAGATCAAACCTTAAGCCATAATCAAAATACTGGATTTGTCTCAGTCAGATTGCTTGGCCTATCCTATACCTTCATGCATTCCCCTTAGCATGCTCTATGCACTTAATAAAAGATAACATATGTGGGGAGACAATATTGTGGTACTGGTTTTGATTCACCTGTTTTTCCTTAATTGCTTTATTGTTTGACAAGCCTCGCCCACCATAAGTAGAGCAAAGAAAAAAAAAGATTTCAGATTTTAATTTAATTTTATTTGTATTTTTACTCATACTTTTTTCTGTTTTGTTTTGGCCCATAAAGGCTATAAATTTTAGATGCAGTTATCATTCCCCAAGCAATAATAATGGTATAGTGTTTTTCTTAGCTGTTTTATGACATCAAATGATTCAAAAGTCAAAACAATTCCTTTTCTTTTCTCATGCCTAGTTGGTTTACAGCTATAAGTGGGACTTTCACTCAGCTTCTCTAGATTGTAAAAAGCTGTATCCACTTATGATCCTCCATGCAATCAAAATTTTCAGGTAGAACCGGGGGCTTGTGATCAAAGTTTTGGTATCCATGTTGCAGAATTTGCAAGCTTTCCAGAAAGCGTAGTTGCCCTTGCTCGCGATAAGGCAGCAGAATTGGAAGATTTCTCACCTAATGCTATTGCTTCGAATGATGCTAAAGAAGAGGTGCATATTAGTAATCTTTCAGCACCACTGGGTGGGCATTTGCTTTGTATTTACGATACTGGCTTCTAGTTCTGTGCTAGCGTCTGCCATCTAATTTATGTTGACAAGTTTAAACTGCAAAGGATAACGTGTAGGCAATTTATATTGTCGTAGGGTGCACTATCAGCTTTTAGAAAATGATAACAATACTTGTAAGTCTGAAATGACATTTATTAAAGACAACCACTATTTACCCTGCATGAGTAGTTTTTAATTTTAGATTCGCTTAGGACCCTAACTGCCTACTGATTGCTTGATCCGAGACAGGCATTTTAGGTTCTAGATTGCTTGAGGCTGTTGGGCTAGAGGCCCAGCTTGTCGTTTAGCAACTAGTCTAGTTCACTCATTGAGTCATCAAAGTGTTTGCAGAGCTTGACACTAGAAATGTGCAAGGTTTTTAGTAACATGATATTTAGGACAACACTAGGTCTGTCTAATTTATTGTTATGTATAAATTTTTTAATTCGGTTTGGGGGTGATAACACCATGTATCATAGTTTCAATCATTTTGAAAACTTGTTATACCTCGCTAAACCTTAGCGGATAGAACTTCTATGCCACAGCATGTGAGATGCAAATGTTAATCGTATGTACTACAAATAGCTTTTTTGGCTTTTGTAAAGTTATGCATAATATTTGCCGTATGGCCTTGCGAAATTTAAGAACAATGAAATGATGCCATATTGAGACAGTGCTTTGTCGTGCATAAATATTTGATTTGGTCATTATGAATTACAGGTGGGATCCAAAAGGAAGAGAGAGTTTGATCCTCAAGATATGTCTAGAGGAACAGCTCGTGCTCACCAGTTCTTGAAAGAGTTCTCTGATTTGCCTTTAGAGAGTATGGACTTGAAGGAGGCTCTGCAGAAAGCAAGCAAGCTGAAGAATGAGTTTGAGAAGGATGCAGCAAACTGCCAGTGGCTAAAGCAATTCTTCTAGTTTTCTCTTGTAAACACTTAGCAGTATGTGCATTTTTTTTTTTTTGGATGTTTTGTTAGGGCCGTGAAAGCTTCAGAAAGTTGCTCTCTAATTTTGGAGATTTTCAGGTTCTTCATAGTCTTTTTTCACCTCTTCCACATTGTCTTTGTTTCTATGTGAGGACAGGAGATGGAAAAGGTGGGTTTTGTTAGCATTTTCTATAGCTGAGATCTAAGAATGTAATTTAATGGCAAATAATCTATAGGTAAGTGGATTTCTCGTAACTTTGTTGGGCTGATGACTCCTAAATTATTTATAGCTTTAGGGAATTGCAAATGTATCTATTCTTGGTGAATTACTTGGTGGTGAAACTATTGATAACCTGCTACTTTTTTTTACTTGACTAGTGTTTGAATTTTATTCTCTTTTATTCTCAAAAATGTATTATAAAAAGAAAAAAGTCAAGGGCAATTTTTGTTCTTATAGTTTCTTGCTAGTTATAAAGGATTCTTAATGTTTTTTTTTTGGGTCGGTGTTTACCTTTGAAGATAATTAAAATGGTTAGTTTTTAATCTTGAAAATATTAAAATGGTTATTTTTTGTCACTAAAAATATTAAAATAGTCCGTTTTTATCATTTTTGGAGATAAATTTTAGCCCGCTAAAGGAATAAACAGTATTTAGTGAAAAAATGATGAATCAATAATTATGTGAATTGATAGAATAAATTATTAAAAATTTTAATGTATAGCATGTGTTTTTTATTTGATCTATATAAATTTTGATTTATCTTTTTCAGTGAATGTAGTTTATTTCTTTGATTGATTGGAATTTTCGTGTCAAAAATATAAAAACTTACTATTAGTAGCCAAATCTGATAATTTTGGTATTTTTAATGACAAAAATTGATTATTTTAATATTTTTAGAATGTAAAAATGACTTTTTTTGGTATTTTCATATGTAAAAAATACTAAGGTATTTTCTGACTGAGAAACACTATTGGACAAAAATTTCCCTTGACAGAAAAAACTATTATGTGTAAATTATTCTTGTCTAATATTATTTTTTGTTAGGGGTGAGCATAAATCAATTAATCGGTCAATTAATATCGATTTTTTAAAATTACAAATCATTAACCGGTCTGTTACATTTGATTAATCAGTCCATCGATTTCGGTTTTTTGGTTTGGTTAACCAATATATTTTGGTTAACCATTAAAATTTATAACATAAAATTATATAAAAAAATTATACAAAGTTAAATTCAATTTTCAATGTGTAAAGTAATTTAATATAAAAATTAAATATACATAATTTACTAGCTAAAATTCATGGTCTATAAATTAATAGGTAATATTATAAAATAAATTTGATATTTATTGAAAATTACTATACTCAATTCTAAGTCAAATAAAATTTTAAATAATATTAAATATTATAATATAAACTCTAAAATATAAGATAATGTAATTAAATACTATTAAGTAAAATATGAACACCAATATATGATAAAAAATTATATATATAAAAGTTAATTGAATACTATATATAAATATTACTATATAATTAAAGAAAATAATATAATATAGATTTATTTTAAATTATTATATAAGTTTTATTGAAAAATATAAAAAATTAAGTATAAAGCTAAAAATATAATTTAAATATATTTAAAGTATTATTTTATATAAATTTTAGAGAGAAATAAAAAAAAATTTAAGATATATATATGAACTGGTTAACCGTGAACTAACAGTTAACTGGTGCTTAAAAATATAAAACGTAAAACGTAACCATTAACAAAAAATATAAAAATTAAAAACTATAACTGAATCTATCGGATCGGTTAACCGTAAAAATTGATTTAATTTTGAATTGATTTTACGGTTAATCATATTTTTAATTTTTTTTGATCACCCCTACTTTTAGGGATGAGCATGGACCGATTAACTAGTCCATTAGCAAAAAAATTAACCAGTCTATTACTATCGATTTTTTAAAATCACTAATCATTAATTAGTCCGTTGTATTCGATTAACCAATCCATCGATTTTGATTTTTCGATTTGGTTAACCAATAATTTTCGGTTAACCATTAAACTTTATAACATAAAATTATTAAAGAAAATTAAACAAAGTTTAATTTAATTTCAAATGTGTAAAGTAATTTAATATAAAAATTTAAAAACAAATATAATTTACTAATCAAAATTCATGTTATATAGATTAATAGCTGATATTATAAAATAGATTTAATATTTGTTGAAAATTAGAATATGTTTGATTTTAAGTTAAATAAAAATTTGAATAATATTAAATGTTATAATATAAACTCTAAAATATAAGAAAATATAATTAAATGCTATTAAGTAAAATATGAACACGAACATATGATAAAAAAATAATATATATATAAAAGTTAATCGGATACTATATATAAATATTATTATATAACTAAAAAAAATGACATAATATAAATTTAGTTTAATATAAAAAAATAATATATATAAAAGTTAATCGTATACTATATATAAATATTACTATATAATTAAAGAGAATGACATAATATAAATTAAGGTATAAAAATAAAAATATAATTTAAATATATTTTAAAATATTATTTTATGTAAATTTTAGAGAGAAATAAAAAAATTGAAGATATATATATATATATATATATATATATATATATATATATATATATATATATATATATATATATATATATATATATATATATATATATATATATATATATATATGAACCGGTACCTAAAAACCTAAACCGTAACCCTTAACCAAAAATATAAAAATTAAAAATCATAATCAAGTCTATTGAATCGGTTAACCATAAAAATCGGTTCGATTTCGAATCGATTTTACGATTAACCATATTTTCGATTTTTTTTACTCATCCCTACCTACTTTTTGTTGTTTACCATATATATATATATATATATATATATATATATATATATATATATGAACCGGTACCTAAAAACCTAAACCGTAACCCTTAACCAAAAATATAAAAATTAAAAATCATAATCAAGTCTATTGAATCGGTTAATCATAAAAATCGGTTCGATTTTGAATCGATTTTACAATTAACCATATTTTCGATTTTTTTTACTTATCCCTACCTACTTTTTGTTGTTTACCATTTTAAGGTTGAGATTTATAGATAAAATAAAATAAAATAATTAAAATTTTAACAGCTTTTCTTTTCTTTTTTCTTTTTTTAAAAAGTGGATACCTTGCAGTTATAATATAATGTGCATCATTTTTTTTATGAAGATTTAATATTATTTTATTTTTGGTTCAACTTTCTATTATTATTATTATTATTATTATTATTGTTGTTGTTGTTGTTGTTGTTGTTGGAATTAGGGATAAGCATGGTTAACCGAAATTTTGATTAATCGAAAAATCAGTCTGAAATCAAACCATTTTTTAGGTTAATGAAATCGAAATTTTAGGCTTATGGTTTTTACTTTAAAAATCGCTGGTTAACCAATACGAAATCGAATATTTATATATTTTATGAATTATATTTTAAATTTTACACTTATATTTTTCAATTTTGTGTAATTTATAAATATTATGATATATAATTTTGTAAAATATATATATATTTAGTAAATAAACATTAAAATTATGTGCATAATTAGCGTTCTGTTGTTAGTTTTATATTGAATATTTTTATTTTTATAATTAATTATGGAAATTTTATTTTTATTTTGATTATTTTAATGAACATTGTATTTAATTAGTATTTTTTTTCATTTTTAAAGCATTTTTAACTATTAAAAATAATATTATAAATTATATAATTTATTAAATTTATATATTAAATTTTTTTAGTAGTTAACCGATAAATTGATTCAAAAAATTGAGTTAAAAACTGAAATCGATATAGCGGTTAATTGATGGTAATGGATTGGTTTAAGAAAATTGTTAATGGATCAGTTACTACAAGAAAAAGTCTCATTCCTGACGAAAAATTAACGATGGAACATTTTTCGTCGCTAATTACCGACAAAACATTTTCCATCGCTAATTACCGACGAAAAAAATTGTTCCGTAGGGAAAATTGTAGAAAAATGTGTATTGCGACGGAATAACGAATCCGTCGTAAATAAAGGAGGAAAATTATCCCGTCAAACTTTACCGACGGAATTTAGCGACGACAATAAAAAATTTCATCATTAAATTGGTGCCAATTTTTGTGCCTGAAATAGGCCAATTTTCACGCCAATCGTCACAGGGATAGAGGCGGTCAAGGGGACAGACTTATGCTGTCAGAGTCTGGGAAGAGGAGGATGCTCTTGATGTGATAGTGGGTAAGTTTATTTTATTATCTGATTCTATGTATGCATTGATAGATCCTGGCTTCACACACTCTTATATTAGCATAGAACTGGCACGGGATAAAGGGATGAAAGAGGCCTACTTGGACCAGAACATCTTGGTGAGTAATCCTCTAGGGCATAGTGGAGTGGTAAACAAGATTTATAGACAGTGTCCTAGCGGTGTCCAGGGACATGTATTCCTGGCAAATCTCATTGAATTGCCCTTCTGAGAGTTTGACTTGATCCTTGGGATGGATTGGTTATTCGCCTACCAAGCGACCGTTGACTGCAGAAGGAAGAGTCACCTTATAGCTTCAGAATGGTAATAACATCACCATTGTGGGTATGAGATCTGATTTTCTATCTGATGTGATATCAGCTACTGCAGCAAAAAGATTGATAAGAAAGGGATGTGAAGCATATATGTGTTATGCAGTAAAAGCGAAGAAAGACGGTTTAAAGGTGTCAGATGTGCTTACTGTTAGGAAGTTCCAGGATGTATTCCCAGATGAGCTTTCAGGCTTACCACCTGACAGAAAGGTGGAATTCTCCATTAAGGTCACTCATGGTACTGCTCCTATTTTTATTGCTCCGTATAGAATGGCACCTGCAAAATTGAAAGAATTAAAGATTCAACTTCAGGAGTTGCTCGATAAGGGGTTTATTAGACCCAACATTTCTCCTTGGGGAGCACCTATCCTATTTATAAAGAAAAAGAATGGGACTCTTCGATTGTGCATTGACTACAGGCAGATGAATAGTGTGACGATAAAGAACAAGTATCCCCTCCCTCGTATTGAAGACTTATTTGATCAGCTTAAGGGAGCGGGTATCTTCTCCAAGATAGATTTGAGATCGGGTTACTATCAAATGGGGGTAAAAGAAGCTGATGTGTCCAAGACTGTTTTTCGTACTAGGTATGGCCATTATGAGTTTTTGGTCATGCCATTTGGGCTTACAAATGCACCAGCAGCCTTTATGGATCTAATGAACAGAGTCTTCCACTCTTACCTAGATCAGTTTGTGGTGGTCTTCATCGAAGATATCCTGGTGTATTCCAAGACACCGGAAGATTATGATAGACACTTAAGGATTGTATTGCAGACCCTGAGAGAAAAGCAGTTGTACGCCAAATTCAGCAAATGTGACTTTTGGCTGAATGAAGTATCCTTTTTAGGCCATGTCATTTCTGCATAGGGTATTAAAGTAGATTCTTCAAAGATTGAAGCAATCCTTCAGTGAAAGCCACCCAAGAATGTGATTGAAGTGCGAAGTTTTCTTGGTTTGGCTGGGTACTTTAGGAGATTTATTAAGGGCTTCTCTACCATTGCAGTTCTTATGATGCGACTGCTACAGAAAAATGTTAAATTTGTGTGGACTGACAAGTGCCAGGAATGCTTTGAGAAGCTAAAGACTATATTGACAGAAGCTCCTATCCTTACTCAACCTGAATCAGGCAAGGACTTTGTGATCTACAGTGATTCTTTCAGGAATGGTTTAGGCTGCGTTTTGATACAGGAAGGCAAAGTGATTGCTTATGCCTCCTGGCAACTTAAGACTAATAAGAGAAACTATCCTACTCATGATTTAGAGTTAGCAGCCATTGTTTTTGCATTAAAGATTTGGAGGCATTACTTATATGGAGAGAAATGCTACATTTATTTAGATCACAAGAGTTTAAAGTATTTGCTTACCCAGAAAGAACTCAATCTCAGATAAAGAAGCTGGTTAGAGTTGATTAAAGACTATGATTGCTATATCGACTACCATCCAGGAAAAGCAAATGTAGTGGCTGATGTGCTCAGCAGAAAATTTATATCAGGTAATGTTAGTGCTTTTGAATTAACTTGTATGAGGCATTGATAAGTGTAAATGATTAATAGTGATATTTATAACTCTTCGGGTAATAAATACCAGCTTAAGTTTAGCAGCAAATGGAGCCATAGTAGTTGAACTACGAGTTAAACTAGACTTTGTGCATAAAGTGAAAGCGGCTCAGAAAGAAGATGACAGATTAATGGCTATTGTAAACAAGCTTCAGCACAGTAGTGAAAGTGATTATTCATTGTCCAGTGATGGAAGCCTTTGTTATAAAGGAAGACTTTGTGTGCCAGCTCAAGAAAATTTGAAGAAAGAGATTTTGACAGAAGCACACCATAGTAGTTATGCCATGCACCCTGGAAGTAATTAGATATACCAGGATTTGAAAGCTTACTACTGGTTGCCAGGCATGAAGCGTGATGTGACTGAATTCGTGGGTAAATATCTGACATATTAACAGGTGAAAGCAGAGCATCAGGTTCCTTCTGGACTACTTCAACAAATGCATGTAAAGCTTCTGGAGTTGCAGAATTCAATATTTGGCATAGGAGAATGGGCCATCCATCAAATAAGGTGCTAGAGTTGATTTTTGCAGCAAATAAATCTAGTAAAAGTAGGAAAATTTGAGTTGTGATTTTTGTTTTAGAGCAAAACAGACTAGAGAGACATTTTATTATAGTGACAATAAAGCCAAAGATTGTTTTGATTTAATGCACTGTGATTTATGGGGACCATATAGAATTTCATCTTCTCGTGGGGCTAATTATTTTTTAACTATTGTTGATGATTGTTCTCGTGCTTTGTGGATTTATTTACTGAAAGAAAAACATGAAGTTGCTTGTGTGCTTAAGAATTTCATTTCTATGATTAAAAGACAGTTTGAGAAGGATGTGTAAACTATTAAGAGTGATAATGGCAACGAATTTGTGTCTCTAAGAAAATATTTTGATGAGCATGGCATATTACACCAAACTTCTTACATAAGAACTCCCCAACAAAATGGTCGCATTGAGAGAAAACATCGTCACATACTTAATGTGGCAAGAGCTTTGATGTTTCAGGCTCATTTGCCAATTGATTTTTGGGGTGAATGCATTCTTACCGCTGGCTACTTAATCAATAGAATGCCATCTGCAATTTTAAAGGGAAAGACTCCTTATGAAATTCTCTTTGGACAACCCCCTTCCTATAATCACATTATGATTTTTGGGTGTCTTTGTTACGTGCATAACCAACTTAGAGATAAGGATAAATTTGCCTTTAGAAATCATAGTTGTATTTTTATTGGGTATCCTTTTGACAAGAAAGGTTGGAAAATATATGATTTAGAAACATCTGAGTATCCAGTCTCAAGGGATGTGGTGTTTGTAGAAACAATTTTTCCATATGTTGCACCAGTATTTGCAAATAATGATTCTACTAGGAATATAAATGGGACTAATGTGCATGAAGATTTGGAATTTGTCGAAGAAGATAAGAAAGCATTGAATAGTGAGAAACCTCTTGAAGACAGTATTAATTCTAGAGACATAGTTGCTGAAAATAGGGAAGAGAGTTTAGAAGAAGAAAGTGAGCTTGTAGAGCAACAGTTGGGTCGAGGACATAGGATTAGACAGTCATCCACTCATTTGAAGGATTATGTGACAAATAATGTGAGATTCAGCCCCTTGCAGCGTTCATCTTCTCAATCTCCTTCCTCAGGTATGTCTTATCCTATAGCCAATTTTGTTAATTATGATAAGTTTTCTTCGTAACATCGATCTTTCTTGGCAAGCATCACTGTAGGTACAAAACCAACTTCTTATAATGAAGCAGTCAGAGACATACGATGGTAAGAAGCTATGAGAAAAAAAATTCAAGCATTGGAAGAAAATGGAACTTGGAGTGTTAAAGACTTGCCACCTAGGAAGAAGGCAATTGGTAGTAAGTGGGTGTATAAAATAAAATATAATTCAGATGGAAGCATCGAATGGTGTAAGGCTCGGTTGGTAATTCTTGGGAATAACCAAAAAGAAGGTATAAACTACTATGAGACTTTTGTTCCCACTGCAAAAATGGCCACGGTTCGTACTTTTCTTGTGGTAGCTGCTGCAAAGAACTAGAAACTGCACCAAATGGATGTGCAAAATGCTTTCTTGCATGGAGATTTGCATGAGGAAGTTTACATGAAAATGCCACCTGGTTTTGTCTCTGAAATTCCTAAAAAAGTGTGTAGACTTCGCAAGTCTTTATATGGTTTACGTCAGGCATGACGTTGTTGGTTTGCTAAGCTAGCTGATTCTTTGAAGGAGTATGGTTTTCATCAATCTTGCTTCGACTATTTTGTTTGCTTTTCATGAACGGCAAGTGCAACTACATATTCTAGTATATGTGGATGATCTCATTATTGCAGGTAATAATGTCAAGGCTATGCAGAAATTCAAAGAATATTTGAGCTGTTGTTTTCATATGAAGGATTTGGGGCAATTGAAATATTTTTTGGGCATAAAAGTGGCGAGAAATGTTGAAGGGATTTTTCTTTGTCAACGAAAATATGCCTTGGATATCATCTCTGAGTTTGGTTTGCTGGGAGCCAAGCCAGCTAAAACTCCACTTGAGCAAAATCACAAACTTGCTCTTGCAGAAGGAGAGGATGCTCATGACCGCACTCAATATCGTCGGCTGGTAGGAAGACTGATTTGTTTAACTATAACCCGACCTGAATTGAGTTACTCTGTGCATATTCTTGCACAATTTATGCAGCAACCTAAGAAGACTCATTGGGATGCTGCATTGCGTGTGGTACGATATTTGAAGGGTAATCTGGGACAAGGTATTCTTTTGCGAGCAAATTATGATCTCCATCTGTATGCTTACTGTGACTCAAATTGGGAAAGTTGTCCCTTGACAAGACGCTCCTTGACTGGTTATTTTATTTGTTTGGGCAACTCTCCTGTTACATGGAAAATGAAGAAACAACAAATAGTTTCTCGCTCTTCTGCTGAAGCGAAATATCTATCCATGACTACTGCAACTTGTGAGCTTAAATGGTTAAAGGGTTTGTTGCTCTTCCTTGGTATTCATCATTCCGGTTCCATGCATTTGTATTGTGATAGTCAACCTGCTTTACACATTGCAGCAGATCCTGTATATGATTGTCATTTTATTTGAGAAGAGATCCAGAATGGGAATATTGAAACAGCTCATGTGCGTTCTTCTCTTCAACTTGCTGATATTTTCACTAAAGCTTTAGGCACTAATCAATTTCAATTTCTTCTTGACAAGTTGGGCATTTCAAATCCTCATGCTCCAACTTGAGGGGATGTTAAGGCACAAGATATAGATTTGGTTAATAGCTGTATTTATTTGTGATTAACGTAGTTATAGGAATAATTAAAGGAGGATGCAGAGATTTAGTTAATAGTTGTATTTATTTGTGGTTAAGGTAGTTGTAGGAATAATTAAAGGAGTAGACATCATTGACTTAGACTTTGATTTTCTGTATAAATACATGTACTTCATGATAAATAAAACAGGGAAAAACATTATGTTTTCTTTCATACATATATGTGTATGTATATATATCTCTCGAGAGAGGAAAAAGGTGGACATTATTGAAAGTGAAAATAGTTGAAAAATCTCAATCAATAGAAAATGAATTAAATGCACTCCGATGGACATATAAGAGGGAAGAGAAGCAGCCCCTACAAGCAAGGTGTCATTCACCTGCACTATACACAATTCCCCACAGTCACCTAATTCTACATTTACCTACATATCCCATTCACATTGCCTTTTCTACTCTATTATGTATACACTACACATCTCTTTTCTGCTTTTTAATTTTAATTTTTATTTAAAATTCATAGTTAATTGTCAAAATTAAAGTATAACGTTTTATCTTGAACATTTATATTGAGCAGTAACCATATGAAAAAGGGCGTTATAAAGAGTAAAAATTTAAAATTTATCAGCTCGTAAAGAGAAGAAACTTACGATGGTGCTAAATGAAAATTACCCATTTGTTAATATCTAATTTTGCATTGTTGAATCAATATAATCCATGATTGTATACTTATCATTAATTAGTTAATTAGATGCAATTGTATGAAATAAAAATAAATAAATAAATAAATAAAGTAGAGTAGGGCAGTAGGGTGAAAAGTTGAAAGCTTTTATATATATATGTAGAGTGTGGAATGAAATATGTGTCAGATCAAAGAAAACCCTCGAACTGGGCAGCCATTGCATTGTAGATGCAAGATCCTCCTTTTTCTTGATTTGTCTACTTCCTTTATGTACCAAACCACCTCTAATCTTGTCGTTTATTGGGAAAAAAAAAAGATATAGTGGGGCTAGCTACGTAAATCCAAGAAAATTGGTGTATATAAATTATAAAATGATGAAAATGGTTCTCAACTTCTTCTTCTTCTTCTGCTGCTGCTGCCATTAACTTGTGGGCATTACATAGTTTTCAGAATCTTCAGAGGTTTTTGTCCAAATTGAAGCTCTCTGCATGCCTTGTTTTTTATCACCTCTTTGTCTCTACCCAAAATATTATCTCTTTTCCTTAATTATTATTATTATTATTTATTAATAAAAATTGCATATGTTTTTGTTAATTTTCTTTTTGTTGTTCAAAGAACCAGCAATTACTGTATGGATTGTGATCTATGTCAATGCATTAAAATGACATGTTCATGAATGCAATTAATTACTATATATTTGTTATAATTTATCTTTTTTTTTTCTTTTTTGTTAGATCCAAATCTTAAAAATAAATGAATAAATGTAGAGGATGGATGAAGAGAATGCAAAGAGAGTAGTAAATGCTATGGCTCAAAGATAATCAAAATAAGGTAACGATCTCCACTTTCAATTCTTTCAATATCGAATTAATGGTCTGTTTATGACTGGGAATTAAACATTGCTCACCTTCTTTTTCTTTTTTCTTTTATTTTTTTAGTTATTTCTTATTTTTATTTTTATCTTTATTTTTTGGTTGGTCATGGTGATATATTGATTACTGCTTTTTGCTATTTCTTTTAATTTGAAGCGAAACATACAAGGATGATATGTGTTCTTAAATTCCAGGTTATTCCTTTTAAACGAAACTTATATATATATATAGTGATATTGGAATAGAATAAAAAAGGAATATATATTATTAGAAATTATTTTTTCTTTTGTAGATCCTATATAGTTTGATAGATGACAAAATAATAAATAGTTTCAGAAAACAATTTTTTTTTCTTTTAAATGCAATAGCCAAATAAAGTGAATCCAATTCAAATTGAGAAAATAAAAAAAAAATTAAGTGGAGACAATTTTTGTGTAATAATAGTACGTAGGAACTATAGAACGTAATTTTTAAAGACTTTTGATGAATATTAATAAAAAAATATGTTAATTTTTTTTTATAAAATAATGAAATTTCATATGTATCATGTTAAAAAATACAAAGGACATTAAGCATCAATTTTAAACTCATGTATCAGAATTCCAGTATACAGGTTCTGTATTGGGAAGCTATTCAAATAAAAATCACAAATTTCATAATTCGTGATTAAGTACCTAATTCTTTAAAAAAAAAAAATCAAACAGAAGAAAAAATGAAGCTCAAAGCCCAAAACCAATGGACAAAAGAGGCCCATAAAATTTAAACTGAATAGTCCAAATCAACTTCAACTCCATTTAGTATGAGAAATTTTTTACTTAGCCCATCTCAATAATTGTCAAATGCAAACTTAAGTTTTAGACAAATATTTCTTATCAACTTCCAAATTTTATACACATTTTAAATTCTCTATGATTCGTTTAATTAATTAGCTAATTGGTATTTTGAGTTATAATGCTGGCTTTTTTTGAAGAGCTCAAAATCCTAGCTTTTATATATTTAATATCTTAAGCGGAATTATAGAGTTACTTAAAAAACTTAAAATTATTTTCTAACTATCGTAAATAGCTTTATAGTTCAGCATAGGATACTTAGAAAATTTTTAGTATATAGCATGCTTGCTTTAATTAGTATCAAAATCTTGATAAAAGTATTTTGAAGTAATTTCATAAGGTTTGGACGTAATTTAAAAGAAAAAAAAAATTAAGGAAAAAATTGCATTGGTATAAGAATATAAATTGAAAAATTAAGAGAAGATAGAGGAATATTTTAGTACCCAATATCAAAATGCCAGAGGCAAATTAGGTTCAAAATAAACTTTAAAAGCAAATTAGCTCATTCAACAAAATATTAGAGGCAAATCAAAACCTTATCCCAGTTTTAAATTGTAAATTTCTTTAGTTTGAGAAGTAAAGTGAGAAGTGATGAGTAATTATAAACTTGTAACTAACCCTTTATTTATATATTTGTTTAATTATCCATAATAAATAAAAAATAATTACATTAGGAAAAAAAACTATACACCTAAATTTGAAAATATTATAAATAGAAATTTTTATACAACTTTGGCTTATAATATTAGAGCTAGGTGTAGGCTGGTTAACAATTCGGTCTATTTTTTTAATCCGATCCATTTATATCGATTTTTTAAAATTAATATCTAAGTTCAATACATTAACAAATTTGTCGGTTAATTATTAACTATTGATTAACTATTAAAAAAATTCACCACATACAATTATTCCATAAAATATAACATAATACGTCCATAAGGTTAAAATAAAACAAAATTTGAATTTTTAAACATAAAAATATAAATAACACAAATTCCATATGATTAAAACATGAATTCTTGATAGTTTTGTCTTTGTACATCTAATCAGACTAGTAATTTTTTTAAATTTTTTGTCCAGTCCTAATATATATCATAGTTGGAAAGGAGCAATTTTTTGTTGTTTTTTTGGTGCCATTAATGAGATGTATAATGGTAAGTAAAAAAATTAATATATTTATAATGCTAATAATATAACCTTAATGTTTTTAATAGTCATTTTACAAATTATATTGTATTTCCAAATTAAGTTACTAATCGCTTTATGTAGTTATCTATAAACCAATTATGCTAATAAATGGCTACTACCGCTGACAAATGGCCACTAACTGAGGTTGATAGATGGCCGCCACCACTAACTGTCGACAGATTACAACAATTGCCGAGTACTGCTGATAACACAACTAGTAAAATCAAATATGAACTTTGGATGATGGTTTGGGTGGGAATGGTAATGATATATGATATTTTAATGGTTAAATAGTTATTTGAAAAGACTTTCAATCCATAGATAATGATATAGTTATTGCATTATTTAGATTTATCTAAATTTTCTGGTGGTTTGATATGATTTTCATGATCCAAACAAATATATTTCTAATATGAAATACTAAGTATTATATGTATGTAAAAACTTTGAAATTTTAGTTCTTTATTTGGTAACTTATTGTATGGTTTAACTATTATTATCTGATTATGGGTAGGCTTGTAATTCAATAAAAAAACAAATGAAACATAATAGAATTATTAGGTTTAAAAGACTAGTAAAAAAATTGAAAATTGTGGACATAAGAAATTTCAAAACTAATCGTAGACTTAGGTGATTAATGATAAAGAATTTATAACAATAGTATTATCTTAGTCTAGGTTCCAAAAAAAAAAAATCCTTCAAAATATAGGCATTGAATTTAGAAGAGCTAATAAGCTATGCACTTATAGAAAATTCTTACCTAAATCAGATCTATCGATAATAATGAAATGCCATTTATATATACTAGCTACCACTCTATTTATTTTTTAACCAATTTATTATAAATTGACTTGATCCGTGAAATTTTCATAGATCCGATATCGACAATATTTACTTAGTGATAAATTTTCAAAATTTACTGTGAGTTTCCAGCTAACAATGGTTTAATTTGTTAGCTATTTAGGCTGCTGGAAAAAAAAAAATTGTTCCAAGCAAATCACATATTTGTTGACCTTTATTGGTATTGTCCCAAAACATCATTAAGAATTTCGTGATTAATAAATTAATTAAGAACTTAATGCCAAATATTGCCTTTTGTTGTTTGCTAGCTGAATGAAAAATCTGCAGTTTAGCTAAATTAACAAAGTTCAGGACATAGACAATTTTGGTATTATTCATGATAACATTAATTTATTTTCTGAAGCATCATTTTACTAAATAAAAAATTTACCATGACTTTCAAATGATGCTTCTTTGTTTTATGCTCTGTGAACTATGATTACTCATAGTTTTTTTCAACAATCTGATCATTTTATATTTCAAGACAATAATATCTTCCGTCACTTAACAATTGAGCCATGCCATATGTGTTCACCTTCGACCCTGCAATTCGATTAAAATAGAAGGAAAAATGAGTAATGAAATCGTGGTGTGATCATCTCTGAATTCTGAGTACTTTAGATTTTATTGTTCTTTATATATTATTTGGTATAATTGCTGTAATCTATATGTACCATTGTCCTGAAAGAAAAAGCCAATTAACGGTATCTTGTAGATTTATATATGGTATAAATGGTGGAGCTATGTCTTTCTTTAGCTGTTGAAAACAACTTTCCCACACATACCTGTATAGGTTCTTGTTTTAAATTATATAGATCTTGATGCCTTATTCTGTTGCAGGATATAACATTTTGCTCTTCATTTGGCATATTAATGAATTTGAGTGTAGATTCTACAAATTCTTAATCATAAACATTATTCCAATTATATATGGAAATATTGCCCTAGATAAAAGATTGGAAGCAGAATTGCACTTGTGTATGTTTAGATGCTTACCTTTCGAGCTTTACTAGATTCAAATGCATAATTAACATCCTGATACATTTTCTGATCTTATTGATATTAAGAATTTTAATTAATGACATATCTTATTGATATTAGCACTAGAAATGCTTCGTGAACTTCTTGTTCCAAATCTGATATGGCCCTTTCACTTTTGTATTTCTTAGTGATATTGTTTTTTTCAAGTATGGTAAATGATTTTGCTCTCATTTCTGAAAAAAAAAATAAAAGATACCTCAAAAAGTTATTTAGTCACGTTAATTATTCTAATTATTGATTTTTTTTGTTTAGCAAATTATGATTTTTATCAACATATTTATCAAATATGTTTACGTTTTTTATTTATTTTTTAAGGAGCTTGACAATGAAGATAATCAAACTTCAAATCTAATAAAAAGAATATATGGAACATTGCTGCCTAAATTCCTGTGTTGTTGGACTTAGGTCATCCATTAAGACTGAGTTTTGCATTCTTGGAAGAACAGCTTGTGTTTTTATAGCAAACTATGTTCAATTAATCAGTTTTACATTCAAATACTTGTATTGAATCCTTTTATTGAAGTTATAAATAGTAAATTTATGCAAATCTTTAGTTATTAATTATATTTTTATTTCGCATGAAAATGAGTGCTAATATAGATAATAAAATGTACATTTGATTACTGAACTATGGATATATGTCCAATTAAGATATGCAACCAATAGTGTCAGCTAAATGTTTTTATCTAAGCTATATAAATACTTTTAGTTAGGGATAAGCAAAAAAAACGAAAATATGATTAACCGTGAAATCGATCCGAAACCGAATAGATTTTTACCGTTAATCGATTCGATATATATATATTCAATTTTTTCTATTTTTCTAAATTTTACATAAAATAATACTTTAAAGTATATTTAAATTATATTTTTATTTTTATACCTTAATTTTTATATTTTTCTATAAATTTTATATAATACTTTAAACTAAATTTATATTATGTCATTCTCTTTAATTATATAGTAATATTTATATATAGTATCCGATTAACTTTTATATATGTTATTTTTTTATCATACATTGGTGTTCATATTTTACTTAATAGCATTTAGTTACATTTTTTCATATTTTAGAGTTTATGTTATAACATTTAATATTATTCAAAATATTATTTGACTTAAAATCAAATATATTAATTTGTAATAAATATCAAATCTATTTCATAATATTAGCTATTAATTTATAGAATAAGAATTTTGGCTAGTAAATTATATTTATTTCGTAATTTTTATATTAAATTACTTTATACATTTGAAATTAAATTGAATTTTATTTAATTTCTTTATATAATTTTATGTTATAAATTTTAATGGTTAAAAGAAAAATATTAGTTCACCAAAAATGAAAAATTAAAATTAATGGATTGGTTACTGAATGTAACGAATTGATTAATGGTTTGTAATTTTTAAAAATCGATATTAATAAATTGATTAATTTTTTTACTAATGAACTGATTAATCGGTTGATACTCACCTCTACTTTTCGTGATCTTCTTTATTATAAAATGTGTGATTACTTTTTTGGTTTTTCTTTATTATAAAAGGGATAAAAGGAATAGAAAGGACAAAAACATAATAATAATAATAATAATAATAATAATAATAATAATAATAATAATAATAATAATAATAATAATAATGTGAGGAGAAAGATTTAAGATTAGATTAAAAAAATATATTTTGCATTTTAAATATTACGATTAGAGTTAAGATAAGTAATGAAATATATATATATGATCACCGAGTCACTGATTTATAATTAAAAATTGACAAGAACCCATGCCTATTAAATGTCGCAATCAAAATGATATAATTACTTTATTGTGGTCTTCTTTATTTAAAAAGGTATGAAATGAGTAGAAAGCACAAAAACACGAGTGGAAAAAATGCAAGGAGTAAGATCATAGACTACTAAACTATAAAACAAAAAATGTTTTTATTTTATATACTAAAATTAGAGTTGAAAAAAAAAAATATATATATATATATATGATAACCGAGTTACTGTTTTATAATTAATAAAGACAACAACTATAGATTATCATATGTCATTATAAGATAATATGATTGCTTGTTGTGGTCCTCCTTGTATATTTAAAGGTATCAAAGGGCAGCAAATGGCAAAAGATGAGAGGGGAGAGACAATAAATTAAGTTGAGAAGATTAAAAAAAAAAAGTGGAGCAATAAGATTCCAAGTCAAATAATGAGTTACAATGCACATAACCACATATAGAGAAAGGGTGAGGAGTCACTTCATTTTATCTTCTGCTGCATAAAGAAAGAGTGTTGTACTATTACAACCATCCTATGCCCTCTTTTCTCTGTGTCTATCTCTATCTCTCTACTTATTTGGTGGTTTCCACTTCTGCAAAAAATGGTCCAACCACTCCAAGACAAAAACATGTCTTGATTTTTCTCTCATGGCAAGCATGACTCTGAAGTGCAACCATGATTTTCGCCATTAATAGTGCAACTCCAAGCTATCTGCCCCCACTTTCTCTCTCCTAGGGTTTTCATCAATTCACTCACTCTCTAGGGTTTTGCACTTTCTCTTCTGCTTTGCTTGCATACGTTTTTTATTTTGACAGTTGAATTTAGTTCAATTATGTTTTTTTTTTTGTCTTTTTTAGGGTTTCTAGCTCCATTATCTTTACCCCTTCAATGCTTCTTCTGGTTTTAGCGGAAATCTCTTATCTTTTCTTCGTGGCTATGTTTAATGCTATTTTTGGATCTTCTTTCGCTGCTGGCTAAAGGATAAATGTTGTGATTTGACGCGATTTTTGTTTTGTGGTCAAGAACGGGTTAGTGTTCAAGATTTCCATAGCTAGAATTGAGATCTTAATTGTTCCTTATCTGATCTGTTCCTCTAGGGTTTGGGCAACTTTGATCTAACTGTTCTTGAAAAAAGAAAGTAAACAAGTACAATATGCAGAACAAAAAAAAAATGCATAATTTCCTTTTTGGATATTGCCTAGGGTTTTCCCTTTATCTGGTTTGTACTGGACTCCAAAATGCAATTTCCTTTTTTTTTTCAAGTACATTTTAACTGAACTATTCTTTCAATTGATAAAATTTCCATTTTCATCCTCGGCTTCTAAAAATGTATTATTAAAAAAATGGTATCTTTTAATTAATTGTTTTATATTTAAAAAAATTAAGTGCAATCTAATCTAAATATGGTTCAATAAATTCTTTTTATCTACAATTTTAAAAAGAGGAATAATTGGAGAATCTAGCAGTATCTAAGCGAGTTAGAATGCTTCACCAATTGAGAGAGGAGATTCCAAAACCATCCTATAATCCTGTATGAAAACCAGGAATCAAGGACTGATTGGAAAAAATATATATATATTATCATCATTATTGTATTTACTATTAATATAAGGGTCCTATATACTCCTTTCCCTCCCTCGCCTGCATTTATTAGATAGTGCCCATATTTATATTACCATTAATTTGTTTCATTCATCAAAATTGGATTATTACAACAAATTAAATAGACGTCTACACCCTTCATTTAAGAGTCTAGTTGATGTTGAAAATATGAAATGACGAGAAATTTGTAGTTAATTAAAAATTTAATTGCAAACGCACAAATATAAGCTCATATATATATATATATATATATATATGTGTGTGTGTGTGTGTGTGTGTGTGTGTGTGGAAAGAAAGTAGAAGCGAAAATTCGAATTTACAATATTTTAATACATTAGAATTAGCATCTATCTATAGGATATTGTAAGAGACTGTCGAATTAAAGTATGATCAGGTTGGTCATCCAGCTAGATTGATTAACAGAATGTCGAATAAAGTATAATCAGATTAAAGTATAATAAGATTGGTCATCCAGCTAGTTTGATTAATGGAATAATGGAATAGGATGTAAATAAAAATGCAGAATTGCATTTGTGTGTGTCTTTTCTTCTCTTTTCTTATTGGTTTTGGTGTGAATATGTCGGCAGGTTAATGAGTTGGTGACCTAATTTAAACCTCTACAGAGGATTTTATTTTATTTTGAAAAAAAAATCAATACTAATTATTTTAGTCCTAGAAAGTGAAAAACAAATATAGGTAATCAAAAAGCTTACAACAGCATATTTTAGAAAGCAAAAAACAGTTGTAATAGAAACTGTTAGAATTTGAAATAATTGCAGCACAGAGATCTAATAAATAAATGTTCATGACTGCTTAAATTTACAGTTATAATTGCGGCTAGCTTTGTCTTTCTACAAATTTGAATATGATTTTGGAAGTAAATTTTAATGTGATATCATTTTCATCTGTTGCTTTCACAAATAATTTCACTTGCTCTATACAATGTATTCAGTACATTCTAATTATTTAGCATTTTTATTTTTATGGTTCTTTTTCTTTTCTATTGATAAGGATAATAATAGTATTTTTAGACGTACAATTACCATATAATTTGTAGAAGTTAAAGAAAAGTTGAGTATTTTTTTTTCAAGAAACAAATATCTTGAGAAAACTGCTAAAAAAAATCATGAAATCAACAAAGAGAAAAATAAGTCGAAAACTAGGTACTGGTTTTGTTTTTTACTCAAAAATGTGGTCCCTCGCATTTAGAAAAGAGATAAGATTATTAACCAACATTTTGCCCTTTTTCCTTTCAGGCTATCAACCTTCAGCTAAGGAAAAAGGATACATCACACTCCATAACCAGAAATGGATACATCACTGTTGGTAAATACTTGAATTTTAATCTTTTTTTTTCTTGACACAAACACAAGTGTTTATGGTTTAATTATTTTAAAATTAATGCTAATTAGATTAAAACAAATGAAGTCAATTATGACATATATATATATATATAGGTAAATCATCATGAATATATATCCATAACCTAAGACATGTTGTGGGAACGTACCCCATGGATAAGAATTTTCACTGTACAGCATCTAAAGTACACAACTAAATCTATCCATTTCTTTTCACCTTTAGGTGAGCTGGAGTATCCTCCTCATACACAATATGAGATTATATTTCAT
Source organism: Excoecaria agallocha (assembly GCA_037975025.1). Taxonomy (NCBI): domain Eukaryota; kingdom Viridiplantae; phylum Streptophyta; class Magnoliopsida; order Malpighiales; family Euphorbiaceae; genus Excoecaria; species Excoecaria agallocha. Next base: position 3,549,658 of record CM075822.1, on the reverse strand, counting down.
TCACAATTCTGTCTACATTTTATCATTTGTCACTAACCATATTCATTTTTTCCAAAATTAATCAACTGTTTTATATACGAAATTCTTCTATTCAAAATATAAAAATTTTCTTACCTAAATCTGATTCATGATTAATTCAATAAAAAACTGTTATGTATGCAAATCAACTACTAATACAATTTGCTATCACATCCAAAGATGAAGATAGTATTGTGCAATCTTAAAAACAGTTAGTCACTTTCTTATCTGAAATTGATCTATACGTATGTACAAGCATGAACATGAGTGGTTAGTGCACAAAGACGCAAGATTAAAATTTACTAAAAGAAAATGTTTGGCCTTTAAAGTGATTGAGATAGATTACTAAAAAGAAAAAGCATGTGTACATCCTGAAGAGCTATCAATCTATTGTTTCTACAAGCAGCATTATACATTATCATGACAATCACCCTCACATTTCACATGCCAACCATAAACTAGCTATAAGCTAGAAGATGGTGGGGCCTCACTTTCCCCTTCATTTTCTATACTTCATCATGTTTTGGAACATAAATCTTTTTGCCACTATTTTCCAAACCACAAGTGAAGGTCAGTTTGTTCAATTTTACTTTTTAAAAATATATCTATCTATCTATGCATCTAGCTATACCTCTATACACATGTAGAAGATGTCATTTCATATGATACTACCTGTTCAAAGATTTCAATTCTGGAGGCTTAGTGCTATACATTAAGAATTCCTTTATGACTATTAATTATTTTTTCTCTTTTTTATTTAGTTTATTGGCTGGCTGAGTTCTTATAATAATTGTCTCTTCCTTTGCATATATGTAACGATGGGGGAAGATACTTATAAGGAATTATCTGTATGCATGATGTTATTGGAGATAATATGTTATGAAGTTCTTGTGTTGGTCCCTATATAGTATAATTCAATTGCTTGAGAATAGTGCTATATATTAGCACGCATATTAAATCATATATTGAAAGGCAGTGTTTGAAATTTAAGATCATACTAATTAATTAATTAAGTTTATTTCACTGCCACTTTGAACCTAATATTTTGCTTAGTTAACCTAGATTTTCTTTAATATTATTATTATCTTTGAAAAAAAAAAAAAAAGAAAACCTCAGTTGGTCAAATAATATATATGAACCCCTTAGCCTGCTATAAAAGAAGTTAAGGTTAAAGAGGCTTATTGCTAATTCTTTAATCTGTTTGTAGCTGGCACAGGCAGCACCACTGCTGCTGGCATTAGTATTACTAATTGTCTTTACAAATAGAAAAGGGCAACAATGTCTCTAACTCAAAGATCTTACCTATCATCTATTAGCTGAAATGAGTATTTTTTTTTATTCTTATTTATTGAGATACAAATTAGATGCTTTACACACATACACTCAAATTTCATAGAAAGTCGATTCATAAAATATATGCATTATTGCATAAATACTACTCAGATTTGGAATTATATTCTTCTATTGTTTTTATCAGCTATATTAAATTTGTTCACTAACTTGTCTAATCAAAAACATAATTATTAAGGTAATATCAAAAAATACATTTATATTGAACATCCTATTATAGAAATTACAGATTATTGTCTGAATTATGCAAAGGAGCTTCAAAATCTGAGTTCATTGCCATGTAATTAAATCTCCGGATGCTTGAATGCTACTGACCATAATTTTTTTTATGAATTGATACACACACATATATATATGAACTCCAATTGCTGCACAGTATTCCAATTTGATAGTTCTTGACGACAAAAACATAATAATAATAATAATAATAATAATAATAATAATAATAAAGGGACTTCTAATTAAAACATATTCACCAAATTAGTAAAGTAGTATGATAGGTTATCACTTCTTCAATCTAAAAACTTTCTGCCAATATATATGCATCTCACACCATATTCAATGAGAAGAAGAAACCCTTCAATTAGTAAAAGAGAATGAAAAAAATTCAACTGAAATTTAATAATTGTAGTAACATCATTGCAAAGTGTGTGTATTTTTAACCATAAAACCAATAGCATATATAGTAGAAGCATGTGCAATTGGTCAGGCTTCCTCAGCCTAAAATTCTCCCTTATTTTGCAGTATGTTAACTCAAGAATTTAAGACTTGTCCTCTACTGGAGACAGCTTCTTTGTTCACTTTTCGCTTAATATATGTATGAGATGTGTATTAGATGCATGTATTGAAACTCTCTGACAGTCTATGTAGTCAACAGCCCAGTCAGAACCTGACACTTGGTATGTGTGTATATATATTCATTTATCCACTCATGCTTTTCCTTGCAAGTTTAGCAGACCTCACTTGGATAATTAATCTCCATAGAAATTGATATTAGAACACTTAAAAAATGGTGAAACTAACTGGTAACCAACCCTAAAATTGATAATCTTCCAACTGATTAAGAAAACAATATTCACATGAAAAAATGTATTCTTCGCATAGATTTATATATTGACTTGATTAGAACCTATATTGATAAGATGCATATTGACTTGAGAAAAATAAAATTAAAATAGAGAAGTGCAGGATAATTTTAAGACCTCTAGTGTATGTCTATTGCTGGGTTTAAATCAATTTATTCCAGACAATTGAGAATGAAAGAAAGACACAATATAGTTTTTAATTAATTGAAAAACTTGCTTAAAAACAGTAGTTAATAGTGTAAATTGCAAGAAATAAAGATACACTTGTATGTTACATAAATTGATTAATTCCAAACAGAAAGAAAAGGCCATACATAGTATTCTTCAATTCTTTGTCCACTGGACACATCATCATCATCATCAAGGATGTGAAACTTGTTCACCTGATAAAATCAGAGACTCTCATCCCTTAATAATCGAACAATTGAAACACTCCCATGGTTTGCAGAAAGATTGGAATTCTGTAATTGGATGCTGCACAAGAACCGCAAAAGGATTATAAAGGAGTTCTTCATCTATAAATTAGACATCTATGCATATTTGAACTTACTTCTTGTGGAAATCCTGAACTGTAGGGATGATTCATGATAGAAGGGGGGCTCCATTTTCCCAAGATCATCAAGGACTCATCAATCATGGTTTCGTTAGTAACAGATCGTGAGGTCATTGGAGCTTCAACCTCAGCTATCATCTCCAATGAATTAGGATTCCGAGTAGCAGATTCTTCGGCTGTTTCAAATGGACTCCAGCAGCTGAATTGATTAACCTGATCGTTGTTTTTTGCATCTTCACATAGCTTAGTGGATGATTCATCAATTCTTCTACTCCATTGCTTCTCTCTTGTTCTTTCTCTAGCTCTCGCCCTGGCCTTCTCTCTGGACTCCCTCGCAAGGGGACGGAAACCTATTTTACGCGAAGGTTTAGCCTTTTTGGGCTTGTTGTTACTCACACAAGATGAAGATTTAGGCTCGTTACTTCCTTTAATGGCAGCAGCTTCTTCATCAATTCCAGAAACTACTTCACATTCTGAAGTAGAAGATGCACTCATCTTATCACCAAAACTGCAACAATAATTAGCACCACGGAGTTGGTGGATCGCGGGCCGAGCTTGTATGAGTAACCATTCAACAGTTTTGCTAGCTTTATCGAAGCCCAGCTTATCTTGGAGATCAAAGAATTCACGAGCAACTTTAAGAGACAATCGCATTCTCCGATCTCTAGGGCCTTGAGCTGTGTTAATCTTGCTATGGCGGTCTCTGTTGGAGCATCTTTTTCGAGGGATCTGGTCCTTAGGAACATTGGTGGTGGTAGTGTTTTCAGAATCCAACATTGTTGGTTGTTGTTGAAGAATAAGGTCGTGGTTTTGAAGGCGAAAAAATTCTAATTCATCATAACAAGGATTGAGAATTGGAGAAGATGGCAAATGAAAGAAAGATAAAAGGGTTTCTTCTCCATGTTTAGAATTGAAAAAGCACCTATTATTATTGTAACTTTGTTGGTCGCGGTAGTAAATGGGGTCAACAATATTGCCATTGTTGCTTGACTGAAACATTTCAGATTTTTTTCTTATCTATTTATTTTCTTAAGATATTTTCAAACAATAATAAAAAAAAAAAGAACCTAACCGTAACTAATGGTGGAGGAAAAAAACCATCTCTTTCATAAGCAGGTTCTGCAAGAAAATGGAATCAAGTTAGTAAGAATCAGAATGATTTTATGTTGTTTGAAAAAAAAATCTATGATTAAACTAAGATGTTTAGATGTTAAAGAATTAAGGAAATATAACTAATTAAATAAAATTGGGTTATAGGCAAAGTAAGAAGGTGAGAAAGACAGGAGAAGGGAAGTACCAAAGGTCGTCGATGGGGGCTGTAAGAGAAAAAGAGAATGATAAATGAGAAAGAGAAAGATAAAGAAATAATGATGGTGGGAGCTCAAGGCATCTAAGAATGGGAATTTATTTGTAGACAAGGAGAGTTTTTATTTTATTTTATTTTTAAAGATCAAAAAGTTGGCTTCTTCAGAGTAAAACTACAAAGTATGAAAATGAAAGGAAGATTTAAATAATAATAATAATAAAAAGATGAATATCAATGTTGTGCGTGGGAAGTGAGTGGATAGGAAACACCAAACGTTGGTGCCACTTCCCTTGGCAGCAGGTCCCATATTCACATTTTTAGTGTGGAAGATATAGCTCTATATATATATATATATATATATATATATATATATATATATTGTTCTTAATTTCTCTTGGAGCAATTCATTAATTAGCCTATATAGAGAGAGAGGACGCCCCATATTCAATATTTTTCTCATTATTAAACTATCAAAATGTTGAATTATAAAGACTAGCTATGGTAGGAATTACTTCTAAGTATCATATTAGTTCACCAAGTATATATAAACATTCAAAATTTCAAATCTGCTGTATGTCTTATATGCTAATAAAAAGAGAGGACCAACAAGTGCTAATAAGCTTCCAACTTAATTACACGAAATATCAAGTTTAATTCTTGTGTAATATAACGAATTAGGGGTGTACACGGATCTGGATCTTCCTGTACCGAATCGAAAAACCAAAGAAAAAAATTTAGAACTGAACTATACCGTTGACTTTTTTACTAGAACCGAACCGAATTATACCGTTGACTTTATTTGGAATGGACCTGGATATTTAACCGAGAACCATATTGAACTGTACTGAATTATCTTGTACCGAATTATACCAAAAGAACCGATATTTATTAATTATTATATATAATACTAATAATTTATATATAAATATTACTTATAATTTTTATTCTATATGTACTGCATAAATTTAAGTTCATAATTAGTTAAGTTATATATTTTAATACACAAAATTAAGATAATAATTAGTTAATAAATTAAACTAAATATTTTAATTATTAAGAATAAAAATTTAATTATTATAATAATCATTCTATATATATGAATATGAATATATAACTAAAATAATTTGTATTTAATTTAATCTATCTTTAATATCATTCAACTACTATTTTATTTTCTTTATAAATTTTTATGTAAATATTTAGGTTAATCAATTTATCATATAAGTATTTTATCAATTAATTTCATTTACAATGAGTATCAATTAACTAGTACTCATATAGTTTTAGGACAATACCTATATGAATATTTAAATTAATAATGTAATTAAATATATTTATTATATATAATGAAATATTACCAATTATTATATTATATAAGTGTATAATTATTTTACCAATTAATTTTATTTATTTTTAATGTCATTCAACTAGTATGTATATATTTTCGTACGATACTTATATTAATAATGAAGTTGTATATCAATAATGTGATTATATGTAGTTATTATATATACAAATTTTATCAATTAATATAGTTATTTGAATATGTAATTATCTTATCAATTAACTTTATTTATCTTTATATCATAAATGATTAAATGTACTTATATGAGTACATATACTTTCAGTATCACTTAACTAACATTTATTATTTTTTTATAATACCTATATGAGTAATTGAGTATTTAAATTAACAATATAATTATATACAATTATTATATTAATGAAATTTTACCAATTTGTGTAAAATTATTTACTGTACAAATTAAGATAATAATTAGTTAATAAATTAAACTAAATATTTTAATTATTGAAAAAATAAATTTAATTATTATAATAATTATTTTCTATATATGAATATGAATATATAATTAAAATAATTTGTATTTAATTTAATATATTTTTAATATCTCTCAATAACTATTTTATTTTCTTTATAAATAATATTTATTAAATATCTATATAGATATGTAAGTTAAGCAATTTATCACATAAATACTTTATCAATTAATTCCATTTACTTTGAGTATCAATTAACTAATACTTATCTATTTTAGAGCAATATATATATGAATATCTAAATTTGTAATGTAATTAAATATATTTATTATATATAATAAAATATTATCAATTAATGTATTTTATATATGAGTGTATAATTATTTTATTAATTAATTTTATTTATTTTTAGTGTCATTCAACTAGTATGTATATATTTTCGTACAATATCTATATTAATAATGGAGTTGTAAATCAATAATGTGATTATATATAGTTATTATATACAATAAATTTTATCTATTAATATAATTATATGGCTATATGAATATATAATTATTTTATCAATTAACTTTATTTACTTTTATATCATGAATGATTGAATGTACTTATATGAGTATATATACTCTTAGTATCACTTAACTAACATTCATTTATTTTTGCACAATACCTAGATGAGTAATTGAGTATTTAAATTAACAATATAATTATATACAGTTATTATATTAATAAAATTTTACCAATTAGTGTAATTATATATGTATATAATCATCTTAACAATTAATTTTATTTTCTTTTAGTATCACTCAACTAATATTAATTTATTTTCTTATAATATTTATATGAGTAATTTAGTATGCAAATTAACAATATAATTATATACAATTATTATATTAATGAATTTTTTTATCAATTAATATAATTATATATGTATATAATCACCCTACCAATTAACGTAATTATATTTATATGAGTATATAATCACATTAGCTGTTAATTTCATTTTCCTTTAGCATCACTCAACTAACATTCATCTATTTTTGCACAATACTTATATAAGTAATTAAGTATTTAAATTAATAATGTATTCAATTATTATATTAATAAAATTTTATCAATTAATTTAATTATATGAGCATATAATAACGTGAGCAATTAATTTTTTTTTTCAGTATCACTCAACTAACATTTATCTATTTTGCACAATACCTATATGGACATTTGGGTATTTAAATTAATAATATAATTGTATACAATTATTTTCTTAACAAAATTTAGCAATTAATTTAGCAATTAATGTAATTATATATGTATATAATCAACTTAACAATTAATTTCATTTTCTTTTAGTATCAACTAATATTTAATTATTTTTGTACAATATTTATATAAGTAATTAAATATTTAAATTAATAATATAATTGTATACAATTATTATATCAATAAAATTTTATCAATTAATTTAATTATATGAGAATATAATTATATTAATAATTCAATTGTGCCAATAGAATGATTAGAGTACCAATTTAAAACATTTGATAAACAACTTAAATATTAAGAAATATATATAAACCAAAACATAAAGATTTCTTCAATTTATAAATTATTTAATTAATAATATTAATTTAAAAAATACTTTATATTTACTCTCATTTTTATAAATAATGGTAAATATAAATTATTTTTTAATGGTAAAAACTTGAATTTAAAATTAAAAATCAAATTTTAAATTTTTTAAGAGGGAAAATTTTTTTATTTTGAAATTTTAGAGGGAGTAAAAAATTTAATTAAATTTAAGAGGGAATTTTTTTTTCTAATGGTAAAAAACTATATATATATATATATATATATATATATATAAACAACAATTAAGAAAAGGAAAAAACGGGGGAAAAGGAATAAGGAAGGGAGGAGGGAGGAAAAGAGGAAAGGGGGAGGAGGCTGACCACCAGCGGGCCCCTTACCGCCACTTCGTGCTACCGCCAGCCACAGCAACGGCGTCCCATCATCGCCGTAATCAAGGGTGTGGCGAATTCCCCTCCGCTGCTCCTCTTTTCCTTTTAAACCGAGGATTTCTTCCTCTCTCCGTGAACCATGACGGCTGACGATAGAATACGTAGCACCGACGAGTCTCTATGGGCTAGGTGATCATTTCAGTGGTCACCATTCCTTGCCACTCGCCGCCAGTAGGTAGATCGAAAAGAAAGGAAGTCGACGATTTTAATGCGAGATCCCGACCAAACGGCAAGGTGGTTGGGAGCGTAGTCACCGAAAATAGTACCCTGAGGTTTTGGCCTCCGTCGCAGTAACATCAAAGCATCACTGGTGAAGCTCCGATGAGCCTCCGACAAGCATACCAATAGACCAAAATGAGGAAAAACGTGGAAATTTTATCCTGATAGGTATGTGACTACCAAATTCATCTCTATAATTTTTAGTAATTAAATTTCAAATAATTTAAATATTGATGTCTCTATTATTCAACAATTTTCCAATATACCAAATATTGTAACACCTAAATTGTAACACCCTTATCCCTCCTGACACTGTACCGGCGTACCGAAGATCGAAATTTTTTTTTTTTATTCCAACTTAACTTCTATACTTAAAACCTTAACAACATTCAATTAATCATTAACTACCATTCGCCGATGACCTATAACTGTCCAAATTACTATGCATTTAACAAAAATTTTGCAATATAACGGCTGTACATAGTACTAGCCCCCTAAAAAGCAAACAACCCACACAGCCTCTCAGAGGCACAACAAACAATAGTCATAACAACATTCATTCATTTCCATCCATTCATATATTCACAATCCAAATACCATTTACTAAGAATAACTCCCGTTTACATTACATATCCAAAAGTAAAGTTGTACTTATATATACATGCCAAAAGTAATAAGACTAGAGCATTCTAAAAGAAATCTTGCAATCTAAAGTCTTGCTCCTGCTCCTGTTTACCTGCGCGCAGTAAACTACACGCTGAACACTCAACATGCTCAGTGGTGACTAATAATCGATACATTTCCTAACATTATCATTATTATTCTTAAGTATTAACATATACATGTAAAAATAATTATAAAATCATTTATTATCACATTCAAAACACTACCTTAACATTTTCTATAAAATTATTCATTTTAATCACATAATTATAATTTTGCCATTACAAGTTCAATTATCATCTTTAAACTCATAATTGAAGCAATTTACGTTTCATTACACTTAATTTATCATTTTTATGCAAAATTACCTTTTAGTCCTTGTTGTCAATAAAGTTCACTTTTTGAATAATTTAGCTATTATCTGTCTGTTTTATTGTTATTTAAGCAGTTCTCACTTAATTTACTAACTTTTTACACTTTTAGAAAAAATTACCATCTTGTCCCTAAACTTTCTTTTTTCTTTCATTATGGTCCTTTTTCACTTTCTTTTCTTACTTTTCATTTTCTTTTTATTTCTTTTATTACCATTATGCCCCTAGTACAGACCCGACAGAAAATTTCAGACCGGATACACGAAATATGGACCCCACGGGCCCCACTAAAAAGAGAAATGATTCCCAATGAACCATTCTCAAAACACTGCACTTTTCACTTTCACTTTACACTGAAGCTATGGAGATCAATGATCCTACCCATAGCTAAGCAAGTCGTCATGACTTACACCACGGTAAAGGGTGTTCCTATGGCTAGCCAACTATATCCAGAACTAGTTTTTACTGCCAGACTAACTCTAAGGGCACAATAATAATTACTTTATTAATTCTTTTCAAGTCCAAAAAAATTCAATAATTGACTTTTTATTTTTGTTCATTGACCTTAATTTAATTTCATATAAATCCATCATTTTCATCATTTTTATGCAATTATTAACCAATAATTTAATTATTTTCAATATACATATTAACATTAAATTCTAAATAAAATCACAATAATTTCAATAAATGGCCATAAAATTTATTTATGCATTATTTATTATTTATTATTATTTCTCATCAAAATAATCACTTAATTCACTATAAATCACAACTTTTCTTATGTACATATATTATACAAAATCTTAAAAATTACCAATTAATTTTCAATTATTCTTTAAAAATTCATACACATTAATTATTAAATGTACTATTAATTTAAGCTAACAATTATTATTTTTATGCAATTTTCTCACTACATATCATTATGATTAAATTCGGCCAACCCTAATTCACCTCCCTAAAAATTATATTTCTTACATTTAATCCTTCATTTAAGCTTCTTTCATACTCAATTTCATTTACTCTAACATTAGTGCATCAATTAACAACTTTAATTATTTTTGCCCTAATTTCATAATTAAGGAAAATTCATAAACTTAGAAAATGTAAAGATTAATTAGTCACTTACAATTTTCTCTTGAATTAGGGAGTCTAGGCTTCCTTTTTCTTGCCTTTGTCCTTTGAAAAACTCCCTCTTTCTTCACCACCTACATAGGCAGCCCATTAAAGCTTAGATTTCTTCAATTTCTTGTTCTCAAATGCAAAAGCCAAGCTCATAATCATAATCTACATCCAAAAATCTATGAAAAATCACTAAGAAATCAAATTAAAATACCAAAATTCACAAGTTCCAACTTACCCCTTTTTCTTTCTTCCCTTGATTTCTTCACTTCCCTTACCCAAATCAACCAAGTGAAGCTATATTAGTGATCTAGAGGGATGGAACTACAACTCCTAAGTTAAAATTTAGGAGATATTTTGAGTAGATATGAAGCAAAAGAAAGAGAGAGAGGAAATGGAAGAGAATTTCGGCCAAGGAGAGGAAGGAAGGAGCTGATCTGATTTCTGGAGTTTTTTTCCAGATTTTTGCCTTTAAATACCTCCCCAATGAGCCCAAAATTGGTCCAAAATGATGGGCTTTGCCCATTTAAATTAAAAGGCCCAATTTAGGCCCCTAAAGGCCCAATTAAAATTCTCTCTCTTTCAGCCATCAAATCACTCCAAAAATAATTTTATCACTCTTATCACATCAAAAATAGCTAGCACGTAAATTTTTGGCTCAATTGGAGTTTGTTATTGGTCCGATTCAAATTTATCGATCCGATTCGACAACTGCCGGTGTCACCAAAAAATTCCATTCTCATCAGTAAAATATTCTAAAAAAAAATTCACGTAGGCATGCAAAGTCTTGCAATATTCAGAATTCGTTTACTATTTTTAATTATTTATGCAAAAATAAGTCACTTTCCCTACCAGTAAAATTGACTCGCTAACTTTTTTGTATTTTTGACCTTTGGAGGCCTATTTGGCCTCAATTTCAATTCAAATTTCAACCCCGGACTCACCATTACCAATAATTTCCGATGGTTCAATAAAATATTTTTGACTTTCGGGTGTCCTTTCGGGCCCGGAAAGCACTATTCACCATCGGGAAGTACTGTTTTCGGCTGATCCGGTGTTGAGGCTGTTACATTTCTCCCCTACTAAAAGAAATTTCCCCCTCGAAATTTACCTGAACTGAAAAGTAGAGGATAACGTTGTCTCATCATTGCTTCGGGTTCCCATGTTGCCTTTTCGACATTATGGTGATGCCATAGAACTTTCACCAAAGGAATCTGTTTGTTCTGAAGCTGTCGGACTTCCCTGGCCAAAATCTTTACTGGTCTTTCTTCATAACTCATATCAACCTGAACTTGTATCTCTTCAGGTGCTATCGCATGGCTCGGATCAGACCTGTATCTCCGGAGCATGGACACATGGAAGACATCATGTATCTTTTCCAAAGCAGATGGCAATTTTAATTTATAGGCCACAGGACCCACTCGTTGAAGTACCTCATATGGACCAATAAACCTAGGGCTTAACTTGCCCTTCTTTCCAAATCTCAGAACCTTCTTCCATGGAGATACCTTCAGAAAAACCTTATCTCCAACTTGGAACTCGATATCCTTCCTTTTCAGATCTGCATATGACTTCTGACGATCCATTGCTTCCTTTAATCTGCTTTTAATGATCTGGACCTTTTCTTCAGAGTCACGAATCAAATCCGAACCCAAAAGCTTTCTTTCACTCAATTCAGTCCAGTATAAAGGAGTCCTGCACTTCCTACCATACAATGCTTCAAATGGAGCCATTTTCAAACTAGATTGATAGCTGTTGTTGTAAGCGAACTCAGCTAATGGCAAATGTTTTTCCCAATTAGTGCCGAACTCAAGGACACAACATCAAAGCATATCTTCTAATGTCTGAATCACCCGCTCGGATTGTCCATCAGTTTGAGGGTGAAAAGCTGTGCTGAGACGGAGTCGAGTACCCAAAACATCCTGAAAACTCTTCCAGAAGTGAGAAGTAAACCTGGGATCCCTATCTGATACAATGGATGTAGGCACTCTATGCAATCTAACCACCTCCTTTATGTAGAGTTCTGCTAGTCTGGTCAAAGAGAAATCCATCCGAACTGGCAAGAAGTGGGCTGATTTGGTGAGGCGATCAACTATTACCTAAATGGCATCATGTTTCCACTGAGTCATGGGTAGCCCAGTCATAAAGTCCATGGTCACCTGATCCCATTTTCACTCTGGAATAACAAGTGGTTGAAGTAGTCCAGAAGAAACTTGATGTTCTGCTTTCACCTGTTGACATGTCAGATATTTGCCCACAAATTCAGCCACATCCCGCTTCATGCCTGGCCACCAATAGTAGACTTTCAAATCCTGGTACATTTTATTACTCCCAGGATGCATAGCATAGCTACTATGGTGTGCTTCTGTAATAATCTCTTTCTTCAACTCTTTCTGTGCTGGCACACAAAGTCTTCCTTTGAAATAGAGGCTTCCATCATCTGACAATGAGTAGTCACTTTCACTGTTATGATGTAGCTTGTCCACAATAGCCTTTAGACTGATGTTTTCCTTCTGAGCCGCCTTCACTTGATGTACAAAATCTGGCTTAACTCGAAGTTCAGCTACTATAGCTCCATCTGTCGCTAAACTTAGGCTGGTATTCATTGCCCGAAGAGCTGCAAAAATCACTATTAATCATTTTCACTTATCAATGCCTTGCACAAATTCACTTCAATCACTAACATTACCTGACATAAATTTTCTGCTGAGCGCATCAGCCACTACATTTGCTTTTCCTGGATGGTAGTCGATGTAGCAATCATAGTCTTTGATCAACTCCAACCAGCGTCTCTGTCTAAGATTGAGTTCTTTCTGGGTAAGCAAATACTTTAAACTCTTGTAATCTGAGTAAATATAGCATCTTTCTCCATATAAGTAATGCCTCCAAATTTTTAATGCAAAAATAATGGCTGCTAACTCTAAATCATGAGTGGGATAGTTTTTCTCATGAATTTTGAGTTGCCGGGAAGCATAAGCTATTACCTTGCCCTCCTGCATCAGAACGCAGCCTAAACCATTCCTGGAAGCATCACTGTAGATCACGAAATCCTTGCCTGCCTCAGGTTGGGTAAGGATGGGAGCTTCTATCAACATCGTCTTTAACTTCTCAAAACACTCTTGGCACCTGTCAGTCCACACAAATTTGACATTTTTCAGTAGCAGTCGTGTCATAGGAACTGCAATGGTGGAGAAGCCCTTGATAAATCTCCTATAGTATCCCGCTAAACCCAGAAAACTTCGCACTTCGGTTACATTCTTGGGTGGCTTCCACTGAAGGATTGCTTCAATCTTTGAAGGATCTACTTTAATGCCCTCTGCAGAAATAACATGTCCCAAGAAGGATACTTCGTTTAGCCAAAAGTCACATTTACTGAACTTGGCATACAGCTGCTTTTCTCTCAAGGTTTGCAATACAATCCTTAGATGTCTATCATGGTCCTCCGGTGTCTTGGAATACACCAGTATGTCATCAATGAAGACCACCACAAATTGATCTAAGTAGGGGTGAAAAACTCTATTCATCAGATCCATGAAAGCTGCTGGTGCATTTGTAAGTCCAAATGGCATGACCAAAAACTCATAATGGCCATACCTAGTACGAAAAGCAGTCTTAGATACATCAGCTTCTTTTACCCCCATTTGATAGTAGCCCGATCTCAAATCTATCTTGGAGAAGACACCCGCTCCCTTAAGCTAATCAAACAGGTCTTCGATGCGAGGGAGAGGATACTTGTTCTTGATTGTCATTTTATTTAGTTGCCGGTAGTCTATGCACAGTCAAAGAGTCCCATCCTTTTTCTTTATAAATAAGACAGGTGCTCCCCAAGGAGAAGTGCTAGGTCTGATAAATCCCTTATCGAGCAACTCCTGAAGCTGAATCTTCAATTCTTTCAACTCTGCAGGTGCCATTCTATACGAAGCAATAGAGATAGCAGCAGTCCCAGGAGTGACCTCAATGGAGAATTCCACCTCTCTAGCAGGTGGTAAGCCTAGAAGTTCATCTGGGAACACATCCTGAAACTCCCTAACTGTGGGCACATCTATCACCTTTAAGCTGTCTCTTTTGCCTCTACTGCATAACACACAAATGCTTCACAGCCTTTTCTAATCAACCTTTTTGCTGCAGTAGCTAATATCACAACAGATAGAAAGTCAGACCTTACACCTACAACAGTAATATTATCACCATTCTGAAGCTGTAGGGTAACCCTCTTCTTTTTGCAATCAACGGTCGCCTGATGGGTGGACAACCAGTCCATACCCAAAATCAAATCAAACTCGCGAAAAGGCAGCTCGATAAGATTTTCCAGGAATACATGTCCTTGGACACCGATAGGACACTATCTATAAACTTTATTCACTACCACACTATGCCCCAGAGGATTACTCACCAAGATGTCCTGGTCCAAGTAGACCTCTTTCATTCCTTTACCCCATGCCAGATCTGTGCTAATATAAGAGTGTGTGGAGCCAGGATCTATCAAAGCATGTACAGAATCAGATAACAGAATAAACTTACCCACAATCACATCAGGGGCATCCTCCTCTTCACGAGCTCTCACGGCATATGTCTGTCCCCCTGACCGTCTCTATCCCTAAGAAGACTGGCCAACTGGTCTGGAGGCTGACGGATTAGGGGCTACTCCCCTACCACGACCACGAGGTGCAGAAGATCCAGTACCAGAAGTTGGTGAAGCTACTGAAGCAGTTTGAATCATCGGACAATCTTTGATCTGGTGGTCTCTGGACCCGCACTTAAAACAAGCTCCAGTCAGAAATCTGCACTCCCCAGGGTGCGTCCTGCCACAATGCTCACACTGTACTGCTGATCCACTCTCTCTGCCTCGAGGTGTACTAGCTACTGTAGTGGCAGAAGACTTGCCACGGGAGGCGCTATCATGTCCCTTGCCTGCTGGTGGGTGGCCCCGAAATGCCTGCTGACCCTTTTGCTTTTTATCCTGTCCAGGCTTTCCACTGCTCTGTCCCTGCTTTCTCTTCTGCTGAAATCGAGACTGCCTCTCTGCTTGCTCAACCTGAGTAGTTTCTAACTTGAGAGCTGCATCAATCATGGATCTTAGATCTGGGTATTTATGGGCCCCAATGATCTGCCTCAACTCAGTATGTAATCCCTTCTTAAAACGCTGGCACAATCTCTCTTCTGTAGCCAAGCCCTCATCTAAATAAGCGCTCAAGCACTCAAACTCTCTATCATACTTAGCTACTGTGCAATTTCCTTGCCTTAGCCTCCAGAAAGCATCTTGCATAGCAAGCCTGTATTCAGACCCAACATATTTCTTCTCAAACTGATCAATAAAAAACTTTCAAGTCAATCGGTCTGCAGGTGTGTGCCTCCGGACTGAGTCCCACCAAATGAAAGCTAAACCCTAAAGCAAGGCAATAATACCCTCAAGCTTCTCTTCTTTAGGACTATGGGTGATTTCAAACAGCCTTTTTATTTTAAAAAGCCAAGCCTCTGCAGCTGCTGGCGTCAAAGGGTTCTCACCAGAAAAATCCTCTGCTCCCAATCTTTTCAACTGCTCTAATATAGGTCTTCTTCTAGGCGGAGCAGGCTGTTGAACTTGTATCACTGGTGATGGTGCCTGAACCTGTGCAGCCTGAAGTCGCTGCTGGATGTAATCTAACATCAGGTTAAGAAAATCCAGCTGAGGAGGAAGAGGTGGAGGAGGCGCTACTGGTGGAGGTACCTGCTGCTGTGGGACCTCCTGTTGCCCCATATTACTTGAGGCCTCACTCCTATCATCTCCTGCCTTACGGCTCGGCTCACCAGACATCTTTTCACTATAAAACAAAAAGGAGCAAGAATTCATTAATTTCAAAACAACTTCTCAAAATAACAATTGACATGTATATAATTTAATTTAAATCAAACGTTACACCCACTCCGATCTTAGAACCATCTAAACCACTGCTCTGATACCACAAAATGTAACACCCTTATCCCTCCTGACACTGTACCGGCGTACCGAAGATCGAAATTTTTTTTTTATTCCAACTTAACTTCTATACTTAAAACCTTAACAACATTCAATTAATCATTAACTACCCTTCGTCGATGACCTATAACTGTCCAAATTACTATGCATTTAACAAAAATTTTGCAATATAGCGGCTGTACATAGTACTAGCCCCCTAAAAAGCAAACAACCCACACAGCCTCTCAGAGGCACAACAAACAATAGTCATAACAACATTCATTCATTTCCATCCATTCATATATTCACAATCCAAATACCATTTACTAAGAATAACTCCCGTTTACATTACATATCCAAAAGTAAAGTTGTACTTATATATACATGCCAAAAGTAATAAGACTAGAGCATTCTAAAAGAAATCTTGCAATCTGAAGTCTTGCTCCTGCTCCTGTTTACCTGCGCGCAGTAAGCTACACGCTGAACACTCAACATGCTCAGTGGTGACTAATAATTGATACATTTCCTAACATTATCATTATTATTCTTAAGTATTAACATATACATGTAAAAATAATTATAAAATCATTTATTATCACATTCAAAACACTACCTTAACATTTTCTATAAGATTATTCATTTTAATCACATAATTACAATTTTGCCATTACAAGTTCAATTATCATCTTTAAACTCATAATTGAAGTAATTTACGTTTCATTACACTTAATTTATCATTTTTATGCAAAATTACCTTTTAGTCCTTGTTGTCAATAAAGTTCACTTTTTGAATAATTTAACTATTATCTATCTGTTTTATTGTTATTTAAGCAGTTCTCACTTAATTTACTAACTTTTTACACTTTTAGAAAAAATTACCATCTTGTCCCTAAACTTTCTTTTTTCTTTCATTATGGTCCTTTTTCACTTTCTTTTCTTACTTTTCATTTCCTTTTTATTTCTTTTATTACTATTATGCCCCTAGTACAGACCCGACAGAAAATCTCAGACCGGATACACGGAACATGGATCCCACGGGCCCCACTAAAAAGAGAAATGATTCCCAAGGAACCATTCTCAGAATATTGCACTTTTCACTTTCACTTTACACTGAAGCTATGGAGATCAATGATCCTACCCATAGCTAAGCAAGTCGCCATGACTTGCACCACGGTAAAGGGTGTTCCTATGGCTAGCCAACTATATCCAAAACTAATTTTTACTGCCAGACTAACTCTAAGGGCACAGTAATAATTACTTTATTAATTCTTTTCAAGTCCAAAAAATTCAATAATTGACTTTTTATTTCTGTTCATTGACCTTAATTTAATTTCATATAAATCCATCATTTTCATCATTTTTATGCAATTATTAACCAATAATTCAATTATTTTCAATATACATATTAACATTAAATTCTAAATAAAATCACAATAATTTCAATAAATGGCCATAAAATTTATTTATGCATTATTTATTATTTATTATCATTTCTTATCAAAATAATCACTTAATTCACTATAAATCACAACTTTCCTTATGTACATATATTATACAAAATCTTAAAAATTACCAATTAATTTCCAATTATTCTTTAAAAATTCATACACATTAATTATCAAATATACTATTAATTTAAGCTAACAATTATTATTTTTATGCAATTTCCTCACTACATATCATTATGATTAAATTCGGCCAACCCTAATTCACCTCCCTAAAAATTATATTTCTTACATTTAAGCCTTCATTTAAGCTTCTTTCATACTCAATTTCATTTACTCTAACATTAGTGCATCAATTAACAACTTTAATTATTTTTGCCCTAATTCCATAATTAAGAAAAATTCATAAACTTAGAAAATGTAAAGATTTATTAGTCACTTATAATTTTTTCTTGAATTAGGAAGTTTAGGCTTCCTTTTTCTTGCCTTTGTCCTTTGAAAAACTCCCTCTTTCTTCACCACCTACATAGGCAGCCCATTAAAGCTTAGGTTTCTTCAATTTCTTGTTCTCAAATGCAAAAACCAAGCTCATAATCATAATCTACATCCAAAAATCTATGAAAAACCACTAAGAAATCAAATTAAAACACCAAAATTCACAAGTTCCAACTTACCCCTTTTTATTTCTTCCCTTGATTTCTTCACTTCCCTTACCCAAATCAACCAAGTGAAGCTATATTAGTGATCTAGAGGGATGGAACTACAACTCCTAAGTTGAAATTTAGGAGAGATTTTGAGTAGATATGAAGCAAAAGAAAGAGAGAGAGGAAATGGAAGAGAATTTCGGCCAAGGAGAGGAAGGAAGGAGCTGATATGATTTCTGGAGTTTTCTCCAGATTTTTGACTTTAAATACCTCCCCAATGGGCCCAAAATTGGGCCAAAATGATGTGCTTTGCCCATTTAAATTAAAAGGCCCAATTTAGGCCCCTAAAGGCCCAATTAAAATTCTCTCTCTTCCAGCCATCAAATTACTCCAAAAATAATTCTATCACTCTTATCACATCAAAAATAGCTAGCACGCAAATTTTTGGCTCAATTGGGGTTCGTTATCGGTCCGATTCGACAACTGTCGGTGTCACCAAAAAATTCCATTCTCATCACTAAAATATTCTACATAAAAATTCATGTAGGCATGCAAAGTCTTGCAATATTCGGAATTTATTTACTGTTTTTAATTATTTATGAAAAAATAAGTCACATTCCCTATCAGAAAAATTGACTCACTAACTTTTTTGTATTTTTGACCTTTGGAGGCCTATTTGGCCTCAATTTCAATTCAAATTTCAACCCCGAACTCACCATGACCAATACTTTCTGATGGTTCAATAAAATATTTTTGACTTTCGAGTGTCATTTGGGGCTCGAAAAGTACTATTCACCATTGAAAAGTACTGTTCTCGACTGACCCGGTATTAAGGCCATTACATAAATAAAAAAGTCTTGAAAGAGATGTAGAGTTTGCTACTGTGAATAGTTTTCAGTTGAATGCAATAGTCTAATAAAGAGCATACAGTATCACAAACTATTATGAAACAATATAAAAATAAATTTAATCCAACTAGTAGAGACTTAACTATAGATCAAAAAAATTCTTACCTGCAGCACTTGTCACAAAAGAGCTTATCCTCTACATTTAAAGTCTCTGTTGAACTAAAATTTTTCAAACAGCTATTTATTCAACTGTTCTGTTCAATATGAAGGCTCAAGTTGAAAAGTGTTTCATCCCTTGCTGTGACGGGATCACATTGAAAAATGCCATTTAACAATATTAAAAATTAAGGTAAAAGAAGAAAAAAAAAAGCTAAAATTTATAATTGCATGATAATTTGTTGAATAATAGAGGCATCAATAGTAAATTCTTGATTGGAATTTTCAAAGGGCAAGTTAAAAACGGTAGACTTATTTTAGTGATTGTTGTATCAATCTTTAGTCTTCATCTCAGCTGTGTAAACCAAGTATTTTTTGGTGTGAATTAGTCTCTGCTGACTTTTAATATGACGATATTTTAGCATAAATGTGATATAATCATCCTAATAAATTCGAAAAATAACCATAACTCACTACCTAAGGTACTGTTTTGCTAATTTTTTTTCTTTTTTATTATTAATTTTTTATATGATATTTCAGGATTGAAATCATCAGAAAGTATTGTACGGATGTTTTTTTTCCTGAACACATCATTTCTCCTTTAACTCGGAGTGTCTTAAAATACTTGAGAAGAAAAAATCCATCTCTTTTTATGTGCTTATCTAGCATAAAATATGTATTAATTAGACTAATAAATTTAAAATCATGAGTAGTTTGTATTAAAAAAAACTACTATCTTTTATGAGGTTATAAAATATAAATTCAAATTAATGGAATCAATAAATTTTAATGGAAAGTGAATAGTATATCAAACTTATAGTTACTATTCGGAATTTGTTTGATTATGATATGTAATAAAAATATTTAATTTTTAGTAATTAAATTTTGAGTTTGTATTTTGGATTTTGACTTTTCTGTGAAACTTTTTTGCCTCTAGTTTTTGGGCTTATGATTATTACATGTAAGAATGGTTTACAACTATCACTTGCTCATCACTTGTCTTGTTGGATTTTGACTCTCTATGAAACTTTCTTGTTCATTGGGCTCTGCTGGATATGGTTTACAACTATCATTTACTCATCACTTGTCTTCTGGGATTTCACAATATGCATGTTTTAGCTTCTTTCGACAGTTGACTTAACTCTCACCTGATGAAGTGAGAGTATGTATGGTTTCATGTTATTTGAGATTTTTTTTAAATTAATAATTTAATCTTATTTTATTTTTAAACAAATATAATTATGTTATTATTTAGAATACAGTCAATCCAACATGATTAATTTTCAGAATCTGTTATTCTTTTAGTAAGCAATTTCTTTTTTCTTTTATTTTGACCTTGTAATAACATGCTATTTTTTGCTTTTCTATATTTATACTGGTAGTTCATACTTGAAATCATTAAAATAATTTTACTATTATGAACTGATTGTTAAACTTCTGCATTTTAAATAATATGATTTAATGTGTATGCAAAATTTTAAAAATATTGAATTATCCAAAATACTGAATTGTATTGTATTGTATTGTATTGTTTTGTTTTGTTTTGTTTTGTACCATAAGAACCAAAGAGCCGTACCAAATTTTTGTAAAATCGTACTGAATTATTTCGAAATTTCAAGACAGTTATAATACTTAATTTTTAAAATTTTCAAAATTTGAAAACAATACGGAAATTTGTAAATCTCCGAATTATATCGTACCGTATACATCCCTAACGAATTTATATCGTTGAAGTAGTTATATTCAATTACGAGTCTAATAGTATTTAATTTTAAATTAATCAATTTTACCATTTAAAGAAATCAAATTGAAACATTTAAGGGTTACACAAAAAAAAAATTAATAAAAAAAAGATAAATTTTCCAACGCTTTAAACAGTTAAAAGTTAATTATTTTTTTAATGGATTATGATTCAAATTTCAACATGCAATGGTGCAAACCGAGAATGGAACTGGAACATTCCTAGTTAGAAAATAAAAAATTGACAGTAGCAAGTTACAAATGTAATTAATCAATGTGATGATGAGAGTGTGACTACTGACTACTTATGAGAAGACTGATATAATAATAAATAATAATATAGTAATAAAAAAACTCCACGTGGATGCGTCCAACCCCAGGAAAGGGAAGGACAATTATTTCACAACCGAGACCGAGAGGGCAATATTCTTGCTGTCAAATGGTGGGCAATGGTCCTTTGACTGTGTGTGTCTCTCTGTGAACGTCGCTTTCAACTAAAAGAGAAAAACCCCATTAATTAATTAGTTCTCTTTCTCTTTCTTAATTTCATTCTGTGAGAGAATGTTACGGTTATTGCTGTTCTTGTTATGGTTCTTGCTGGCCTCAATTATCTCTATATTTTTACAATTATTTATAAATATTTTTACGATAAATCCAAAAAATAAATAAAAAGAAATTGTTGGTGGGTGTATATTTTTACTGTGTCAAACACCTAATCCATTGACTATATATAATTTACTGTGTTAAAAACAAGTCCATACCCGGTCAAGAACCCTAGCCAACTACTACATATTCATTTTTCTTTTAAACAATTTACTATATATACATATAAATCCATTGAATTCATTTGGGATATGTCTTAATTTTTTCTTTCTATTAATACATGCCGTTTTTTCCACCACTGTATTTCTGAACAAAATAAAAAAAAAAAAAGAAAGAGAGTGGCATAATTAGGAGAACCACATGATATGGAGAGACGGGGTTGTTCTTGGGTTGCTTTCAAACAAACAAGGTGATAACTATGAACAAAAAGGTGGTGAAATGTACCATAAAATTTTTAAAGTGGATGATAATGAGAGCATCCAAAACCCTAAAGTCTTGCTTACTAGAATTCACTAGTGCTTCCTTTCAATTCATTTCCTCTCCCCAGTTCTCTATCTCTACCATTATTTTGTGCTTCTCAAGTCTATTATAATATTAATTATTTTTATGTGGAAAAGGAGAGCGCGTGTTCGAACTTTACATCTCTTATCGTGTTGAAAATGATATTTAATCACTGTTAAAACGTCTTTTTAAAAATAATATAATATTAATTATTAAATCTATGAGATAAGGATCATTATTTTTGTATTCTTTTTACTCCTTTACTCTTTCCAACATTATTTGTTTTCATAATAATACATGCTATCTAGGGGATGAACCATTTACCATATACAGCAAATATTTCAGTTTCTTTCACTTCAATTATTCCTCTTCTGCCGTAGCTTAATATGGTTTTCTTCATTATAAAATTAAATAAATGTTCGCTCTTCACCATTCTTTCAAGAGTATTCTATATTTTTTTATTCGAATTTAATTTTAACGATAATGGGAAAGAAAGTCAGTTTGCTTTATTAAAATATCTGTGACTTTGTGCATGGGATATAATTTCCAGGAGAGAATAAATATTATGAGGACCATTCACATGTGGACCTCTAAAAAAAATGACCTCATCGGGCACCATTACAATTTATATGGCTGAATATAAATATTTTAATTAATTTATCTAAATTAATTTTCAAATTCAAAGAGACTAAAAGTCTAGCTTCCTGCTTACCTAAATGATGATGTAACAGATCAACAAATAGCAACAATTCAAGTTCTTTTATGATGCTATATCTATTTATGTACGATCAATAATCGTATATAATATTTATAAATCATACGATCATTGATCAGTAATCGTATTGAAAAAATCACATGGATAATTATTATTTTTTTTTTTTGAAAGAAAGAAAGTGAAAGGGTAGAGACGGCACTAACTAAGCTGAGACAAGCAACTGACTATTTCGATGATCTGAAATTCTACCCAATTTCACGCTTGGTGTGACATGTCCCAGTTGTCTAGGCCGTGGACGCTACATATACATCATTCCCAAACAGCACATTGCCCAGTGTATTTCTCATTACTCGATATTTTTTTTTTATTTTTTTTATGTGTCAAATGATGTTTAAAAATGATATTATTAGTTGGTTTGACGATCAAAAAAATGAAAAATATTTTAAATAGAAAAAGCACCGTAAGCTTTCTCCACAGGGTAGGTATTTCTAACTAGCTATTTTTTTTTTCTGATGTTATTTCTATTGTTGAAATAGTTTATGAAAATACAATACATTATATATAAGAGCAGATTAAAGAATGAAAAATGACTCTTTTTTTTCATTTAAAAAAAAAAAACCAGATAGGTTTGTCGAATGCATAATTCAATCTTTCTGTTATGATTTGATTAGATTGGCCATAAAGTCTTTGATAACCATTTTAACCATGTAGATGCTAATATTAGGGGGACCCTTGATTTGATGCTTCATTGTATATATTGCCATAAGCCAATTAAATATTTGCCAAATATACAACTTAAATATGTCAGTTCTATCTTCTATATATAAACCTTAATAACACCATTATCAATTTGTTTATTATTATTTTTTTCTTTTTGGTTTTATATATATATTCCAAATGGTAATTAATGATTATTTCAATGTAGAGTTAATTGCAAATTTGTATACAAACTTCCACCCACTTCTCAATTCATTTTCCAAACTAAAAATATATTACATTTAACATCTAGTTTTTAGTTGTATTCTAAAAAATATTTTGAAATATTTTGTTAGTTTTAAAAGAATTTTTTAGCAATGTACCATATAGCAAATAAATTTTATAATTAATCCTTAATTTATTTTATTTTGTTACAGGTAATTGTAGTGCTGATTGGGTTGAAATAATCCAATCCAAATCTCATAGTTATGAGACAAGACCGGTACTAATAAATTAAATGAATGATGACCAATAGTTTAATTAACTATATATACTTGTATATATTATCATCATTGACCTAATTATTTTATGTGATTAATTAAGGTCGAATTAATGGAACATCGTACAATTTCCCTTGAACATGTCTAAAAATTAAAAACTTTAGTGGATAAAGCTAAAATTGAGAGCAGTGCAGGTTGTATAAATAATGCAAATAATGAGAGTCTGCACTAAATTCTGTTTGAATAAGAAAAAATAGAAAAAAACATAAATGTATCTCCATAACCATTTGGTCATTCATGGTTTCCCTCGAGAAAAGCAATGTTTTCACTTCCTTACGTTGTCTTTTCTTACCAAATTGGACTGGACAGCTTCTCAGATAGGAACACATACAAGTAACTATTTTAAGAATATGTTCACTAAGCTAAGCTTCAATTTTCTGTCATTTCCATTTCTCATCATGCTTAATTTTAAAACAAACAAATTAACTCAATTATTATTATTACATGTTTTCCTGTGTTTTGTAAATTATAGGGTTAAAAGTTCAGTACAAACCGAATTATGTTATTTTTATTCCGTCAACTTTTCGAACGGAGAGAGAAAATACTGCTAAACCCTTTTTTTCATTAAATTTTGAGAAAATGCAATTGTTTCGGATGATAATTAATCATAGAATATTATGTATTCATTACTGAAAGGATAAAATATGTTCATTTCGATGAGCACCGACAAAAATTGTCCAATTTGAAAGATAAAATGATAAAATCTTGTTTTTTTTTGTTTTAACGGCAAAAACCACTTGAAAAACAGTTGAGTGGCAATTTTGTAACCATTTTAAAAAATTGAATTAATAAAAATGAACTTTCATATTCTTTTTATACTCACTCATCTTCCTATTCTTTCGAGTTTTTCAGAGTTGAGTACTATTTATATACTTTTATTAAAAAGTTAAATTGCAGAATGATTTCCAAGAACCCGTGACCTAGATTCCATTTTAAGATTCTCCTGTAAACCCTTTGCCTTTGCTATACCATCACTTTCCCAATTAATCCAAACTACATAATTTCCATATATTATGCGCCCTTTTTTATTAATTTTACATTAATTATATGCATTGTCTTCATATCATCACTTAATATACGTGTGCTTGTGTATACCCATGAATTAATTTCACGTATAAAATAAATATAGCATTGTATAGTTTTAATTAAAATTTCTTCTATATACAATTCATTATGGGTATTTTTAAAATTTAAGGAATGATATGGGGCAAATTCAAAGTGTAGATTTCAAATATAGGTGCATAGGAGTTAAATTGGTACGCTGCAACTGGTTTTAGTTCTGCAACACGAGGTAATAGCACAGGCGCATAACCTTTCCTTGACCAATCAAACTCTACTGCTATTTTCTCTGTACTTGTATCATTATCGGCCTTCTTTTTACGAAGCAAAAATGGAAAATTAAAAAAAAAAGATTTTTGGGTTTGAAAGAGTTGAAATTGAGCACGTCAGTGCTAGTTAGGGTTAGAGGAAATTAAATTTGTATGTTCAAAGAAGGTTTTGAAGCTTTAGAATACTTAATGTATTAATATAGCCAAAATTGAAGCAAAACAAAAGTAACGTTTGATCCGTACAATTTATAAAAAAAGTTGTATAATAAAATTTGTTATTGTTGGGTTAATTGCAAAAATCCTTTGTTTTTATTTTAGCTCTCAAATTAAAAAATCAATCAAATCTATCCCAAAACTTTTTAAAATGTTTCGGATCCAACCATTTGTTAAGGTTTTTGATAAAAAAATCTAATGAAATAATATTTAATCACAGATTTTGAACAAGGGACTAAACTTTATTGCTATTATTCCGACTAATTCATAATATAACACTAAAAAATTTTAAGAAAATAAAAATATTAAAAAGAACAAATTTCCTTATAAAACTCTTAGATTTAGATAGTATAATTCATACATATAGAACTAATATTCCTATTAAATTTTGAACAAAAACTTAACGGGAGATTAGAGTTGAAAATTTTTAAAAGGTTAATAATTGATTTGATTGGTTTTTTTTTTTTGGGGATTAAAACAAAAGTAGAAGCCTATGTGGGGATTTTTTTAATGAACTCTTTTATTTTTAATATACATTCTCAATGTTCGTAAAACATAATTACTTTTAGATATATATAGATATCTATAAGTTACTTTTAAAATATAATTGTAAATTAAATATAAGTAATTTAAAAAAATTTTGTAGAAATGAATCAGGAATGAGTATGGTTAACCGAAAAATCAATCTAAAATCGAACCGATTTTTAAGTTAATTGAACCAAAATTTTAGATTTATGATTTTTACTTTAAAAATCGATGGTTAACCGATTCGAAATCAAAATCGAATATATATATATATATATATTATGAATTATATTTTAAATTTTACACTTATATTTTTCAATTTTTGTGTAATTTATAAATATTATGATATATATTTTTGTAAAATATATATTTTTAGTAAATAAACATTAAAATTATGTGCATAATTAACATTTTGTTTTTAGTTTTATATTCACTATTTTTAATTTTTGTAATTAATTATGATTTTTTTTATTTTGATTATTTTAATGAATATTGTATTTAATTAGTATTTTTTATTTTAAAGCATTTTTAACTATTAAAAAATATTATAAATTGTATAATTTATTAAATTTATATATTAAAAATTTTTAGTGGTTAACCGATAAATCGATCCGAAAAATTGAGTTAAAAATCAAAATTGATATAACGGTTAACCGATAGTAATGAACTGATTTAAAAAAATTATTAATGGACCGATTGATCGGTTTATGCTCATCCCTAAAAATGATAATAAAATTTAAAGAGCACCAAAATGTGAGTAAGAATTTCAAATGAAACATTAAATTATTATTATTATTATTATTTGTAACGAGAGCAAAACATTATTAAAGAAAAATAAGTTCCAAACAGAGAAGCATAAAAGCAAATAATGATATAGTTAAAAGCCCGCTATTCTCCCCTCATAAAGTTTGTCACATTGTTCTGTCTCAGGCGAGCATCATTGTTAGACTTTTGCGACTTCACTGACAATGGTGCCCTTGAAAGTTGGTTTGTTGAGCTCCAATCCAAAAGTTACAATAAAGCACATGCGGTGAAAAAATATCAAATATTTTACAAATTGTAATGAAAACAACATAAAACATGTAAAAAAAAAACACAATATAGTAATTATATATCCTAAAAAATGCCCTAAACCCTTTTTTAACGCCGTTATAGCATTTTCACTGCGAGTGAAGTACACGCCTCTGCAAACCCCGCCATTTTCTTATTCTCTTTCCCGCCATGGCCAGTTCGCTGCGCAGCTACTCCTTAAACACACATATTACTGCGCGCTCATGCAATTTAGTAGATTCCCACTGAAATAGGAGAGATACTATCTTTCTAATCCGATGGATGATGAGAACAAGCTGCCTGAGCTCAAGCTTGGTGGGAACCCTACATTTTTTTTTTAAGTTTTAATTTTATTGTTCCCATTGTGCTTTCTGGCATTTTTTCCCCTTATTATTTTCATGTTTGAGAAATTAAATTATATTTCTTTTTGTGCTTTTTTATCAGATGCTAAGCAGGCTCAAGGATTTCTCTCTTTCTTCAAAACCCTACCCCATGTAAGTGTTCTCTTCCTTACCGTCTCTTAATGGTGTGTGTCAATTGCCATTGTTTGAAATACTTGTAATTGGCCGTTTGATTTGCTGAGTGGATTTTCTATTCATATGGTTTGGTTGATATATATGTATATGTATGTATTCTTGTATAAAATTAATTCTGTTAGTCAAAGTGCTGATTTTTGTTGTTTCACCATCTCCTGATGCAGGACTCCAGGGCAGTTCGGGTGTTTGATAGGCGGGTCAGTTTATAAATTATATTCCAATGATTATGACATTATCATTACTTAATTGATTGCATAGGTTGTTGAAGTGCCTTTTGTCAATCAAATTTAGGTGCTATTTTGATTTCTGTTTAGTGCCTACTAGTATTCAAGAAATGCCATTTCTTGCCTAGTTTGATTGGCAAGAAGTTTCTCACAAATCCAAATTTGTGTTGGGAATTACTTGGACTTGCAGTAAACTGCTGGAACATCCATATGGCAATCTTATTTTAAAGAATTGTTCTTAGCATTTTTCATTTATAAAAGCTGCAACTTTTAGTTCCATTAGCATTTACATCCTTATCTTCATTTTCTATTTATGCTTTTTATCATTCTCTGCTCTCCAATCAGCATAAACCAAAATGAATGCTCACAAAACATTAATTGATGTAGTCATCAAAATGCATTTGCTTTTTTCAATTTTAAATTACTTAAAGTTATTATTATCAGGTGTATGTGATTCTTAATTAATGGTTAGTTTAATGGAAATGATTCATCAATGTGTGTCCAATTGTGAAATTTAAAGGACTTGTTGCAACTGACCTGCTTTATTGGGCATTCTCTAGCAACTTGGTTATCATTTCTCAAGTGGTCTTGTGTGAATGTATAGGACTATTATACATCACATGGTGAGAATGCGACCTTCATTGCAAAGACATATTACCATACTACCACTGTTTTGCGAAAATTGGGTAGTGGAGCTGATGGCCTTTCTAGTGTCAGCATTAGTAAGAACATGTTTGAAACAATTGCACGAGATCTTTTACTGGACAGAACAGACCATACTCTTGAGCTCTATGAAGGAAGTGGTTCCTGTTGGAGAATGGTAAAAAGTGGGACTCCTGGAAATCTAGGCAGCTTTGAAGATGTTTTATTTGCAAACAATGAAATGCAGGATTCTCCTGTGGTTGTTGCTGTCGCTCCAAACTTCCGTGAAAATGGGTGTACTATTGGGCTAAGTTATGTTGATTTCACAAAAAGAATTCTCGGATTGGCTGAATTTCTTGATGATAGTCACTTAACAAATTTGGAGTCAGCTTTGATTGCTCTTGGTTGCAAGGAATGCATTTTGCCAATTGAGAGTGATAAATCGAGTGAATCTCGAACTTTGCATGATGTCCTTAGTAAATGTGGTGTAATGTTAACTGAGAGAAAGAAAAGTGAGTTCAAAACAAGGGATTTGGTGCAGGATCTTAGTCGGATTGTCAAAGGTTCCATTGAACCAATTCGAGATTTAGTTGGTGGTTTTGAAGTTGCTCCTGGTGCTTTAGGGGCATTGCTGTCATATGCAGAATTACTCTCTGATG
Source organism: Excoecaria agallocha (assembly GCA_037975025.1). NCBI lineage: Eukaryota > Viridiplantae > Streptophyta > Magnoliopsida > Malpighiales > Euphorbiaceae > Excoecaria > Excoecaria agallocha. The sequence continues at coordinate 3,520,151 of CM075822.1, read as the reverse complement.
AGGGCAATTATGGAAGTTTTACTATCAGAAAGTACAATCTTGACAACTATATGAGACTTGATTCCGCTGCCATGAGGGCTCTTAATGTCCTTGAGAGCAGAACTGATGCAAACAAAAATTTTAGTTTGTCTGGTCTTATGAATAGAACCTGTACAGCTGGGATGGGAAAAAGATTGCTTCATAGGTGGCTGAAACAGCCTTTACTAGATGTAAAAGAGATCAACTGTAGACTTGACTTTGTACAGGCTTTTGTAAAGGATACTGCACTTCGCCAAGATCTGAGGCAGCACCTAAAAAGAATCTCGGATATTGAGCGGCTGATGCATAATCTTGAGAAGAAAAGAGCTGGTTTGCAGCATATTGTGAAGCTTTATCAGGTCGATTTAAAATTTTCTTTCCCCATCTTCACTTATTGTAACTTTGTTATCTCAGACTCATAGTGGCTGAATTCTTGATGATATTGGCTAGGTGATCTGCTGAAAGGCTGATTAGTCTCATTTTCTTACCAAATCAATTATTGTTCCATGCATAGCAATTATTATTCCCACTCTCTGTTCTTACTAAAATGCTTATAGTCTTCTTAGAGTAACATGACCACTGATTCTATAAATGTTATGATTATTGGTCTTCTAAAAGTTATCGGGAATGTGTATTCTTATACTTTTCTGTTCCTGCCTTGTCAGGAATAATCTTTTGACACTAATCAGCCATAGTATTCATGGGACTGTACTTGACCATTTTAAGTTATTAATGAAACATTCTATATTTCTTGACGTAATTATTACATGCTTATGAAGTCTTACTAACTTTCTGGTTAGAAGTGACTTTTTTAACTGGATGCATCTTTTGGGTGCAGTCAAGTATAAGGCTTCCATACATTAGAAGTGCTCTGGAACGTTATGCTGGACAATTTGAATCCTTGATCAAGGAACGGTTTTTGGATCAGTTCGAAACATTGACTGATAATGATCACTTGAATAAATTCATTGCTCTTGTAGAAACTTCTGTTGACCTTGATCAACTTGAGAATGGCGGCTATATGATTTCCCCTAGTTATGATCCTCCACTATCTGCACTGAAAGATGAGCAGGAGTCACTGGAATTGCAAATACACAATTTCCACAAGCAAACTGCTCTCGACCTTGATCTTCCTCAAGATAAAGGACTAAAGCTAGATAAAGGAACGCAATATGGGCATGTCTTCAGAATTACAAAGAAAGAAGAGCCAAAAATAAGAAAAAAGCTGAATACCCAATTTATTGTGCTTGAAACACGAAAGGATGGAGTCAAATTTACAAACACAAAACTTAAGAAGCTAGGGGATCAATACCAAAAGATAGTAGAAGAGTACAAGAATTGTCAAAAAGAGCTGGTTAATCAAGTTATTCAAACGGCAGCATCTTTCTCTGAGGTATACTTATTTATGTTCATTGTGCTTTGGAAGGCTCTTTTCTGGACTTATGGAATCTTAACGTTGCAGGTGTTTGATTCTTTAGCTGGTTTGCTCTCTGAACTGGATGTCTTACTCAGTTTTGCCGATTTGGCTTCCAGTTCTCCAACTCCCTATACAAGACCAGAAATCACACCATCAGTAACTACTTGCTTTTGCTGCTTTGATTTCCTTCCACTGGTTCTGCTTTCTTGTTTTGGAAAATGAGACAGTCTATGACCTTGTGCATGTTTGCTGCAATAGGAAGGGGGAAATATTATACTAAAAGCAAGTAGACATCCATGTGTGGAAGCTCAAGACTGGGTGAATTTTATACCGAATGATTGTGAACTTGTGAGTAACAATTGGTGAAAAAAAGGGGTTCTTCTAGCCTTGCTAAATTCAAGTGCCCCATAGCTTATGCTTTTTGTTTTCTTTTGCTTGCTTTTATTTTTTCCACAAATCAGGTCAGGGGAAAGAGTTGGTTCCAAATAATCACAGGGCCTAATATGGGAGGGAAGTCCACATTTATTCGGCAAGTAAGATTTCTAAAATTCAGCTGCATGCCTTTTATATATCACTCACCTGAAAGAATTCCATGAAATCTCTCCTATCTTTTCTTTAGAAGTCTGAGATCATTACTACATATAGTCTATTGATACACTGAACGAATCACCATTTTGAAGTATAGAGTTCTTCTGGAAGGCTTTTGTCTTTCTCAGCACATTATTACAAATGGTTGATTCCGGTTCTTATTTAGTTTCTTATAAAGAGCCTGTGGATAATGTTGCTAAAGAAAAGTTCTGTGTGGTTGTTTTATTTTTTATCTCTTGGTTGCACCTGTAGGTGGGTGTGAATATTCTTATGGCACAAGTTGGTTCTTTTGTTCCTTGTGACAAGGCCGGCATTTCAGTTCGTGATTGCATTTTTGCTCGTGTTGGTGCTGGCGATTGCCAAGTATGTTCTACAACAGCATTCTCAGAGTTAAACAAATATATATGTTACATATACAAAGACTGCATGTTATGCTATTTTCTTGTTATTTCTTGGTATGCTGCTCTTATTGAGTTCTCTGGCTTATGGCAGTTTCATTCTTGCACTTGTGCTTGCTTGCACACCATATTTCTAGATTGTTTCTTTGTCAGTTCTGGAGTTTTGCCTTCTAAAATTTTACTGAATTGAAATGATGGACACTGGAGGCATCAGCAGTAGAAAAGTTATTTTGAAACTCTGGAGATTGTATTAAAGCATGCATATATGCATGGATTAGTTAATTCACTTTTTAAGAATTCCAACTTATGATTCTGATAAAGGTAATATTATTTTTTATTTGTCCCTGACATTTGAAAGAAAAGTGCTGAGCCCTCTCCTTAAGGGAGGAATTCTACATCACGCTTGCTGGCATATTCATGTATGGGAACATTTAGAATTCTGCAATATCAATGGCTTTAGATGATTTTAGTTTCTGCATGCAAGCAACTCAAGTTAAGAGGCTAAGCTAAATACAATCTCTTCTATTTGATGATTCAGATGAATAATTTAGAGATTAATGGGACAAGGACGATAAATTTGAGAGAATCTTCATTTTTGGGTGTGTTGTTAATCAGTTTACTGCATAATACTATCTAATTAGAGAGAGAGCTGGCAACTTTTACTAATTTACTTTTCTAGACAATTTTCAGTGATTTAATCATATTATACTTGTCAATTTCATTATGCTTTTTGCTTTAACAAAAAATTTCCTGGAAAATTTTAGTTTTCCTGTGGTGGATTTACATGTCAAGCGGACCTAAGGAAGTGACATGGTATCACCATTGTCTTTACTGCTTATAATTGCTTGTTATGCCTGCCTCAGCTTATATCACTTACCACATTTGCCAAAGAATTGTCTGACTCTTTGTCATGCAGTAGAATAGTTACTTTCCATCAATAAAAGGATATGACTTTTTTCCATGCCACACAAGTTTAAAATGTAATTCCTTTATATGTAGTTACGTGGAGTTTCTACCTTTATGCAAGAAATGCTTGAAACAGCTTCAATACTAAAAGGAGCTACAGATAAGTCATTGATAATCATTGATGAGTTGGGCCGCGGCACATCAACCTATGATGGATTTGGTAAGTATGAACATTGTCTGCATCCTTGGATTTCTCCTTTTTGTGGTTTTAAAACTCTGTGGTGGTGCCTCCTTGTGTCATATTCTGCTTGGCATCAATAGGAAATCTTTTCACACTATTAAAGGCACTTCATGAAATCTTATTCTCGTCCCTCATTTCTCACTCTATCTTTCCATGTGTATGGATGCCTCTCTTTAGGAGATTGCTCCTTTTTCACCTTTTGATAAATTCTAGCTCTTTAAAAAACAGAAGAAAAAAGGAAGTCATATGCGTCTTTTCATCTTCAATTGAGAATGGCAATCTACCTGCTTCTAGTTCAAATTTTCTGGGACTGTTGGATACTGTAAGACTGCTTATATTTAGATTTGATCTTCAGGTTTAGCTTGGGCCATATGTGAACACCTTGTTCAAGTTATTAAAGCACCTACATTATTTGCAACTCACTTTCATGAACTGACTGCGTTAGCTGATGAAAATGCTGAGCCCCATGCAACTCAAATTGTTGGTGTGGCAAACTACCATGTTAGTGCACACATCGACTCATCAAATCGGAAGTTGACCATGCTATACAAGGTAGGGGCACAAATCAACTCATTTGTAGAATAATTTTGGACTGTCTTCTGGATTACTAAGTTGGCAGTAAATGCTAGTGATTGTTTGTCTGTTTTAATACCATTGGCTTTTTCAATTCACTCCGTCTGGTGATTGTCTTCCTCAAAATATTATGTATTTTGCCCTCTGAGATGCTATTATATTTCATTATTTGTATATTCACATGGAAGGCATTTTATTCCACATGCTGATTTCAGATTTCCTTCTACATTTGAAGATATAAAAGATCAAACCTTAAGCCATAATCAAAACACTGGATTTGTCTCAGTCAGATTGCTTGGCCTATCCTATACCTTCATGCATTCCCCTTAGCATGCACTGTGCACTTAATAAAAGATAACATATGTGGATAGACAATATTGTGGTACTGGTTTTGATTCACCTGTTTTTTCCTTAATTGCTTTATTGTTTGACAAGCCTCGCCCACCATAAGTAGAGCAAAGAAAAAAAAAAGATTTCAGATTTTAATTTAATTTTATTTGTATTTTTACTCATACTTTTTTCTGTTTAGTTTTGGCCCATAAAGGCTATAAATTTTAGATGCAGTTATCATTCCTCAAGCAATAATAATGGTATAGTGTTTTTCTTAGCTGTTTTATGACATCAAATGACTCAAAAGTCAAAACAATTCCTTTTCTTTTCTCATGCCTAGTTGGTTTACAGCTATAAGTGGGACTTTCACTCAGCTTCTCTAGATTGTAAAAAGCTGTATCCACTTATGATCCTCCATGTAATCAAAATTTTCAGGTAGAACCAGGGGCTTGTGATCAAAGTTTTGGTATCCATGTTGCAGAATTTGCAAACTTTCCAGAAAGCGTAGTTGCCCTTGCTCGCGAGAAGGCAGCAGAATTGGAAGATTTCTCACCTAATGCTATTGCTTCGAATGATGCTAAAGAAGAGGTGCATATTAGTAATCTTTCAGCACCACTGGGTGGGCATTTGCTTTGTATTTATGATACTGGCTTCTAGTTCTGTGCTAGCGTGTGCCATCTAATTTATGTTGACAAGTTTAAACTGCAAAGGATAACGTGTAGGCAATTTATAATGTCGTAGGGTGCACTATCAGCTTTTAGAAAATGATAACAATACTTGTAAGTCTGAAATTTATTAAAGACAACCATTATTTACCCTGCATGAGTAGTTTTTAATTTTAGGTTCACTTAGGACCCTAACTGTATCAGTGTATATATGTATAGATTTGAAATAGGTTGGCTTTCCTTGTATAGTTTAGTTGATTTCTAGGCTAACATCCTTGTATAGTTGAGCTGATTTCTAGGCTAACATATGTTAGTTTCATTTCTTGATCTTTCCTTTCTTGGTCTCTAATCACTTGTATATATTCTGAGATTTTCTTGAATGAAGACAAGCTTTTTCATCATAAATTTCGTTATGGTATCAGAGCTGGTTTGGCTGTTTTGAGCCTTTTTTTTGGGGCAGTAAATTCTGGATTTTGGTTTTCTTTGGATTACTGTTCTTTGTGTCTATCGGGATCTCACCGCCCATCAGGAAGGTAGCGTAAAGTCTTTTTCGGCCTGTTCCCCAATTTCGGTGATTGGGTGTTGAGCGAGTGTAGCTCATGCGCCGTCTGAAGTTCTCGGTGTACTGTTCACGCGCAGGCAAGTGGTGGCGCGTGAAGGCACGTGCGGCGGCTGTTTCTTCTCCGATTTCTTCTCCGACGTCGCAAACCTTTTTCCGGTGGTTCTCCGGTGTTGATTTGGCCATCCGACTTTGTTAGGAGGGTGGACAGTGCATCTGCTTCTGGTTTTGGTTTGGGTTCCTGCTTCTGGTTTGGGTTCCTGCTTCTGGTTTTGGTTCGGGTTGCTACTTCTAGTTTGGGTTCCTGCTTCTGGTTTTGGTTCGTCATCTTGTACTGGTTTTGGTTCATGCTTCTGGTTTTGGTTAGTTAACTTGCAATTTTTCTTGGGTTAGTCATTTTTTTTTGCTTTCACAATATGTCTTCTTCCGAGATTTTGGGTATTAGATTCACAGGAAAGAATTATGCTGCATGGGAGTTTCGGTTCAGAATGTTCCTGAAGGGAAAGGAGCTTTGGGGACACATTGACGGGTCTTCACCTGCTCCAGCAGATGGGACAGGACGAAATGATTGGGAGACAAAAGATGCCAGGGTTGCTTCTCGTATCATTGGTTCTATTGAAGCTCATATGGTGAATAATTTGCGTTCCTTTACTACTGCCAAAGAGATGTGGGATTATCTTAGGAGAATATACCATCAAGATAATACAGCTCGTCGATTTCAATTAGAACTTGAGCTTAGCAACTTTAGTCAAGGTAATATTTCTATCGAGCAGTATTATTCTGGATTTATGAATTTATGGAGCAAGTATTCTGGTATTATTTATGCAAAGGTTTCTAGAGAGGTTTTAACCAGTCTTCAAGCAATTCATGAAGACAGTCGGCGTGATCAGTTCTTGATGAAATTAAGGCCAGAATTTGAAGTTACTCGAGCTGGATTACTGAATAGAAATCCGGTTCCATCATTGGATGTGTGTTTTGGTGAATTATTGCGTGAGGAGCAGAGGTTGGCTACACAGGCTGTTATTGGTGCATCTAGGGAATCATCTGAAATTGTCAATGTTGCTTATACTGCTCAAGGAAAGAACCGTGGAAAGGGACAGGTGCAGTGCTTTAGTTGCAAGGAGTATGGACATATTGCTCGTAATTGCAGTAAGAAATTCTGTAATTATTGCAAGCAGACTGGACACATTATAAAGGATTGTCTTACTCGTCCAGAAAATCGTAGAATTCGAGGTTTACAAGCTGCTGTTCCAGCCAGTAGCTGTGATTTTCCACCACCTACAACATCTCCCAATGCTATACCTACCATTAATAAGTCTACTGTTACTCCAGAAATGGTATAACAGATGATTTTATCAGCATTCTCTACTTTTAATCTTCAGGGGCAAGGTAAAAATGTTTCTTCTCCTTGGCTTGTTGATTCTGGTGCATCTAATCATATGATTGGGTCTTCTCATTTGTAACAAAATCTTCGAAAATATATTGGCACACAAAATATTCAGATTGCTAATGGAAATGACCTTCCTATTATTGCCATTGGTGATATTGGACCTTCTTTTCGTAATGTGTTTGTTTTTCCTGAATTGTCTACTAATTTGATTTCGGTTGGTCAAATGGTGGAAAATAACTGTAATGTAAACTTCTTTCGTGGTGGTTGTCTTGTGCAGGATCAGGTGTCGAGGAAGGTGATCGCAAGGGGGCCTAAAGTGAGCATATTGTTTCCATTGCAGTTTACTGTTCCTAGTACTGTCTTTAGTTTCTAATATTTTTGACAATAAGGTTGAAGTTTGGCATAAACGGTTAGACCATCCGAATAATGTTATTTTGAATAAGTTAATGGAACGTGATTTTCTTGGGAATAAAGTTCAGTCTTCTGGTCATATATTATCTCTTGATTGTTTTACTTGTAAATTGGAAAAAAGTAAGACATTGCATTTTCCAACTTGTGGTAGTCGTGCTGATACTTGTTTTGCAGTTATACATAGTGATATTTGGGGTATTGCTCCTGTAATTTCACATGGGCAGCATAAGTATTTTGTTACGTTCTTTGATGACTACAGCCGTTTCACTTGGATATATTTTTTGCATTCCAAAGCTGAGGTGCTAACTGCATTTCGCGCTTTTGTGGCTTATGTTAAGACACGGTTTTCTACTTGCATAAGAGTTTTACGATTAGACAATGGTGGGGAATATATGTCACATGAATTTCAGGGTTTCTTGCAATAAAAATGTATTATATCTCAGCGATCATGTCCTTATACTCAACAGAATGGGTTGGCTGAGTGAAAAAACCGTCACTTGTTAGATATGGTTTGCACATTGCTTCTGCAATCTTCAGTTCCATCTAAATTTTGGGTGGAAGTTTTGGCTACTGCAGTCTATTTAATCAATCGTCTTCCTTCTCAGCAGTTGAATTTTGATTTCCCTTATTATCGTCTATTTTGTATGCACCCTGATTATCAAACATTGCGCACATTTGGTTGTGTTTGTTTTGTTCACTTACCTCCTCATGAGCGTCACAAGCTTATAGCTCAATCTGTTTGGTGTGCTTTTATGGGTTATAGTACTGCTTACAAGGGATTTTTATGCTATGATGCTGTTGCTAATCGCATGCGTGTTTCTAAAAATGTGATTTTCTTTGAACATGAGTACTATTTTCAACATGTTTCTCCTTCGGAATGTGTTCATCTATCTCACTTTGATGGCACCTCTCGTCCTATTGAACGTTTTCAGTCGGGAATGGTCTACCAGCGACGTCAGCCCCTTCCATCATCACATGATATTTCCGACCCTGACTTGTTGCCATCTTCAGTGACCACTAGAAGAAGCACTCGTGTTCGTCGGCCTCCAGATAGGTATGGTTTCTCTGTCACGTTATCTCATGCTATAGTTCCTACTTCTTATTCTCAGGCAGCTAAACAAGTATGTTGGGTCAAAGCCATGCAAGAGGAACTCCAGGCTCTTCAGGAGAATCATACATGGGATCTTATTCCTTGTCCTGCTGGAATTAAGCCCATTGGTTGTAAATGGGTATACTCGATTAAGCTAAGATCCGATGGCTCACTTGACCGATATAAAACAAGGTTGGTCACTCTCGGTAATAAGCAAGAGTATGGACTAGACTATGAGGAGACATTTGCTCCTGTTGCCAAGATGACGACTGTGCGACTCATTCTTGCTATTTCTGCTTCAAAGGGGTGGCCCTTACGACAGATGGATGTGAAAAATGCCTTTTTGCATGGAGATCTTCAGGAAGATGTATACATGACGCCATGATCTGGATTATTTTCTACTTCATCTTCAGATGTCTGTAAGTTAAAGAGGTCACTCTATGGTTTGAAACAGGCTCCTCGGGCCTGGTTTAATAAATTTCGTGCTGCTCTTCTTAGTTTCTCTTTTGTTCAGAGTCAGTATGATTCTTCCTTGTTCCTGTGCAAAACTTCTAAGGGAATTGTCTTGCTTTTGGTATATGTCGATGACATTGTTATTACTGGAGATGATTCTGACTTGATTTCTCAGCTTCAGGAGCGCCTTCAAGGTGCCTTTCATATGAAAGATTTGGGTTCTCTACACTATTTTTTGGGCCTCGAAGTGTGTTCTACCACGGCTGGTATTTTTTTGCATCAACATAAGTATACTCGAAACCTGATTTCTTTGGCTGGTCTTCAGGATGGTCATCCTATTCATACTCCTTTGGAAGTGAATGTTAAATATTGTTGTGATGAGAGTAATTTTCTTTTTGATCCTTCTTTGTATAGACGTCTCGTCGGCAACCTAAACTATCTGACTATTACTCATCCAGACATTTCTTTTGCTGTTCAACAGTTTAGTCAATTTATGCAAGCACTCAGGCATCTTCATCTAGCTGCTGTCCGTCGCATCATCCGTTATTTGCATGGTACTTCTACACGAGGTTTGTTTTTTCCAGTTGACTCTTCAATTCGTCTTGTTGCTTATAGTGATGTTGATTGGGCTGGGTGCTCGGATACTCGACGATCCATTACTGGTTGGTGCATGTTTCTTGGTTCTTCACTGATTTCTTGGAAAAGCAAGAAGCAAAATCGTGTATCTAAGTTCTCCACCGAGTCTGAATATAGAGCTACGTCCTCTGCTTGTTCAGAAATCCTTTGGCTTCGAGGATTTTGCTGAAGCCAAGCTAATCCTACACCTCTCCATGTTGATAATACTAGTGCTATTCAGATTACAGCTAATCCAGTATTTCATGAGCGTACAAAGCATATTGAAGTGGATTGTCACTCTATCTGTGAGGCATATGATTTCCATATCATTTCTCTATCACATATCACTACGGAATATCAGCCTGCAGATGTGTTTACTAAGGCTCTTTCTAGTGGTCGACATCAGTTTCTTATTAACAAATTGATGCTTCTGGATTGCCCAGTATCAATTTGAGGGGGGATATCATTGTATATATGTATAGATTTGAAATAGGTTGGCTTTCCTTGTATAGTTTAGCTGATTTCTAGGCTAACATCCTTGTATAGTTGAGCTGATTTCTAGGCTAACATATGTTAGTTTCCTTTCTTGGTCTCTAATCACTTGTATATATTCTGAAATTTTCTTGAATGAAGACAAGCTTTTTCATTATAAATTTTGTTAAACTGCCTACTGATTGCTTGATCCGAGACAGGCATTTTAGGTTCTAGATTGCTTGAGGCTGTTGGGCTAGAGGCCCAGCTTGTCGTTTAGCAACTAGTCTAGTTCACTCATTGAGTCATCAAAGCGTTTGCAGAGCTTGACACTAGAAATGGGCAAGGTTTTTAGTAACATGATCTTTAGGACAACACTAGGTCTGTCTAATTTATTGTTATGTATAAATTTTTTGATTCGGTTTGGGGGTGATAACACCATGTATCATAGTTTCAATCATGTTGAAAACTTGTCGCTAAACCTTAGCGGATAGAACTTCTATGCCACACCATGTGAGATGCAAATGTTAATCGTATGTACTACAAATAGCTTTTTTGGCTTTTATAAAGTTATGCATAATATTTGCCGTATGGCCTTGAGAAATTGATGAACAATGAAATGATGCCATATTGAGACAGTGCTTTGTCGTGCATAAATATTTGATTTGGTCATTATGAATTACAGGTGGGATCCAAAAGGAAGAGAGAGTTTGATCCTCAAGATATGTCTAGAGGAACAGCTCGTGCTCACCAGTTCTTGAAAGAGTTCTCTGATTTCCCTTTAGAGAGTATGGACTTGAAGGAGGCTCTGCAGAAAGTAAGCAAGCTGAAGAATGAGTTTGAGAAGGATGCAGCAAACTGCCAGTGGCTAAAGCAATTCTTCTAGTTGTCTCTTGTAAACACTTAGCAGTATGTGCATTTTTTTTTTTTGGATGTTTTGTTAGGGCTGTGAAAGCTTCAGAAAGTTGCTCTCTAATTTTGGAGATTTTCAGGTTCTTCATAGTCTTTTTTCACCTCTTCCACATTGTCTTTGTTTCTATGTGAGGACAGGAGATGGAAAAGGTGGGTTTTGTTAGCATTTTCTATAGCTGAGATCTAAGAATGTAATTTAATGGCACATAATCTATAGGTAAGTGGATTTCTCGTAACTTTGTTGGGCTGATGACTCCTAAATTATTTATAGCTTTAGGGAATTGCAAATGTATCTATTCTTGGTGAATTACTTGGTGAAACTATTGATAACCTGCTACTTTTTTTTTTACTTGACTAGTGTTTGAATTTTATTCTCTTTTATTCTCAAAAATGTATTATAAAAAGAAAAAAGTCGAGGGCAATTTTTGTTCTTATAGTTTCTTGCTAGTTATAAAGGATTCTTAATGTTTTTTTTGGGTCGGTGTTTACCCTTGAAGATAATTAAAATGGTTAGTTTTTAATCTTGAAAATATTAAAGTGGTTATTTTTTGTCACTAAAAATATTAAAATAGTCCGTTTATATCATTTTTGGAGATAAATTTTAGCCGGCTAAAGGAATAAACAGTATTTAGTGAAAAAATGACGAATCAATAATTATGTGAATTGATAGAATAAATTATTAAAAATTTTAATGTATAGCATGTGTTTTTTATTTGATCTATATAAATTTTGATTTATCTTTTTCAGTGAATGTAGTTTATTTCTTTGATTGATTGGAATTTTCGTGTCAAAAATATAAAAACTTACTATTAGTAGCCAAATCTGATAATTTTGGTATTTTTAATGACAAAAATTGATTATTTTAATATTTTTAGAATGTAAAAATGACTTTTTTTGGTATTTTCATATGTAAAAAATACTAAGGTATTTTCTGACTGAGAAACACTATTGGACAAAAATTTCCCTTGACAGAAAAAACTATTATGTGTAAATTATTCTTGTCTAATATTATTTTTTGTTAGGGGTGAGCATAAATCAATTAATCGGTCAATTAATATCGATTTTTTAAAATTACAAATCATTAACCGGTCTGTTACATTTGATTAATCAGTCCATCGATTTCGGTTTTTTGGTTTGGTTAACCAATATATTTTGGTTAACCATTAAAATTTATAACATAAAATTATATAAAAAAATTATACAAAGTTAAATTCAATTTTCAATGTGTAAAGTAATTTAATATAAAAATTAAATATACATAATTTACTAGCTAAAATTCATGGTCTATAAATTAATAGGTAATATTATAAAATAAATTTGATATTTATTGAAAATTACTATACTCAATTCTAAGTCAAATAAAATTTTAAATAATATTAAATATTATAATATAAACTCTAAAATATAAGATAATGTAATTAAATACTATTAAGTAAAATATGAACACCAATATATGATAAAAAATTATATATATAAAAGTTAATTGAATACTATATATAAATATTACTATATAATTAAAGAAAATAATATAATATAGATTTATTTTAAATTATTATATAAGTTTTATTGAAAAATATAAAAAATTAAGTATAAAGCTAAAAATATAATTTAAATATATTTAAAGTATTATTTTATATAAATTTTAGAGAGAAATAAAAAAAAATTTAAGATATATATATGAACTGGTTAACCGTGAACTAACAGTTAACTGGTGCTTAAAAATATAAAACGTAAAACGTAACCATTAACAAAAAATATAAAAATTAAAAACTATAACTGAATCTATCGGATCGGTTAACCGTAAAAATTGATTTAATTTTGAATTGATTTTACGGTTAATCATATTTTTAATTTTTTTTGATCACCCCTACTTTTAGGGATGAGCATGGACCGATTAACTAGTCCATTAGCAAAAAAATTAACCAGTCTATTACTATCGATTTTTTAAAATCACTAATCATTAATTAGTCCGTTGTATTCGATTAACCAATCCATCGATTTTGATTTTTCGATTTGGTTAACCAATAATTTTCGGTTAACCATTAAACTTTATAACATAAAATTATTAAAGAAAATTAAACAAAGTTTAATTTAATTTCAAATGTGTAAAGTAATTTAATATAAAAATTTAAAAACAAATATAATTTACTAATCAAAATTCATGTTATATAGATTAATAGCTGATATTATAAAATAGATTTAATATTTGTTGAAAATTAGAATATGTTTGATTTTAAGTTAAATAAAAATTTGAATAATATTAAATGTTATAATATAAACTCTAAAATATAAGAAAATATAATTAAATGCTATTAAGTAAAATATGAACACGAACATATGATAAAAAAATAATATATATATAAAAGTTAATCGGATACTATATATAAATATTATTATATAACTAAAAAAAATGACATAATATAAATTTAGTTTAATATAAAAAAATAATATATATAAAAGTTAATCGTATACTATATATAAATATTACTATATAATTAAAGAGAATGACATAATATAAATTAAGGTATAAAAATAAAAATATAATTTAAATATATTTTAAAATATTATTTTATGTAAATTTTAGAGAGAAATAAAAAAATTGAAGATATATATATATATATATATATATATATATATATATATATATATATATATATATATATATATATATATATATATATATATATATATATATATATGAACCGGTACCTAAAAACCTAAACCGTAACCCTTAACCAAAAATATAAAAATTAAAAATCATAATCAAGTCTATTGAATCGGTTAACCATAAAAATCGGTTCGATTTCGAATCGATTTTACGATTAACCATATTTTCGATTTTTTTTACTCATCCCTACCTACTTTTTGTTGTTTACCATATATATATATATATATATATATATATATGAACCGGTACCTAAAAACCTAAACCGTAACCCTTAACCAAAAATATAAAAATTAAAAATCATAATCAAGTCTATTGAATCGGTTAATCATAAAAATCGGTTCGATTTTGAATCGATTTTACAATTAACCATATTTTCGATTTTTTTTACTTATCCCTACCTACTTTTTGTTGTTTACCATTTTAAGGTTGAGATTTATAGATAAAATAAAATAAAATAATTAAAATTTTAACAGCTTTTCTTTTCTTTTTTCTTTTTTTAAAAAGTGGATACCTTGCAGTTATAATATAATGTGCATCATTTTTTTTATGAAGATTTAATATTATTTTATTTTTGGTTCAACTTTCTATTATTATTATTATTATTATTATTATTATTGTTGTTGTTGTTGTTGTTGTTGTTGGAATTAGGGATAAGCATGGTTAACCGAAATTTTGATTAATCGAAAAATCAGTCTGAAATCAAACCATTTTTTAGGTTAATGAAATCGAAATTTTAGGCTTATGGTTTTTACTTTAAAAATCGCTGGTTAACCAATACGAAATCGAATATTTATATATTTTATGAATTATATTTTAAATTTTACACTTATATTTTTCAATTTTGTGTAATTTATAAATATTATGATATATAATTTTGTAAAATATATATATATTTAGTAAATAAACATTAAAATTATGTGCATAATTAGCGTTCTGTTGTTAGTTTTATATTGAATATTTTTTATTTTTATAATTAATTATGGAAATTTTATTTTTATTTTGATTATTTTAATGAACATTGTATTTAATTAGTATTTTTTTTCATTTTTAAAGCATTTTTAACTATTAAAAATAATATTATAAATTATATAATTTATTAAATTTATATATTAAATTTTTTTAGTAGTTAACCGATAAATTGATTCAAAAAATTGAGTTAAAAACTGAAATCGATATAGCGGTTAATTGATGGTAATGGATTGGTTTAAGAAAATTGTTAATGGATCAGTTACTACAAGAAAAAGTCTCATTCCTGACGAAAAATTAACGATGGAACATTTTTCGTCGCTAATTACCGACAAAACATTTTCCATCGCTAATTACCGACGAAAAAAATTGTTCCGTAGGGAAAATTGTAGAAAAATGTGTATTGCGACGGAATAACGAATCCGTCGTAAATAAAGGAGGAAAATTATCCCGTCAAACTTTACCGACGGAATTTAGCGACGACAATAAAAAATTTCATCATTAAATTGGTGCCAATTTTTGTGCCTGAAATAGGCCAATTTTCACGCCAATCGTCACAGGGATAGAGGCGGTCAAGGGGACAGACTTATGCTGTCAGAGTCTGGGAAGAGGAGGATGCTCTTGATGTGATAGTGGGTAAGTTTATTTTATTATCTGATTCTATGTATGCATTGATAGATCCTGGCTCCACACACTCTTATATTAGCATAGAACTGGCACGGGATAAAGGGATGAAAGAGGCCTACTTGGACCAGAACATCTTGGTGAGTAATCCTCTAGGGCATAGTGGAGTGGTAAACAAGATTTATAGACAGTGTCCTAGCGGTGTCCAGGGACATGTATTCCTGGCAAATCTCATTGAATTGCCCTTCTGAGAGTTTGACTTGATCCTTGGGATGGATTGGTTATTCGCCTACCAAGCGACCGTTGACTGCAGAAGGAAGAGTCACCTTATAGCTTCAGAATGGTAATAACATCACCATTGTGGGTATGAGATCTGATTTTCTATCTGATGTGATATCAGCTACTGCAGCAAAAAGATTGATAAGAAAGGGATGTGAAGCATATATGTGTTATGCAGTAAAAGCGAAGAAAGACGGTTTAAAGGTGTCAGATGTGCTTACTGTTAGGAAGTTCCAGGATGTATTCCCAGATGAGCTTTCAGGCTTACCACCTGACAGAAAGGTGGAATTCTCCATTAAGGTCACTCATGGTACTGCTCCTATTTTTATTGCTCCGTATAGAATGGCACCTGCAAAATTGAAAGAATTAAAGATTCAACTTCAGGAGTTGCTCGATAAGGGGTTTATTAGACCCAACATTTCTCCTTGGGGAGCACCTATCCTATTTATAAAGAAAAAGAATGGGACTCTTCGATTGTGCATTGACTACAGGCAGATGAATAGTGTGACGATAAAGAACAAGTATCCCCTCCCTCGTATTGAAGACTTATTTGATCAGCTTAAGGGAGCGGGTATCTTCTCCAAGATAGATTTGAGATCGGGTTACTATCAAATGGGGGTAAAAGAAGCTGATGTGTCCAAGACTGTTTTTCGTACTAGGTATGGCCATTATGAGTTTTTGGTCATGCCATTTGGGCTTACAAATGCACCAGCAGCCTTTATGGATCTAATGAACAGAGTCTTCCACTCTTACCTAGATCAGTTTGTGGTGGTCTTCATCGAAGATATCCTGGTGTATTCCAAGACACCGGAAGATTATGATAGACACTTAAGGATTGTATTGCAGACCCTGAGAGAAAAGCAGTTGTACGCCAAATTCAGCAAATGTGACTTTTGGCTGAATGAAGTATCCTTTTTAGGCCATGTCATTTCTGCATAGGGTATTAAAGTAGATTCTTCAAAGATTGAAGCAATCCTTCAGTGAAAGCCACCCAAGAATGTGATTGAAGTGCGAAGTTTTCTTGGTTTGGCTGGGTACTTTAGGAGATTTATTAAGGGCTTCTCTACCATTGCAGTTCTTATGATGCGACTGCTACAGAAAAATGTTAAATTTGTGTGGACTGACAAGTGCCAGGAATGCTTTGAGAAGCTAAAGACTATATTGACAGAAGCTCCTATCCTTACTCAACCTGAATCAGGCAAGGACTTTGTGATCTACAGTGATTCTTTCAGGAATGGTTTAGGCTGCGTTTTGATACAGGAAGGCAAAGTGATTGCTTATGCCTCCTGGCAACTTAAGACTAATAAGAGAAACTATCCTACTCATGATTTAGAGTTAGCAGCCATTGTTTTTGCATTAAAGATTTGGAGGCATTACTTATATGGAGAGAAATGCTACATTTATTTAGATCACAAGAGTTTAAAGTATTTGCTTACCCAGAAAGAACTCAATCTCAGATAAAGAAGCTGGTTAGAGTTGATTAAAGACTATGATTGCTATATCGACTACCATCCAGGAAAAGCAAATGTAGTGGCTGATGTGCTCAGCAGAAAATTTATATCAGGTAATGTTAGTGCTTTTGAATTAACTTGTATGAGGCATTGATAAGTGTAAATGATTAATAGTGATATTTATAACTCTTCGGGTAATAAATACCAGCTTAAGTTTAGCAGCAAATGGAGCCATAGTAGTTGAACTACGAGTTAAACTAGACTTTGTGCATAAAGTGAAAGCGGCTCAGAAAGAAGATGACAGATTAATGGCTATTGTAAACAAGCTTCAGCACAGTAGTGAAAGTGATTATTCATTGTCCAGTGATGGAAGCCTTTGTTATAAAGGAAGACTTTGTGTGCCAGCTCAAGAAAATTTGAAGAAAGAGATTTTGACAGAAGCACACCATAGTAGTTATGCCATGCACCCTGGAAGTAATTAGATATACCAGGATTTGAAAGCTTACTACTGGTTGCCAGGCATGAAGCGTGATGTGACTGAATTCGTGGGTAAATATCTGACATATTAACAGGTGAAAGCAGAGCATCAGGTTCCTTCTGGACTACTTCAACCACTTGTTATTCTAGAATGGAAATGGAATCAGGTGACCATGTATTTTGTGACTGGATTACCTGTGACTTAGTGGAAACATGATGCTATCTGGGTAATTGTTGACCGTCTCACCAAATCAGCTCATTTCTTGCCAGTACGGATGGATTTCTCTTTGACCAGGCTGGCAGAACTTTACATAAAAGAGTTGGTTAGATTGCATGGAGTGCCCACATTTATTGTGTCAGATAGGGATCCCAAGTTTACTTTCCCTTTCTGAAAGAGTTTTCAGGATGCTTTGGGTACTAGACTTCGTCTCAGCACAACATTCCACCTTCAGACTGATGGCCAATCAAAGAGGGTTATTTAGATATTAGAAGACATGCTCAGATGCTGTGTCCTTGAGTTTGGCACCAATTGGGAAAAATATTTGCCATTAGCCGAGTTCGCCTACAATAACAGCTACCAAACCAGTTTGAAAATGGCTCATTTTGAAGCCTTATATGGTAGGAAGTGTAAGACTCCTTTGTGTTGGACTGAATTGAGTGAGATGAAGCTTTTGGGTTCAGACTTGATTCGTGACTCTGAAGAAAAGGTCTAGATCATTAAAAGCAGATTGAAGGAAGCAATGGATCGTCAGAAGTCATATGCAGATCTAAAGAGGAAAGATATCGAGTTTCAGGTTGGAGACAAGGTCTTTCTGAAGGTATCTCCATGGAAAAAAGTTCTGAGATTTGGAAAGAAGGACAAGTTAAGACCTAGATTCATTGGTCTATATGAGGTACTTCAGCGAGTGGGTCCCGTGACCTACAGGTTGAAATTGCCATCTGCTTTAGAGAAGATACATGATGTCTTTTATGTGTCTATGCTCCACAAATATAGGTCTGATCCGAGTCATATGATAGCACCTGAAGAGATACAGGTTCAGACTAACATGAGCTATGAGGAAAGATCAGTAAAGATTTTAGCTAGGAAAGTCCGACAACTTCAGAATAAACAGATTCCATTGGCGAAAGTCCTTTGGCATCACCATAATGTTAAGAAAGCGACGTGGAAACCCGAAACAACAATGAGACAACAATATCCTCTACTTTTCAGTTCAGGTAAATTTTGAGGACGAATTTTTTTAGTAGGGGAGAAATGTAATGGCCTCAACACCTGGTCAGCCGTGAACAGTACTTTCCGATGGTGAGTAGTGCTTTTCGAGCCCGAAAGGATATCCGAAAGTCAAAAATATTTTATTGGACCATCGAAAAGTATTGGTCATAGTGAGTCTGGGGTTGAAATTTGAAGTAAAATTGAGGTCAAATGGGCCTCCAAAAGTCAAAAATACGAAAAAGTCAGCGAGTCAATTTCCCTTGTATGGAAGGTGACTTGATTTTGCATAAATTGTTAAAAATAGTAAACGAACTCCAAAAATTTCCAAATTTTGCATGTCTATATGAATTTTTATGTAGAATATTTTAGTAATGAGAATGAAATTTTTCGGTGACATTGGCAGTTATTAAATCGGACTGATAAGTTTGAATCAGACCGATAACGAATTTCGATTGAGCCAACTAGCTATTTTTAATGTGATAAGAGTGATGGAATTATTTTTGGAGTGATTTGATGGTTGAAAGAGAGATTAATTTCATTGGACTTTAAAGGGCCTAAATTGGGCCTTAAGAATTAAATGGGCTAAGCCGATTGGTTTAGCCCAATTTTGGGCCCATTGGAAGGATATTTAAGAGCCAAAAATCTGTAGAGATTTCTAGAAATTGGCTCAGCTCCCTCCTCTCCTCTTTTGGCCAAACCAAGCTTCCATTTTTAATCTCTCTCTCTTGCTTCTTAATCACTCAAATTTCTCCTTAGATCCCAACTTAAGAGTTGTAGTTCCACCTCTCTAGATTACTAAAATAGCTTCTCTTAATTGATTTGGACAAAAAAAGTGGAGAAAACAAATAGAGAAAGAAAAAGGAGTAAGTTTGAACTTAAGGAATTTAATGATTTAAGTTGATTCTTTAGTATTTTTTCATAGATTTTTGGGTGTAGATTATGATTATGGGCTTGGATTTTGCATTTGAGAACAAAAAAATAAGGAAAACTAAGATTTTTTGGCCGGCTATGTTAGGTGGTGAAGAAGGAGAAGGTTTTTCCAAGGAAAAAGGCAAAGAAAAGGAGGTTTAGGCTTCCTAATTCAAGTGAAAAATTATAAGTGGCTAATTAATCTTTACATTTTTTAAGTTTATGAATTTAATTCATTTATGTAGTTAGGGTAAAAATTTTAAAAGTCATTAAATGGTGAAATTTGTTTAGGGTAATTGAAATTAAACTATAAAAGAGATGAATTGAAAGCTAAAATGGAAGAAAGAAAATATTTTAGGTGGAATTATGTGATGGCTGAATTACTTAGTAAGAGAAAATGATGAGATTTTTGGATGAAAATAATATATGTTAGCCTAAATTAATTGTAGAAATGATAAATGATGTCTATGAATTTTTAGTGAATAATTGAAATTTATTTTGGAATTTTAAAGATTATGTAACATATATGTTTATAATGAAAATTGTGTAATAATGTGAAATAATTGATTGTTTTATTGACAAATGATAGTAAACAATAAATAATACATAAATAAATTTTATTGGAATTTATTTAAATTATTAGACTATTATTGAAATTTTTAATGTTGATATGTGTATTAAAAATAATTGAATTATTAATGAATAATTGCACAAAAATGTTAAAAAAGGTAAATTTATATGAATTTAATTTATAGTCAATGAAAAAGAAATAAAACTTCAACCAATGAATTTTTTGGGAATTAAAAAGGTAAATAAAGTAATTATTACCGTGCCATTAGAATTAGTCTGGCAGTAAAAACTAGTTCTGGATATAGTTGGCTAGCCATAGGAACTCCCTTTACCGCAGTGCAAGTCATGGCGACTTGCTTTGCTATGGGTAAGATCTTTGATCTCCATAGCTTAAGTGTAAAGTGAAAGTAAAAAGTGCAGTATTATGGGAATGATTTCTTGGGAATCATTTCTCTTTTAGTGGGGCCCATGGGGTCCATGTTCCATATATCCGATCTGAAATTTTCTGTCGGGTCTATACTAGGGGCATAATAGAAATAAATTGATAAAAAGGTGAAAAGATAATGAAAAATAAGAATAAATAAAGAGTGAAAAAGGACTAAAATGAAAGAAAAAGAAAGTTTAGGGGCAAAATAGTATTTTTTCTCAAAAGTGAAAAAAAGTAAGTAAATTAAGTAAAAAATGCTTAAATAAAGATAAAATGGTCAGATAATAGTTAAATTGTCTAAAAAGTGAATTTTATAGTCAACAAGGGCTATTTTTTTTTTTTACATATAAATGTCAAAATAAGTATATAGGAATGTAAAATGCTATAATTATTAGTTTAAAGATCATAAATAAGCTTTTTAATGGCAAATTTGTAATTACCCGATTAAATTGAATAATATTATAGAAAAAGTTAAATCGATGTTTAATAAGTAATTAAATGATTTTACGAATATTTGTATAAGTTATTATTTAATAATAATGATGCTAAGTTAGGAAATGTATCGATTACTTATTACCACTGAGCATGTTGAGTGCTCAGCGCGTAGTTTTTACTGCATGCAGGGAATCAAGAGTGGGAGCAGGAATACAAGTTGTAAGACTTCTTTTAGAAGCATTTTGTTATTGTAACTTGGCATGTATATAAACTTTTCAGTTGGTGATGTAAATATTAAACAGGAATATTATGAGTGCATTTACATTTTGAATATGTTTGAGATATAAATGAATGGATATGTTGCTATTATTGATTGTTATGCCTCTGAGAGGCTGTGTGAGATTGTTTGCATTTCAGGGGCTAGTACTATGTACAGCTGTTATATTGCAAAAATTTTATTAAATGCATAGTAATTTGGACATTTATAAGTCTTTGACAAATTGTTATCAATAATTAAGTGTTTGGTAATGTAATGTAAGGAATAAGTTGGAAAAAAAATTTCCAGCCTTGGATACACCGGTACAGTGTTAAGAGCGATAAGGGTGTTACAACGTGCCTAAGAAAAAAAACTTCTTTAAGCCAGAACTCACATTTACTCAGCTTTGCATATAACTGCTTTTCTCTTAAAGTTTGCAATACAATTCTCAGGTGTTCGTATGCTCCACTTCATTGTGGGAATATATCAATATGTCATCGATAAACACCACCATAAATTGGTCTAAATAAGATCTAAACACCCTATTCATTAGATCCATAAAGATTGCAGTACACCGTATTTACATCCCGTTTATCCAGTTCGTGGCTCTCCAATGGTATCAACTAGGGGCAAAAATGATAATTTTACATAAAAACTGGGATAAAAAAGTAATTAAGATGAATTATATGACATAATAATAAATATATAATAAATAATGTGAAAAATGATATTAATATGTTAAATAAGGATAAAATCGTAATTATGCGATAAAGCACGGGTAAATTGGTAATTTGAGATAAAAAGAACGAGCAAAGAAGTTAAAATAGTTAAATGATACAAAAAGGACAAAAATATAATTAGTCAAAAGTTTAGGGACTGGATCGTAAATTTGCCATCCTTGAGAAATTTGAAGGATTAAAATATAATTTGTACATTGAAAATTAAATAAAAGTCAAACAAAGTCAAACGAGTCAAAATTGAAGGAAAAAATCAACTCAGGGACTTAATTACAAAGTTCTATAAAGTTTAGTAATTAATTAAAATATAATAAGAAAATTAATTATTGTAATAATTAAAATAAATAATGGAGTAAAAAATAGAAATTGAGCAAATTGAATAAATTGCATGTGTTAAGAATAAAATAATAATTTCAGTTTAAATTAATAAAATTAGTTAGTAAAATTTTATGTAATTATATCCAATACTGAGCGATTATGTTGCTCAACGTGTAGTTTTATTTTGACTTCATGTAGGGATAGGTTTAAGGAGGACAACAATAAAGATGTAATCATGGCATGTACAGGGGAAATGTTATTATTACATTTTGGTTGTGTAATATAATTATGATTTGTAATTATTATGTAAAGTTAGTTGTAATGGAAAAGTATATATTTTAAATTAAATACTACATGCATATTATATGAGTGGTGGATGTATGTGATGAGTATTATATGATTGACAAATTTAGAAATGCTGTGTTGCTTGAATGAAGTTTAAGGAGTTGGATGGTTAAAATAGGGAGTGAAATTTTGACTTTTTTAGGTTTGAGAATTTAAATTTTTAGGCGTTGTGCCACCAAAATTTTTATTAAATTAACTTGACATTCTAAGATCATTAGAAAGAATAAAGAAATTATACTAGGTATTTATTAAAGGAGAGTGTTACATAGGGAGCGTTGGCTCAATTATTGAGATCTCTGACCTTATCGACTTGAGGGAACGGCTAGGAATATCCCAACAGTACGATCTCTAAACTCTCAAACCCTTCACTGTAATACCCTTATACCACTGTAACAAACGTACAGTGATTAGATGTCACAACAGAAAGGCGATACCGAATATGGCTACACTAAACAATCTGCTAATTTTTTTAAATCACAAATACATTCATACCATAACATACCCATAAGTTAGACATAACTATAATTAAATATTACACAAGTACAATAATACGCTATATCTCCAATATATACATATATACATGTCATGCCTACTATCATCCTTGAACCTTGCTTTGTTCTTGATCACCATTGTAGCATCGGCAACTCATCTTTCTATCTTTATAACCTACGCGCAGTTAACAAACTACTCGCTAAAAATCAAAATGTCCAGTGATAGATACATATCCCAAACTTTCCACAAAAGATATCGTTTATACATACACATACATGCATGCGTACGCACATGCATACACACATGCATGCTTCCATGAGTATTATTTAACATTAACTATTTATTTACCATATTGATGTGCATCCCACATTCATGCACACATGCATTTAACATGGAAAACTGTTTCACTCATTCAGTAGAATACAATTATCAGTTTATCCTTTAAAACACATCACTTAGTGTAGTTGCCATTTTTATGCTTATCTTTCATTGATTTACAATATTAACCTTCAATTATAATTAATTACTTTAATATCATTAATTGAACTCATTTATGCACTTCATTTAATGTTCATTATGCAATTTACAATTTTGATTCTTAACATACTATTTTCTTGCCACTTTACACTTTAATACCAATTCTTTTCACTCTTTACAAATAAGTTCACTTACATCCCGTTTTCACTTGGGAATTAATCGACATTCTCTTATTCATTACATAGTCATTGAGTCATTCGAATATACATTCACTCATTCAGCCATTTAGATATTTATCCAATTATTCACTTTAAAAGAATCTTTTTATTTCTACCACACTTACTCTTAAGGTTTAATTTTTTCTCTCTTTTATTTTTAATATATGTTATGACATGAACAATTACAATTTAGTCCCTATTTTCACTTAAGTATAAAAGTTATTGTAACACCCTACTCTCATCCATATATTCGTACATTATATAGAAATACTAGTCAGATATTCATATATATCAATTAATCCAAAATTATTTACTAAAACAATAATAACTCTAAATATAAAATGCCAGGCATTAAATATAAAATCATTCTACCTTGGTTTATGCAATTCCAATATCTTTATGTACATGCCATTTGAAATTTTTTCTTCATATCTTGAAATCTTCTGTTCCTGTGCGTAGTCAAAAATCGCACGCTAAGCAACTATGTGCTTAGCGGTAGATACAACTACGCAGAATTTCATTCAATTAAATTTTTATTTTCAATTTCTATTATCCTAGGCAATTCTATTTGTATGACTGACTTTATCTTCTAATATTTTATTGATTTAGTTTTGATACCATTAAATATGTTATTATTTTGATCTCATAAATATGTTAGTAATAACTTAAATGACCTATTAGAAGTGAAAAATAAGTGTTCTGACAGTTTTGAAATTTTTGATTTTGAATCGGTTGCACAGGCCTTCGGAGTTAAAAGTATACCGAAATGATATCGGAATGAGCTGAAATTTTTATCATATATTTTTGAATATATAGTGACATTCAGGGAAAAATTTCAGGACAATCCGATATCGAGATCGAAAATTCATATTTCGGAGTGAAAAACCAAAATCGAGTCATTAGGAGGGTCAAATCCGAGAATTTGACCATGATATTTTACATGAGATGATATTTTGATGTAAAGATCATGTGTATGTGAGATCATAAAGGTAGGATAAGCCTAAGTGTCTATATGAGTGACAAGTGGCCAATTTTAATGCCATTGGATTCAATAGTGAATGAATGAATCTTAGCCTCATTTGGCACACTTAAAGTAGCATATAAAAGGGACAAAGGGTTTGGAAATCTCCTAGAAAATTGACCATCTTCACCTCCTTTCTTCAGCCAAACCGAAATCTCCATTTTCTCTCTTTTTTCTCCATTTTCATCTAGCCAAGCCTCATTCCTTTGAATTTTCAGCTCAAATTTTATCCTTAGCCTCATAATTTATTTCTCTTTACATCTGAAAATAGCTTGTATCAAAAATAAGCCAAGAACACTAAGGAAAAAGGTAAGAGATAGTAAGAAAATTTTATGATTTTATGAGATTTTGATGATATTAGTGGGAGATATTATATGGGCATGTAGGTATTGATTAGAAGAGTTGATTTATAGTTTTAAATTGCTTAAATTTGTGATAAAAACTCATGAGCTATCCTTTTCCATTTTCGGCCAACAAAGAAAATTTAGGGGTAAAGGAGAAAGCTTGAAGGAGAAGGGATGAGAAAGGAAGAATAGGAGATTTTAGACCATCAAGAGGTATGTGGATACAAACTACACTCAATTTCATTTAAATTATGAATTTTTGGTATAAATTTTACATTATGTAACAATATGAAATGGAAGAATAGTGTGAAATTATTTAAGGTAACATTACAAGACCATGATTAAATATGAAATGAACATAAAAATACAAAAAAAATAATTAATTAAGAGTAAGAGCTATAGTGGCCGAATGGGAATCCTAAGAATATTAAGTAAAATTTTGATGATTTATAAAGTATTAAATAAAATTTTAGCAAAATAATAGTGATTAAATGTATTAAAGTGAAATTGAGTTAAAAATATTAGATGTGTAAGGAATTATGTATGAAACATAATGATGTTCATATAGAGAATTAATTGATATTAAGAAAAATGAAGCATAAATTGGTATATTATCCTATAAATAAATATTAAAAGTATAAATAGCATAGATTAAAGCATAAAAATATTTATGGTTGTAAAAAGTATATAATGGTTGAAATATATATTTAATGGGATGTAAAATGTATAATTGATGTTTAGTAAAGTAATTAATAATAATTAGGCAAAATAAGGCATAAAAATATAATAATATTGATTAGAATGAAAAATGAGGAAGGTACCTAATTATGTAATAATTACATAATGTGAAAAGTTAATAAAACTTGAAATTTACCATGTGTAATTATTTCACTTCACCATGAAATGAATATAATTAGATATATAGTTATGTATGTCATGAAGTTGGAGTGAGAAGCAATTCATTAGTGGAAAATCTCTTGATTGCCGAATGATGAATATGAGTAAATTTTATGGTTTAGTCACAATTATATGATAATGAGCATTTATGTGATGAATGCATAATTGATGAGCTTAATTAAATGTGTTTGTGAGTATGATTTGACAAATAATAATAATAATAATAATAATAATAATAATGAAAAATAATAATATAGAAATGTGATAAGAAATAAAATTTAATAATACCCTTAGTGTCAGTGAAAAATCCAGTTCTTTGGATAGTATGGCTAGCCATAAGAATTTATTCCACGGGATATCATGAGTTTATATGATAGTTGTTATCAGAAATGACTATGATATATGAGATTGGATAGCCGGCTTATTATATGCATTAGTACTGAAATTTTGGTGTCGCACCTAATGGTGGGATTCCCCTAGTACACCATATCTACGTCTCGTTTATCCAGTTCGTGGTTGTCCACGGCTAGGGGAAAAATGATAATTTTATATAAAATTGGGATAAAAGAGTAATTATGATAACTTAGATGCCATAAATGTAAATAAATAATAAATAATATGAAAAATAAGATCAATATGATAAGTAAGGGGCAAAATCATAATTACGTGATAGAATAAGGGTAAATTGGTTAATTAAAGCAAAAAGAGTAAACAATGAAGTTAAAATAGTTAAATACGACAAAAATGGGGTAAAATTGTAATTAGCCAAAAGTTTGGAGACTAAATTGTAAATTTGCCACCTTTGAGAAATTCAAAGGACTAAAATATAATTTGTACATTGGAAATAAAATAAAAGTCAAATAAATTCAAATGAGTCAAAATATAAGTTAAATTGGAGGAAAAGTTAACCAAAGGACTTAATTGAAATTTTTACATGAAGTTTGGCAAATAAATGAAATTTAGTAAGAAAATAAATAAAGAAAATTGTAAATGCAAGTAAAAGAATATTAAAGTGAAAAACATAAATAATAGGCTTAAAAAGTATGAAAATCTAATTATGTAATTAAGCAGGGGTGAAATCATAATTTTGAATATTAATATACCAATTAAAGAAATTAATTTGATTAGGCAAGTTAAGAAGGACAAAATTGTTAATAGTAAAAACCTTAAGGATCAAAATGTAATTTGTTACCATAAGAAAAATTCTAGGGTCTAAATTGTTATTTATGTACTTAATTTAAATTAAAGACCAAAAGAAGTCAACAAGTCAAAATTATAGTAAAAAATGGTCAAATTAAGGAAAAGTCAACGTTAGGGACTAAATTGAAATTTTCACTTAAGTATAGAAAAATTTTGAAATTAATTCGAAAGGATGAGTGATAAAGAAATTTAAAGTAAATTATAAGTATAATAAGAATAAATCGTGAATTTATATAATAGGAGGAAATTATAAAAGTTTAATTATGATTTTTCTATTTGATAAAGAGAGAAATGAAATTTAATAAGAAAAACTATATAATCAGAATAAAGAAAAGTAAAGAAGATCAAATGAATTAAAACGAAAATAAATAGAATTAAGGACAATAGATAGTGAGCTCAGGGATCTAACCGAAATGTTACATCCGACTAAAGATTATATATATATATATATATATATATATATATATATATATATATATATATATATATATATATATATATATATATATCATTTAGTGCTAAAGAATTAAGTATAAGAGAGTAAAGACAAGAAAATAAATTCATAATTTAATTAAGTAAAACATGATGAAATAAAAGATCCGATTATTAAATTATAATTTGATATTAAAGAGGTAATAAACATAGACAAGAAAAAGTAAAAAGAGAATTTGAATAAATTGTTATAAATAATGGATGAAACTGTAGCATGGTCAAAGAAAGAAAAATAAAATATGAACTGGTAGAATGAACTAAAGAATGGAATTAATGATCAAATTGATAGAAAAAAAAAGTCTCATGACGAGAAATATTCAAAGAGAGAAACGAAGGGTAAATTAGCAATTTTGAGAAAAATAATTAAAGAAATATCGATTTAGCTAGACAGAAAAATTTAAGTTGTAATTCAAACAAAAATAAGAACCTAATCAAAAATATAAAAGGAAAAGAGTAAATAATAGGAGAATGAGATAAGACAAAGTATGAATTAACAAATGAAAGAAAAAGAGTGGAAAGAAAATAGGAATGGAATTTCACAGCTAATGAACTTTGACTAGTAAAAACTTGCTTTATACATTATAGTGAACCAATATAGAGTTCCAAATAAAGTAACAAAGGAAGGATAGTTTAAATTAAGAGACAAGCAAGGACCAGTAAATAATAACGAAAATTGCAGGGGCAATAGCATAAATATAAATTAGAACTATTATAACAAATCAATAAAATATTAGAAGATAAAGTCAGTCATAAAAATAGAATTGCCTAGGATAATAAAAAAAATAGAAATTGTAAATAAAAATTTAATTGAATGAAATTCTGCGTAGTTGTATCCACCACTAAGCACATAGTTGCTTAGCGTGCGGTTGTTGACTACGCGTAGGAACAAAAGATTTCATGATATGAAGAAGAAATTTCGAATGACATGTACATAAAGATATTGGGATTGCATAAATCGAGGTAGAATGATTTTATATTTAATGCCTGGCATTTTATATTTAGAGTTATTATTGTTTTAGTAAATGATTTTGGATTAATAGATATATGTGAATATCTGACTAGTATCTCTGTATAATGTAAGGATATATGGATGAGAGTAGGGTGTTACAGTTATATTTTTTATCCTTATCTTACCATATAATACGGTTCATACACAATTTCGTTTTTCAATTAACATTCCATTTGCTAAATTATAATTTTGTCCTTGCACTTTCGTTAAACTAGAATGGTGTTTTCTTTTATCCTTTATTTACACTAATGCCACTACTTATCTTTACTTTTCCACTAAATTTCTTATTTGATATGTAACTTATCATTTTATTTTAATTACACCACTTTATGGCAAATTATATACGGATCCCTAATTTTTCAATTAATTACTATCATTTTTACATCTCATTTATAATTTTGCCATTAGTTCACTTATTTTCAATCCAAATCCATTATTTGGCATACAAATTACCAATTAGTGCCTATTTTTTCATTTCCGTGTCAAATTTTTTTTTAGTTCTCCAATACTACAAAAGCTTACTTTTAAGCTATTCTTTCACTATTTTATCATTGTTATTCATACATTCATGACTTTATCACTTTTATCCATTAAATTTACTATTTGGGTAAATTATCATTTTGGTCCTAAAATTTTCATTTTCTTTAATATCAGTCCTTTTTCACTCTCATTTTCATTTATATTTCACTTTTTGCACTTTTAAGTCACTTTTACCATTATACCCCTAGTAAAATTCCGACAGAAATCTTCAGACCGAATATACGGGATGTAGATCCCATGGACCTATAACATTGCAATAGGGGATGACCTCGAAAGACCAATCCATCTCAGATCAGATTAGAACAAAACAATCAGAATAAAAACCCTGGGAGATCATTACGATCTTACCATAGCAAAGCAAGTCGCCATGACTTGCACCGCGGTATGGATGTCCCTATGACTAGCTAATTATATCCTGAACTAGATTTTAACCGTCGGACCACTATTAAGGGCAACATTCTTTGCTCATTTCAGAATCACTTTTCACATTTCTGATATTTTCATTTTAGTACACTGTTCGTTCAATTCTTTCATTTCAGTATATTGTTCATTCGGTTCTTTCATCACTTTTACACATCTGACTTTTCACTTGCTTTTACATTTCAATACATTAGTCATTCAACTTTTCCATCACCTTTGCACATATTATAAATGATCTCATTATAATTCACCATTTTCACTTATTTTGTGAATTATTTCACCATAATTCAATAATTTTGTTTTAAACATAATATAATTTCATTCTAAAAAATATTTATATAAATTTCATAAATTCTAAATAAATTCATGAATACTTCTTTTCATGTTTAAATTTATTTTAGGCCATTACTCACCATATACTCATACATTATGCCTTAGTATATAATAAGGGTTCATTTTTTTATTTGTTATCTTTATTTTTAACCCTATTAGCAGCTTTAATTTTAATCTTTTCAATCTACTTATTTACTTTCCAATCTTTTTACATTTTATTTCGCTCTCTGCTCTCTTTATTCTTTTTACAAAAAACTTATTACAATATTATTATACAGTTATTCATTATCTTACTTACTTAGATCCTTACTACTATTAATATTTTCAAATCATTTAATTTTATTTATTAATAATTTAAATTCTATTCCTTAATGTAATGGCTTCAACACCGAATTAATCGTGAATAGTATTTTTTGATAGTAAACAGTACTTTCGTGCTGAAAAATACACCTCGAATGTGAAAAATATTTTATTTGACTATCGAAAAATATTGGTCACGGGTAGTCCGAAATTGAAATTTGAAGTGAATTTGAGATCAAATAGGCCTCCAAAATTCAAAAATACGAAAAATGATACAGTTCGGTTTGAATCAATGTTATTGAAATTGGACCTGATAAAAAATCGGAGATACAAATGGTTCTTGATTTAACTAGTTCAATAGGGTTCAACTGAGTTTTTTACTTTTTTAAAATAATTTTATTTTTAAATTTTTTTTATAAATATTATGAGAATATAACTATATAAAAAAATAAAAAAACTTTAAAAAAATGCATTTATCATCCAACATTAATAATACAACAATATTTTCAAGTTATTTAATATTCATAACAAATATTTAAGATAGATATAGTAAAAATATTGCAAAGATTCAAAAATATTCATGAATTATAAATTATAATTTTTATTTTATTCATAAAAAATTACCTAAATTTCAATTATTTTGTATTTATATTTATATTTTATTTTTTTCCAACAAAAAAAATTGTTGCATATATATTTTGGACAAAAAATGATTTTTCTGATTCAAACCGTTTTTTCCTGGTTTTCACCTGATTTTATCCAATTTCTGGTTGGTTTTCACTGGTTTATCCGATTTTTG
Organism: Excoecaria agallocha; assembly: GCA_037975025.1. Lineage (NCBI taxonomy): Eukaryota > Viridiplantae > Streptophyta > Magnoliopsida > Malpighiales > Euphorbiaceae > Excoecaria > Excoecaria agallocha. Next base: position 3,488,900 of record CM075822.1, on the reverse strand, counting down.
GCCTGTTCATACCAGTTCCTCACGATTTTTAGCCAGTTTGATATTTATACATTGAATCAACCGGATAGACTGTCGGTACACGGTTAAACCGATCCAATCGGATGATCCGATCCGATTTTAATAACAGTGGTTTGAATATAACTAGGTTGACCTATGTTTGACCGAGTTGTTAAAAATAGCAAATGAAGTCTAAAAATTGCATACATACCTAAAATAATGTGTATAATATTTTAGTTGTAAAAAATAAATTTTTCGGTAACACCAGTAGTGGTTGAACCAGACCAGTCTAATTGAACCAAATGAAAAATGACTCCGATTGAGCTAAAATTTTATTGACTCCTATTGGGCTAAAATTTTGTATACAATCTATTTTTGATGTGATACGAGTAATGGAATTAAATTTGAGATAATTTGAATTTGGAAAGTGGAAGAAATTAATTAAAATCGCTTATTGGGTCATTAGTGGGCTTAGTTTAGCTTAGATTAAATCTACTATTTGGCCCAAGTCCAGTTCTGCTCATTTTTTGCCAGTATGGATGGATTATCCTTTGACTAAACTGGTAGAAATCTACATCAATGAGATAGTGAGATTACATGGAGTGCCATCATCCATCATTTCTGACAGGGATCCTAGGTTTACTTCTCGTTTTTGGAAAAGTCTACAAGAAGCTCCAGGTATAAGGCTCCATTTCAGCATAGCATTTTACTCTCAGACAGATAGCCAATCAGAGCGAGTAATTCAAATTTTGGAAGACATGTTACGATGCTGTGTTTTAAAGTCTGGTAGCAGTTGGGAAAAATATTTGTCTCTTACAGAGTTTGCCTACAATAATAGCTACCAATCTAGCATAAAAATGGTTCCTTTTGAAGCCTTGTATGGAAAAAAAATGCAGAACCCTTTTGTATTGGACAAAATTGAGTGAAAAAAAACTTGTAGAATCTGACTTGATTCGTGATTTAGAAGAAAATATGCAGATCATCAAAGGGAGATTGAAAGAAGTCATGGCTCGTTAGAAATTCTATACAGATCTGAAGAGAAAAGATATAGAGTTTCAGGTTGGAGATAAAGTTTTTCTGAAAGTATCTCCATGGAAGAAGGTTTTGAGATTTGGCAAAACAAGCAAGTTAAGTTCGAGATTCATTGGCCATTATGAGATACTTCAGCGAGTAGGTCCCATAGCTTACCGATTAAAGCTACTATCGGAGTAGGTCCTATAGATGCATGATGTATTCCACGTGTTGATGCTTCATAGGTTCAAGTCTGATCCTATTCATGTGATCACACTAGAAGAAATTTAAGTGCAGGTCGATATAACCTATGAAAAAAGATCGGTGAGGATCCTAGCTAGGGATATTAGATATCTCAAGAATAAACAGGTTCCACTAGTGAAGATTTTATGACACCATCACAATGTGGAAAAAGTTACATGGGAACCAGAAGCTGTTATAAGATAACAATATACTCTCCTCTTCAATACAGGTAAATTTCGAGGATGAAATTTCTTTTAGTAGGAAAGAATTGTAATGGTCTTAACACCGGATCAGCAGTAAATAGTATTTTCTGATAGTGAATAGTACTTCTAGGCTAAAAAGTATACTGGAGGTAAAAAATATTTTATTTGACTATCAAAAAATAGTAGTCATGGCTACTCCAGGATTAAAATTTAAAGTGAATTTAAAGTCAAATAGGCTTCCAAAAGTTAAAAATACGAAAACAAAATGGTTTGATTTGAATAGTAAGTAGGTTGATTTAGGTTTGATCGAGACATTAAAAATAGCAAATGAAGTCTAAAAATTGCCAAAAATTATATATATACCTAAAATGATGTGTAAAATATTTTGGTTATAAAAAGTAAATTTTTCGATAACACAAGTAGTGGTTAAATTAGATCGATCTGATTGAATTGGATTGGAAACTAACTTCGATTGAGATGAAATTTTGTGTACAATCTATTTTTGATGTTATAAGAGTGATGAAATCAGATTTGAGATAATTTGGATTTGAAAAGTGGGAGAAATTAATTAAAATCGCTTATTGGGTCATTAGTGGGCTTAGGTTAGCTTGGATTAAATCTACTATTTGGCCCAAGCCTGTCTAAGAGACATTTAAGGGATTGAAAAATCTATAGGAGACAAAAATTTTTACAGCCTTTATCTCTCTCTCCCTTGACCAAACTTCTCTCTTATATTCCTTTCTCAAATTTCTTTCATTTTACTCTTAAATCCTCACTAAATTCATGCATAAGAAAGAAAGTCCTACCTCTCTAGATCATTACCTAACTCTCTATCATTTGATTTGAGAAAAAGAAGCAAGAGAAATCAAGAGATAAAGCTTTAGGTGTCAAAGTGAGGTAAGTGAAATTCATGGGTTTAAATTGGTTTTAAGGTGCCTACAAGTATTTTTAGGTGCCTAGAGTTCATTTATGACATTATTTTGAGCATTTGAGATTAAAAAATAAGGGTTTTAATGAGTAAAAATTTCAGCCATGTAAGGTGTGCAAGGAGAAGAATAAGTTTCCAAGGCAAAGGAAAAGGAAAAGAAAGTTTAGGTAAGGTTGAGCCAAGAGAAAATGTTAGTGACTAATAAATGATCATATTTTCCTTAATTTTGCATGATTTTCCTTTATGTAACTTAGAAAAAATTTAGAAAAAATGTGTATAATTGAAATTGACATTAGAATATTGAAATAAGATCTTGAATAAGCCTATTAGGAAGCTTAATTGAATTTAAAAGTATGTGTAAGGTTGAATCTCTTGGTTGGCTAAATGATGTTCCAAAAGAAATTAATGTGTATATTGTGTATTTAAATGAAATTAAGCCATAAAATAATTATAAGGATGAAATAATATGTTCATGAATTTTTGTAAAATTTATGAAAATTAATTGAATATTTTTAAGAAGAAATTTGGTTATATACATAATGAAATTGTTGAATTATTGTGAAATAATTCATTAAATAAGTAAAAAATGGCGAATTATTGTGAAATAATTCACAAATTATGCAAAAAGTACTGAAAATTTGACTAACAATGTACTGAATCGAAAAAATAATTGAACTGTTAAAAATCTGAAAAATGATTTGAAATTAAGTAAATTTTTGCCTTTAGCAATAGTCGGGCAGCCAAACTTTAACTCGGGATATAATTGACTAGTCATAAGGATACTTATACCGCGATGCAAATCATGTCGACTTGTTTTGCTATGGTAGGATCACTGATCTTCCACAGTATCTATTTGTTCTGATATATGCTATGTGAGAAATGGTCCTTAGAGGTTATTGCTCAATCTTTATGTGGTCCTGCGGGATCTACTAGGGGCATTGTGATAAGAATAAGTTAAAAGTACAAAAAGAAAGTTAAAAGTGAAGTTTAAAGTAAGAAATGACCTAATTGAAAAGAAATAAAAAGTTTAACGGCAAAACGGTAATTTTTCTAAAAATTGTACTTAATGAGTAAGAGTGATTAGGAAATAATTAAAAAGGATAAAATGATAATTTAATAACCAAACAGTCCAAAAATAAACTTTTGTAAAGTATAGATACTAAAATGTAATTTTACATAAAAAGTTAAAACAAGAAACAATTAATTATTTTATATGCCAAAAGTTAATTGAAAAGTGAAAACAAGAAAATTAATGACAATTTTGTAACTTAAACATTAAGGACTAAATTGAAAAATTACCAAAGTTTTAGTATTGAATTAAAAAGACTGTTAAAATATTGAAAAGTGCTTTTTGATATGAAAAATGGATAATTTTGCATAATTAGTGTAATTTTCATGTTGCGAAATACTATAATTTTTAGTCACTACTGGGTATATTTAATACTTAGCACATAAGATTTACTGTGAGTGTAACACCCTCGACCCGGCCAGTTGAAAGACCTAAGTGTCGGATGTCACATGCGAGTTTGAATCACTTTGAGAGGATCAACTCTAAGATATGTCTAAATTAAAAAAAATAATTAATTTAACATATTATTTATTCTATCAAAATTTCAACAAAATCTCCCCTTGTTAATGGCTATTTCCTGAGGAAAAGAAAATATAAAATATTTCTAAGATTATATAATTACTTTTAGAATCTCAATTACTTTTCACTTCAAAAGCTATTAATTTTACTATGCAATTAAATAAAATTTCGGCAGTATAACAGCTTAAAATTCATGCTATCCAAACCTGCAAAAACTTAATTTTACACTCCCAATATCATTCATCCAACTCTAGAACTTCAATCAACAACACAACACTTTTATAATTTCATCTCAACACAATCACAACCACTCAAGTACAGTTCATATAGAATTCATTCACGCAACTCACTGAATTCATATAATATTTAAATAAATGCCCATTTACAATAAATTCTTATAATCCATTACATGGTTTATACACGTATTAAAAATTTCTTTATATACATGTTACATTAACACAATTTATATCATTGGCTTCAACATAAAAACTTAGTTCACCGTAATTATAAACATTTACTTATATACACTATTATATAAATAAAAATTTCATCCCCAGGATTCAAACATAATTTAGTTCGGACTTGAGATATTAATTCTCAAGCTTTCTACGTATCCCATTTAGGGAATCAGAACCACGTAGTTCTCCAAGTCCAAGACTCAATATAGTACTTTAAATAAGTAACCATTAAATCTGGTTTAGACAAGAATATCGCTTGTCACTTTTCAAACACTTACAGATACATATCTGTATTATACACATTCCTAATTACACCATACTACTCCAGATTGTGTAACACACAAGTAATCACAATACAAATATATATATATATTCAATACCAATCATCATTACTTGTAATTAATCGTAATTCAAATTAATCACATACAACAATATATAATATACGTCTAATAGTCATAAGATTCAAAATTCAAAATGCATACTTACACAAGAATCAATGGGGAAGCTTCCTATGTAATTAAAATAAACAAGCTCTTTAAAAAATATACTCAATTACTTATAGCTTATTTAAAATTAAATCGGTAACAAAAATTATCTGCTCAAGGTGAAAATCAACTCTTGATTTACTTAATTTATTTGCTGATTAAAATCAGACGGTCACAACCAATAAATCTTAAAACATTCACAATCAGTTATATACACGCGCATATATATATATATATATATATAATTGTAACAGCTCGGATCGCTGTCGCTAGTGGATATTGTTCGCTTTGCCACCTGTCACTCCACACGTCTGCTTTCGAGATCGTGCCAGAGCTAGGCGACGCACGATTTTGTTTTTAAGGTACCCTATATGTCTATTTTGGAGACCATGCCGGAGCCCTCAAAATGCGTCTTCCAGTGCCTCCACATGTCTGCTTTGGAGATCATGCTGGAGCACTAATCAATATTGTCCTCTTTGGGCGTCACATGTCTGCTTTAGAGATCATGCCGACCCCTCAGTGCCTTCACATGTCTGCTTTAGAGATTATGTCGGAGCACTAGTCAATATTGTCCTCTTTGGGTGTCACATGTCTGCTTTAGAGATCATGCCGACCCCTCAAGGTTTTGTTTGCCGCTGCTCCATATGTCTGCTTTTGAGATCATGTCGGAGCTCTTTGGGCGTCACATGTCTGCTTTAGAGATCATGCCGACCCCTCAAGGTTTTCATACAATCTATTTAATGTAATATATTTACTATAAATTTAAATACATACATATATATATACATATATTTATACACATACATATGTGGATCGAGCTCTCGGAGCCATCCAGTCCACAATTTAATTTAATTACATCTACCGGAAGAGCTCTCGAAGCCATTCAATCCGATGATTGTCAATTAATACATATACTTCATTAAAACTGTATAGCATAGTAACATACTATTTTCTTATAATCACGGTTTCACAAAGAGATAACATGAAACCACAAGCTAAAATGAAGTGCGTTTAATAGTAACAAAAATGGTTCTAGTTTGTTAACCTTCACCAACTACTAACTAAATAAATAATATACACTAGGTTGCCAAGTAAGAGTTACTTACCCAAACACACCTTGTAGTCTACTGATTTGTTAACTTAAGCTTATTTGTTCCTTCAAATTTTGTTACCTTCCCAACTAATCATTAAGTGCATAAACTCAATGAATTTTCCTGTAACTCTTATTTTGCCCAACACATATCAATTGTGTTAGTTTACTCAAACATTGTTCATGGCATTAATTGTGTAATATATATATATATATATATATATATATATATATATATATATATATATATATATATATATATTAACTTTATACGTATTTACTTGCCTAAAAATTCAACTACATTATAATTTACCACAATTCAGTTATTACTTGAGTTTGACAGTATAATCTCAATTACCTCCAAGTTACTATATACTACTACTAGTTAAAAGCACAATGTAATCTCTTGATTTAATAAGCAAATTGACAACATAATAATACTTATTAAAAATAAGTCAAATTATAAAAAGGAAATTAATTAAATCTATTTAGGCCACCAATCACTTCCCAAATTCTTACTTCTAAACCATTTATCAACTAATCAAAGGTAAAATTATCAACCACATACCATTAGCTGAAATTTAAAATTTTTTTTTCATACTGTCCCTCACAGGAGCCTTGCCGGAGTTTGGTCGGTGCTTCACCGGCGCTTTATCGGTGCTGTCCTCCATGGAGATCAAAGCTCTAGCATCTCACTGCAAGTCACCACATGCCAAGCTGCCGTCGTAGCTGATCGAAAACTGAGGTGGAAGGAGGCGGCACTACAGCTCCGATCTCTCTCTTGTCGGCGCGTGGGGAGAAACGACAGCCAGAGGAATGATCCTCTCACCCTCGGGGACGCACCATTGTTGCCTGAATCACCGTCCACCGTCGTGAGTTGCCAGAGAGGGAGGGAGAGCTTCCATCGTGATGAAGAGAAAGAAGCAGGAACGGCGCCATACACGGGGAACAGATCGACGAGTGAGGATGCGGAGCGATGGCGGAGGGGTCGCTGGTGATCTTCGCCGTCAATCGGCGATGAGGGAGGTGGTGACATGCCCTTTTGCCTCCTCCGATCTCGATCCCCTCTTTCCCTCCTCCCTTTTTTTTTGCCATGAGGTCTTCCCTGGGAGATTCTAGAGACCTCCTCTGACTTTCTTTTTATTTTTGTCATGACCATTATTAACTAACTTAATTTATGTATTAATTTTATTTTATTTATTTATTTATTTTTTTTGGATCCTTATAACTCGGGGCGTTACAATGTGCAGGTATAGAAGATGAGCTGGAGCAATAGTACACTTGGGTGAAGAATTTTGAAGGACTAAAAGTTATTTATTTTGTATTGGCATGTATAATTTTGTAATAGTTGAAGTAAAAGAATTTATTTGTATTGGTACAATGACTGTATATATGTAAATATATGGTTGGCTAGTGTGGATGGTCTGTGTATGATTATGATGAAGTTGAGTATGTGGATGAGATGTATATATTATTTATAAACTATTGTGCCTCTGAGAGACTGTGAAAATTATTTATGTTTCAGAGGGCTAGTTAAGTTTATAACAATTATATTATCGAATTTTTGTAAAATTTAACAGTTATAGGACAGCGACAAGCCGAACTTATGACATAAGTAATGGATAAGCATTAATAAATAAGAATTTGTATGGTTAAGAATACGATGTTTAAGTTAAGAAAGGAAAAAAAATTTCGGCCAATCGCTTAAATCTGTAGATCTGTAATAGTAAGGATGTTACATTTAACATGACTTAATTTCTATTTAGTCCCCTATAGCCCCTTAAATTACGATTTTATCTTCCACCTATATTTTCGTGTAAGGAATTACCATTATTTCTTTCTTTTTCACACTTAAACTTTTATGTAGGAAAAAATATTGTTTAGTCCCTGAACTTCATTGCTTTACAGCTTTAGCCCTCTAGTTCACTCTTATTTGCAAAATTGCCATCTGTTCTATACTCTATATTTTTAATTTATTATACTTTTATGAAACTACAATTTAGTTCTTAAAACAACTAAATTACCATTTTATTCTTTTTCCTTAATATTTTGCAAAATTATAATTTGCTTTGAACTTTCAATTTCTTTCATTTAAATCTTTTATCTATTTAACTATATCATTTTCAATCTTTTCATTATTTTCATTTCATCTTATGTTAAACACTATTAATATGCATTTATTATTTATCAATATTTGGCATATTCCCCAATTTGTTCTTAATATCCATCCGGTCTAATATAATATAATCCATTTTAATCATCTTTATAACAATTTAATTACTTAAATCACTCACTCTCATGTTCATTATCATAGATCCATACTTAATTAACATAAAAATCACAAAATCATTAAGAATTTCCTAAGCATACCATTCGGCCATAAGAGGTCTTCCACTTAAATTTATTTTCCTTTACTATTGAATCATTCAAAACACCACTTTTAATCCTTTTAGTCATTTCTATAGCAATTATTTCAATTATTCATGCATTAATCATATACAAGCATAACACACATAACCACAAATCAAACCAAATAAATGAAAATTAGGGGATATTGTATCCACTTACCTTAGATTCACTTTCTCTACACTTTAATTAATCTTCCTCTCCTTAGCTTTACTTTATCAATCATCATCATTTCCTTTATAAATTCTAAATGGCCAATTATATAAAGGTATAAAATCATTATTTTCTTTGCTCCAAAATTAAATCTAACATCACAAATGAGCTCTACATACCTTAATCTATCTATATAAACCTTTAAATCAAATTATAGAGCTTGATATCTCATACCTCATTTTTGATACATAACTTGATAAATCTTGATTTTTCACTTCAATTACTCCAAATTGAGCTTAGATATGGTCACCATGTGAAAGATAAGCCTTGATTTGCTCGAGAGAGTGGAATTTGGTGAAAGATTTAGAGAGAAAAAATAAAGAAATTCTTGAAAGGTGGAATGACCAATTTGGCCAAGAAGGAGAAATGGGAGAGAGGGAGAAGCTGGATGAATTCTCTATAAAATTGCATATTTTTTGGCTCTTTATAAGGTTGATTTGGGCTGGCCTTAGTTCAACCAAAAGGGTTGGGCCTAATTAAGCCCAATTCGATTTTTAAGCTCATTAACGTACTCTAAATTATTTCTCTCTCTTTCCATGATCAAATACACTCAATATCAATTTCATAATTATTAAAATAATAAATTAAATCTCTATGAAAATTTTCAGTTCAATCGGAGTCCATTTCTGATCCGATTCAATCAAATCGATCCAATTACCCAACTTTTCGTGTTACCGTAAAATCATTTTTTTATTATCAAATATTTATAAATACTAATTAGAGACCAAATGAAATTTTCTAAAATTTTTAAAGATCATTTGCTATTTTTAAAGCCTCGATCAAATCTACGGTCAACTAATTACTATTTAAACCGATATCATTATTTTTATCTTACTTTCTGTGTTCAAAAATTCCTAAAACTACTTTCATAATTCTCAAAATATATTCATTAGATTTCACAAATATTTTTGAGTCAATCAGAGACTGTTTTTCAATCTGGTTCACTTCTACCAGTCTAATAATTTAATTTTTAAAGTCACCAAAAAATTAATTTTCATTATCATATAATTTTACTTATCAATGTGAGCGCGTCCATATTTTTATATTATTTTTCTGAGATCTGTATCATATTATATGGTCCAGTTAAACTAGGTCAAATTGGTCATATTCCAAATTTGAAAGTGACTTAACTTCCTAACATATTTTTGAGGCCCAAACGACCTCCATTTGACCCCAAATTTGAACTATTAACTCCTACTGACATGCTCTTTTCAATAATCAAATAAAATATTTTTCGACTTTGAAAGGTACTATTCACCCCGGTATACTATTCACCATCAAAAAATATTATTTCCAACTAATCTGATATTTGGGTCATTACATTCGCTCTAAACTAATATCCACTTCAATGGCAAGAAAATGATAGTCCTCTATGAGGCTGACATAGAGACCGAAGTCAACATTCCATTGTGTCCCAATTTGAGATAGCTTTCTCGAATTACTACGACATCACCGTAGGGTAGCTTCACCTCAATGCCTGGTGAAATATCTTAGCCCTACAAATTTGGACAGCTGAACATGGTATAGACCTCATTACTAGACTATTCAGAGCAACATATGTGGTCGGCTTGCGAATAGCCACTGAAGACCATCACTATGTCCAGGCCCGAGCTGGATATGGCAAATTTATTGAAAAATCGAACTCTCTAAAGAACTGGGAAAACCACTTCTTCATTTTAAAGAGTAAGCAATATTACCCTGTTTGAACTTCTTGGGGGAGATTTGTCAACAAGAATGATAATGTCTTGTTGTTGACTAAGGAGGAAGAGAAGACTTTAGCTCATTGGAAGGAGCTCACCAAAAACAAGAGGGATATACGTGACCAGCTTGATCCCTTTACTCTCAGAGGAGATCAAAAGAAATGAGGTAATGGATTTTATGCTTATTAGAAATAGAATCTAATATATTCTCCTTGTGCGTTTGTTTTGCAAATATAAAGAGGATGAACAAACCTAGCATGGCTGAAAAGATACGCCACATGAAAGCCAAAACTGGAATAAGTTAGGCTCAAATTGAGGCGAGCCAAGCCCAGCTTGTTGCTGCTTCTATTGAGAAATTAACCATGAGCCTTCCTACTCTGAGCCCTTCTACCAATAGTCCTTTAGCCAATGCCATCACCATTTCAGATGCTTATCTTCCTTCTGATCAAAATAGTCTGCCAGCTCTCATACCCGATCCTTCAACCTCCCGAGCTCTCAAAGGGGGATATAATCCTCCTCCCTATTTGAATTGGAAGGAGAGGCTCAATGCCCTGATCAACGAGATTTAAGGCTTCTGGTAGCAATAGAGGTGAGCTTACAGCTCGTCCAATTCAGACTTCACCAGCTTCTATCACCTGTTATCTTACATTTCAAATGAAGTAGCACCTCGAATGAACTTACACACTTAGAGCTTTTTCAAAGTCATATGGAGGCACCAGGTGGAGGTGACATTTCTGAACTTATTACCTTTGATTTTTGTAAATAGAGTCTTCCCAACTTAATTTTTATTTAAGGGACCATTCTTGAAAACATTATGATAGGCAAGCTGAACAGGCATGTTAGCCTGGTGAAGGAGGAGAAGAAGACTCTTGTTGAGCTAAAGGCAAAGCTTGAAGAGGTCGAGCAAAAGGGCAATAGTGCAGAGAAGAGAGCTTTGAAGGCTGAAGCCAAGATAAATGAAGATTTAAAGGCCTTCCATAAGTCCATTGAAACTCAAAATGTAGCTAAGGAAGTTGCTCGAAAATCTACCAAGGCCAAAGCCCTTTTGGCCAAGGAAAAGAAGGTACTTCAAGCTTTAAAGGCCGAGTTAGAGAAGAACTAAGTTAAAAAGGCTAACATTGAGAAGAAATACACCGAGCTCAAAGACTAGTTTATGGAGCTCACCATTGACAAGTGCATTGGCTTGGGTAAGAAGCTGACCGACGCTATAAAGGAGAAGTTTCCTAGCGATGACTGGTCTTGGACGGATGACGTCTATCTTGATGAGGAGTAATTAGGATTTTTCCATTGCAATTGTCAAGGCATATACTTGTAATCAAAATATTTTGAAATGAAACTGCTATTCTTGACTATCGAACTATATTTTTCTATTCATTTTAATTTATTCTTACATAGTGAAATCAATGCTTGGTGCATTGTCTAATTGTGTCAATAATGAACAATCAAATGTAGGCAATAATTACGAGCCAGATTAAAAGTGATAAAGCTTTAGGTGTTGTTACTAAACTAAGCTCAAAATAAATAAAGAGTGCTAAGAAATGTCGAGCTAAATTTTAAGATAGTGACAAAAATTGATAAGCCATTAAATAATGAATATTCTTGTGGAAAAACTATCGAGCTAAGCTATTCTTAACATTAATGAATATGCTCGTGGAGTAACTACCGGACTGAGCTACAAAACATAAAAAATGCTCATGGTGAGACTGTCGAACTGAGCTTAAAATAGAAAAAAGATGTATGTGGCAATCTTACTAAACTGAGCTAAAAATAGTAAAAAGATGCTTGTAGCAATACTGCCGTGGATAAACTGTCGGACTGAGCTATAAAAATGCTTGTGGTGAAACTGCCGATTTGAGTTGCATGTCACTGATAATATTTCTTCAAGTTGAAAATTCTTCATGAGTGCGATAAGATCTTTTTGGACATATCTTTGAGGTGGTAAGCACCAAAGTTCACAACTTTATGTACTTTATATGGTCCTTCCCAATTAAAACTCAACTTGTTAACACCAACTGCAGTCGCTGCTTCAATGGATTTTTTTAGGATGAGCTATCCCACTCACAACGCTCTTAGTCTTAACCTGTAATTGTAGTAAGATGCCATACATTATTTGTATGCCGTAACTTAGAGTTAGGCAAGCTTTTTCCTTTCTTCCAGCATGTCTAAATGGTGCAGCAGTCGATCTTTGTTAGACTCTTCTTCATATTGAGAAGTTCAAATGTTCGGCATTCCGATCTTACATGAAATGACTAATTCTACTCTATAAATGAGGGAGAAAGGTGTTACCTCTGTTAAAGGTCGAAGGGATGTTCAGTAAGCCCATAGTACATTGTTTAGTTCATTTACCCATAAGCCTTTAGCTTCATTAAACCTCTTATTGATCCTTATCAATATGGTTCTGTTTGTCACCTTCTTTATACCATTTGATTGAAGGTGATAAATCGAAGTGAATCTGAGCTGAATTTTAAACTTTTCACAGAAGTTCCTGAAATATTGGTAATCGAATTATTTTCCATTGTCAGTAATAAAAGTGTGCAGAATGCCAAATCTAATGATAATGGACTTTTGTACAAACTTGATTATATTTATCGGAGTGATGGTAGCCAAGGGTTCAACATCGACCCACATAGTCAAATAATCCACTGCCATAACCAAAAAGCTCATCTATCAATTTCCCACTATGCGAAATGCCATAGACTATATATCGGCATTTGTTGAACTGACTTTTGATTGATGATTTTACTGAAATATTGACATTTGTCACATTTTTGCACTAACTCCCTTACGTCACTTTCCATTTTTAGCCATGAACACCCCTGTAAAAGGGCCTTTAGAGCTATTGCTCGAGCGACTTTATGCGCACCGTAAATGCCTTTATGAATTTTTTTAGGACATAATTGCCTTCTACTGAGCTTAGACACAATGACCAGGGGTGAGAATAAAATTACCTGTATAACTTGCTATCTAGAACACATAGAGGCTAAACCACCAAACTATCCTGTACAACTTGTTATCTAGAATGGCATAGAGGCTAAACCACCAAACTATCTTCGTGACTTTAGTTTGATCTTTCAGAAGAGCACCTATGTCTAAGAATTGGTAAATTAGCAGTAGCTACACATTTATCTGCTTGCTAAGCTATACTGAAAAATTTTTGTAAGATGGCTGAAAGATGACAACCCATACTATATTCGCCATTTGTCTAGGGTTGTCGAGAGATGCTTACTTAGCCAGAGAATCAACTCCCTTATTTTCTTCCTAAGATATCTGTTTGATAGCCTATGGATTCTCACTTCTTTCTAGTTGAGATAATAAAGTGACCACAAGATCTTGGTACATAATCATTGTTTGATCCTTGGCTTTAAATTTATCGAGCATCTGATTGATGACCAATTAAGAGTTGAAATGAATGAGTAGGGAGTCCGACTTTAATTCCAGGGCAAGCTATACTCCAAAGCATAGAACTTCATATTCTGCAACATTATTTGATGTTGGGAAAGATATCTAAGCCATCCCTCAAGTAGAGATTCTACCTGGACTTGTCAAAACTATCCTGACTCTAGCTCCTTCGGAGGACACCGCTCTATCTACATATAAGTTCCAAGATGCTTGGGTGGAAGGGCATGTAGCTTAACTACGAAATCAGTTAGGACTTGAGCTTTCATTGCCAGAACTTAAGCTTAAGGGCTTCAAAAGCCAACTGGCACTCCAGTGTCCACTCAAAGTTCCTTAAATTTTCAATGCCTTATAGAATAAGAGGCATTATTTAGATAAGCAAAAGATAAATCTTACAAGAGCCTTGATTTTCCCATTCAATATTTGTACCTCTCTGATCAACTTCAGTGGCTCCGTTTGTAATATGGCTTCAATCTTGGTTGGATTGGCCTCTATTCCCCTCTAGGAGATCACAAACCCTAAAAATTTGCCAGACCATACTCTAAAGGTACACTTTTTTAGATTGAGTTTGAGATCGAACTTTCTGAGGGTTGAGAATATTTCTTTAAGTTTTTTGGATAAATTTGCCAATGTCTTACTCTTAACGATCATGTCATCAACGTAGACCTCCATATTATGACCTATCTAAGTGGTGAACAGCTTATTCATTAGTCTTTGATAAGTTGCACCTATATGCTTAAGATCGACTAACATCACTTTGTAACAGTAAGTTGCTCTATGGGTAATGAATGTTATTTTTCTTCGTCAATCAGACTTGTGGGTATTTAATGATGGCCAGTTAAGGCATTTAGAAAGGCATACTCTTTTGAACCAGCTGTGGAATCAACTAATTATATATCGATGTTCAACAATGGATAACTATCCTTGGGGCAAACCTTTTTGAGGTCGGTAAAGTTGAGGCACATCCACCATTTTCCATTAGCCTTTTCGCTAGTACTAAATTGGATAATCAGTCTAGATAAAACACCTTTCTAATGAACCCATTTTTCAACAAAGTATCAATTTCCTCATTTATCACCAACTATCGCTCTGGTACATGGTTGCGCTTCTTTTGCTTGATTGGCTTATAGCTCGGTTGTATATTCAGTGAATGAGATATGACTTCAGGAGAAATTCCAGTGATATTAGATGGTTACCATTAGTGGCGAAGCCAGATTTTACGATTAAGGGGGGTAAAAATTTAAGTTATGTTTAAAAAAAATATAACATAAATGTTATAAATAAATTATTAAATAAAAAAATATTCATTAATATATTTTAAAAAATTACAATTACACTCTACGAATTTGCATACCTTGATAGCAACAAATAGTGATTTCGTTATCAATAGCATTAAATACATTTTTTTCAATATAAGTGATCAAACAATCAAATCATCAAACATCTATGTATTCCTTATTTTGTTACGTAATCAATTTTTTACATATTTCATACCAAAAAATACTCTTTCAATTGTTATAGTTGTAATGGATAAAACAAGTGATAAAACGATGAGTTTATAAATCAAATGATATAAAAAGCCTTTTTTGTTTTTATCATTTTTTCAGCAAGATCATTAATTTCTATAATATTTTAAAACTCACTATTAGACCTCATATCAATGATATATATTTCCAATTGATTTTTAAGAATCATGAGCAGAATAGTAGAAAAAACTAATAGAATAAAATTAAGTAACACGGAGTAAGTTGCCTTTGTTATATGCAAAGAAGATCCCACCATTGTCAAATATTACAAATGGATATTTAATTTGTTCAATTTAATTTGTTCATATGTATTTAAAATGGACCTAAATTTTACAAATTACTCTTGAATTTAATTTTTCATGCTTTTAAAAGAATTAGAATTGAAAATAAACTCCACAAAAATTAATAAAAATATACAAATATGAAATATTGCTAATACTTGAGAGACATAAAAGTAAAAAAAAAAAATTACAAAACTAAATTACTAACATTTAACTAAAGATAATTTTTTATTGTAATTTTTATTTTTTCTCAAATTTAGCTGATTTTTGAAAAATTTAAGAAATAAAAATAGAGTTTTGTACTTTTATTTTTTATTGATCGAAAACTTAAAAAATAAATTAAAGATAAAGGGGTAAAAATAAAATTTTAAAGGGGTGTATATATATATATAATAAAAAATTTCAAAAATTAAGGGGGGCAATTGCCCCCCTTCCACTCAATGTGGCGTTGCCACTGGTTACCATATGAACACATCTGAATAGGAAGACAACAATGCTAGCAATGACTTCATATCTGAACTAGTTTTTTCGGAAGCTATCTTCATCACCTTCCGTGGTGGTAACTCCACTTTTTTCAATGAATCTATAGGTTTTTCCCTCCAGGTTGAATCAATAGGAACATCCATTATGTCTACCGGTAATGCTTGATTTGTCTCCTCAGCATAGTAATATATGTTTCCTAAGCTATATTCTAGTTTTCCTGAAGTATTATTATTCCTTATAGGGTAGGAATTTTAAGTATCAACTTCTGCATGGAGGTGTAAGGATGCACCGAGGCCAGGAGCCTAAAGATTGCATTATATGATAGTGGCATATTCACCACCATGAAAAAAGTTATGTAGGTCCTGACAATTGAATCACCTTCGAGCTATATAGGTAAGTTAGCTGTCATCAAAATACCGATCAATGGTACAGTTACTTCCTCTAGTGGGCATAACATTCTTAAAGCTTTAAAGGCTTATGAAGTAATTAAATTGACCACATTACTTGTATTAATTAAGATTCTTTGCACCAAGTAATCTCTAATCATTACTTCAACTACTAATGCATCATTATGAGGTTGTTGAACATGTTTTCCTTCCTGAGATGAAAATTGGATAACGCCTATCAAAACAGGTAAGCTGGTACCAAGGGAGAAAACTTCATTTGCTTTGCGCTTTTTGGAATCATCTAACATGTCTTAATGTTTTCCTTTTGTAATTCCATGGATGACTTTTGATGAGGATTTCTTACTATCATTACCTTCGCCCCATCAAATTGCCAAGGTGTTGATCATGTATCATCACTCTTGCTCCCTTTAACAAATTGCTTCAGTTGGCCCTTCATGATCTAATACTCTATCTCTTTCTTGAGTTGTCTACAATCATTGGTTTTGTGTCCCTTATCCCTATGGAAATCACGGTGGAGACTCTAGTCTTTGTTTAGATCCTCTCTCATAGGCTTTGGCCAGGAGACCAAGTCATTTTTCTTTATCCAAGATAAAATTTATACAGGAGAAGCTTCAATTTGGTGAATTGTTCTTCACTTCGGCTCCTTGAGTACTACTTTACGACAACATATGCTCTATTTAACCCTTTCATAGCTTGAAAATTATCCCTCTTTGAACTACCTATATCTCAACTTGCTCTCCTAGAATTCTCACTATCTTTTCTTGTTTGTGTGTTGTATCTCAGCCGTCGAGCTTTATACGTTTGTATGCATTTGTGAGCTCAGGTCATTAGTTTGATGAAATCACAAGAGGGCTTCTTACTCAACGAGTCGCTGAAACCTTGGCAACTCGTGTTTCTACCGAGCGTGTTGATGCCGACCTCTAAGTTCAGATTCTGAATATCAATTGCTATGACATTAAACCTCTCCACATAACTACATAAAGGTTCCCTCTTTTATCCTGGATGACCTGATGTAGATCGCCTGAAACCTTTGTTGGCTAGATAATAGCTATAAACTTTGCAACAAACATATCACTAAATTGCTGAAAATTATCAATTGAGTGTTTTTGTAGGTTTCTAAACCAGATTTTGGCGAACTCGGTCAAAGTTTGTGGGAAGACTTTGTAGAGGGTAGCATCTTTTGTGGTGTGGATCAATATAGAGTGGTAGAACTACTCTAAATGAGCTTGGAGGTTGATGCTTTCGCTATATCTCACCAAATTGGGTAACTATATACTCGAGAAAGGTGCTGCCAATATTGTTATGAATAATAGAAAATAGAAACTCCCTTGATACTGCACAGTGTTTTGGTTTTGGTGCTTCAACGGTCTTAGTGATCGTAGGAGTTGGAGCAAGTGGAGAGGGCGCCATTGTGTTTTGAGTATTGACATTTGGTTTGCTATTTACTGCAGTAGTTACTTGAGGTGATATTATAATAACTGATTAAGGAATCAATAATTCAACAGATTGGGTCATATTATTTTATTTTTCTAAAACATAATAATTTTCTTACACCTATGTCTATATTGATTGATTCATAGCTCTAGATATGAATGAGAATGGCCAATAGTCCACTATAATCTGTGCCTGATCAACTTCACAATTACAGATGTCTCTTAATCAAGTTAAGGAAATATTGAACATTCACTCGCATTGCATTTGGTCATTTTTATTCTCGCAGGTTGGAAGCATTTATACTTGACGATCAAATCACGTGTTTCTGTTGAAATAAGCACACTTGTATATTTCATCATATTTGCTGATCAAGCACCATGGAAAAGGCTTTGATCTAATTTGCTAGATATGAATCCTTAGCAAAATGTTGATCTAATGATAGGGAAATTGAATGGGAACTGAGGTTTGGATAACCTACTTTATCCAATTTGATCGTCACCCCATAATATTTCCATGCATTTGGTTGTGGGGGGGATTTTATTGACTGGTTAATCGGCTTAGAGGGAGTTGTTATAAATTTGGTTAGTCTTATAATTACAATTTGTATCATTTGGTAGTAAAGAGTCGATCCATTTCTTTCTTTCATGTAATTAGCAGTCAAAATTATACAAAGTAAATTAATTGAGAACAAATCCTATTAACTTCATGACTTTAGATGGATCATGGTAAAGGAAAATAAATTTTTTATATTTAGCCAAATTGAAAATGTGAATGGTAAAATCATTTAGAGAAAAATATAATCTATTTTATTATACCTTGTCAAATTTCACTATTCATCTGTATAATGAGCAATTTTTTCATTTTTCTTTTGAGGCTAGGAAAAGCTAATTGAAAAGCAAAAACTGTGCAATTATGAATGGAGAAGATTTGAGAGGATGGTAGCTAAACTTTTGAGGACTCCATTTTCCTTCTTGACTTTCTGCATCTCCATATTATTGCAGTCGGGTCTGGGCATATTTTGTATGCAACTTTTGGCGGAGGCGTGTAAGGGAATCTGCAAAACTCCCAAGTTTCAATCTTGTTTTGTTGGTAACAAAGATTAAGGAGTTCCTAATTAAAACTTTTATGAAAAGTCACTTTTTTGCTGTGTGCTGAATGATATGTTGGTTACAAAAATAGCGAAATTACCAAGTTCATGCATGTTTATTCAGATTCCTAAATGGTTTTTGATGCAAAATTTAAGTGCTAACAAATTATCATTAACATTCATTTTGCCTAAAGCCAACTATGAATTTTACTGGAAATCCAAGCTAGAACTCCGGTCAGCATTACTTGCTATGGGAGCCTATGCATAGGCAAACCAATGTTATTAAAACCGAACCGGTTTAACTGCGAATCACCAGCTGATCTGATTGGTTGAATGCATAAAAATCGGACTAGAAAAAAATGTAAGGAACCATCCAAAAACCGGCAAAACCAAACTAAAACAAGAAGAAACCAGGTAAAATAAAAAAAAAAAAACTTGATTTGGATATGAAAAAATAAATTTTTGTAATATTATTTTTTCTGTAAAAAAATAAAATATAAGTATAAATACAAAATAGTTGAAATTTAAATAATTTTGAGAATTTTTTTATGAGTAAAATAAAAATAAAAATTTATATTGTTGAAATTTTTTTCAATATTTGCATTTTTTTACTATATTTATCTTAAATTTTTGTTATAAATGTTGAATGATTTGAAAATATTATTTTATTATTAATGTTTGATGATAAACATATTTTTTCTAAACTATTAAAAGTTTTTTATATAGTGATATTTTCATAATATTTATATAAAACTTAAAAAGTAATATTATTTTTTAAAAAAGAAAATATCTAATTGAATTTCAATGAACCGGTTGAATCATGAACCATTTATCTTTTTGATTTTTTATCCGATCCGATTTTAATAATATCGAGGCAAACATGTCACTACGCGTATCTGTTTACATGTTATTTTAATCCAATTATCATGTCATATATTAGTTTGACAAGACATATATGATATATGATTTGGTGATGTATTTATCTAGGTATGAGCTCTTAGGTTGTGTTGGGCTATCTATATTCTATAGAGATCACTAGCAATTTTATTATTGATTTCGATCAGAATGACTTTTAAAAATAATTTTTTAAAGGTAATTTTACATTACAAAATTTTTTATTATTATTAGCATGTTATTTTGGTAAGATGACCGGAAAAAATTAAGTTAGGATAATAATTTAGCAAAGTAAGTGGAAACAACTCTAATATTCCAATTTATAAAAGCAACTAAATATCTGAGTAGAATAAGGCTTTAAATTAAGATGGTACATGAACTTGAAGAGGTCACTATGGGGCAGGTAAAATGATGTATGAAAAATGGCATATATTCATATATATGGTCACATGTGATGCATAGCTGAATTAATAAAGACAGAAATAAAAAAAAAAAAGAAGAAACATACTCTAATGGAGCAATTTCAATCTGAGAAAGGTCCATGTTGGTTGAACTGTCAAGAACTAATGCTGGGGTTGGCCTGCTTTTCAATGCTCTCATTTCAGCAACTGGTTGTTTGATTGCAATCACTTTGCAATTCAACTTCCTTACTATATTATTGTGGCTCATTGCCAACCTTTTTTCAAATAAAAACACCGCTTTTAGTTCTTTTCTGTGTTAATTAATTCAGATACCTATATCTACCGTTAAATTAAAAGATAATAATTTATTTGATATGAAAAAAAACTAGTGGATATATAGATTTTGATTTTAAAAGATATTTTCATGATCCAATTAACTAAATCAGAATTTGAATAATGACAAAAATTAAAAATTTATTTAGAGAAAATTAAAAGAAAAATTATGCATGAACATGGGCATAAGAAGCTGACAAGGTAAACATAGTTTGTTGCTGTGGAAGTTGAAAATAGAAAAGTGCATTTGAATTGAAAGTTCTGAAAAGGTGTATCCAATAAACTCAAAATATCCAAAATTCTTTTTGGAATTATTTTCAGTTTTCACAAGTACAACAAATGGACATGTCACGTGCTATCCTTCTGCTGCTTTATGGCCAATGTCTACCTCTCCCCCACTCATATAACAACTTAATAATTATTATTTATTATTTTGCAAAATAATTATTCATAATATTATGGTGATTGTTCCTAAAATTGCAGTTTAACAACCTTACTGGAGTAGAAGGAGAAATTACCCAATTAATAAACCCTAATTTTAGGAATAGTCCTAACCCCAACTCGATCAAATCACCTTGACTTAGATGGAACTTATTAAAATCCAAAAAAGGAAGAAGAAGAAGAAACATACTTGTAAAGAAAGCTTTGATCATGGAGGCCAAGGACAAGAGCAAAGGCACCAATTTCACTCACCAAAGCTGCAATTCTTCCTCCTCCTTCATCTCCTTCTGTTACTATTATCTCTATATTTGTCTGTTCATGACAATGAATGAACACACATTTTTAATTCTGTAATTGATTGATTATTAATCAACAATTAACGACAAATGAAACAAATTAAGATTACATTAAAGAAGGAGTTACATATTTCTTTGAAAGAGAGAGCTAAGTGGAAGCCTTTCAAGCGAAGAAGCCTGAGTTTCTTGTGATTGGTTGAGGAAGAAGAGAAGACATGAAGCAGAGTAATTAAATCTCCATAGCGAAGAAAATTATGCAGAGCCCATTGAAGAGCTGTTCTTGCTGCGGCTTCATCTTCTACGATTACTACTATTTTTCTCACATCCATTTTTTTTTTCCTTTTCTCTCTCTAGATTCAGGGTTCTGGAAAACTCATCTCCTTTGGAAATAAAATGTTAAAATTAAAATTTTGAGAAGTTTAAATTTAATTAAGCCTAAATAGAATTTGGTGTGTCAAAAAGCAGTCAACTTTAAGGTTACAAAATGCTTACGATGGCTGCCAAGTGTTGCATTTTGATGAGCTCTGTAGTTTTAACCATCAGATCGCATAGTCATTAGCTGACCTAGATAACTGTTCCACGTGTACGGCTATTAATTATTAAAAATGAGTCGGTGCTTGCTGTGTCATTAACGAGGGACTTGCGAGAGCAAAGTTGTTCTGACGTCAGCTATATTTGCTTTTGTGTCGTTGGCTCTTTTTGTTTGTCGTTTCAGGTTATATATTTTACTTAAATTATGGTTATGCTTAATCAAGACCGTTACGGTGTGGGTCCAATAGTGATGTGAACGGTGCAGATTATATGACGTATGTCCAGCAAATGGAGGGCGCACCCTGCATAGGCTAGCCGTAGCTGTCTCTTAAAAATGCATCATTTTTCATAAATTTAAGCAGAAATTGTGCGTAAATATTATTGGGTTCTAAAACTACGCCGTTTGATTCTTACAAATTAGACAGGGCACAACACTCGATGCATAAAATTATCATCTAATTCCTACAAAATTAGACAATGCCTGGGATTATCGTTCAAAATTTTATCTACCGAGATTAAAATGAACATAATTTCCTATCTTTTTGATTCTTGGCTTGATTAGCTAATATTGTTATAGCACAAAACGGTGAGTTTAGAATACAGATGGTTTAAGAAAAAAAAATTATGATATAAAATATTCTATAAGTTAAAATTGAAAATTACATCTCATTTATGACATAAATATTAAAGAAGTTAAATGTTGGAACAAATTAATTTTTTTTATCATTGATGTACAACCCTGTAAAACAACAACAGTCTTTTTAGATCAAAACAAAAATAGTCATGTAAAAATAAAAAATTGCTCCTCGATTAATTATAAGAAAATCAAAACTACATGTTAAAAATTACACGATAAAAATTATACCGGTGAAGTCCCTAATAATATCCAACGCCTTTGAGCTCTGCTGTACTTGCTCTTTGCTCATCACTGCCTTTTCCCAAGAACACTATTCGACCTGGAAAGGTTAAAAATAAAAGTTAATTTAGCAGTTCATTGAATAATACAGTTGGTTTCTTTAACTGAAGTTGTTTACTTGCATATATATATATATTCGAACAATACATAAGTTCATATTTTCATGCTTCAAATCCTCTGCTTCAACCATGCTAGAAAAATCAGTGCTTTCAACAACTAATCACAATGCAAGCATTGGCTGAATAAATGTTAAACCTAATCTTGCTATGCAGCATTTGCATCTAACACGGAAATCTACATGACACCTTTGATTAGAGTTTCATGACTGCCTCAGATGTGAATCCATATATATCTCTGACAGCAGATCTAAAGCTGTTCATTGTTTCCAGTTTCTACATATCTAAGAGAATTCTGCCACAAGACCGAGATTAAAAGTTCCGAATAGGGATCCTACGCCACCAATCAATGATTACACGATTCCACTACAAGAGCAACACATTACATCAGCAATTCAGCCAAACTTCCATGAAATGCAGTTCAATGTCACATTATCTTAGGAGTAAAAAGAAAAACAAAAGGATAGTAGCTGCCCACAAAGATGCCGAAACTTTTATCAAGGAAAATAAACAACATATAAGAACTTCAGTTGATTTTGAAGGATAAAAAGAATATACAAGTTTTGGGTTTATTCATGAATAGAAGAATTAAGAAGAGCTGTCAAATCAAGGTTAACAGCTTAAAGCAGCAAATACCCATGAAAATTATTTATTGCTGCTACCTTTCAGTAAATATAATAGTAAGTCTGGTATTATCAGGTTGGCTATGCATACAAATTTACTGCAGACATATAAAAAGAAATGAAATGCCAATCTCAGTATAAAAATACCCTAATTAAAATTGTAAAAGCAATTTTACGAATAAATAAAAGCTTGTTATGTTTTCCTTCCACCATCAAGTAATTTTATTCTGTTCAATTTTTCAAAAAAGGTTAATGCAATTAACTTACCATCGCGGCGTATAGCAATCTCTCTTATGCGCCGAACAAGACCAGTTATTGGATCAGTGAAGATCTTGGTCTCCAGATTCCCCTCCAGATAGATAATACCACTGCAAATCCAAAAAATTTAAACATTGTAACCGAAAATAAGAGTTGTTATCATAAGGAGAAACTGTAAGTAGTGACCAAAAACTAGAAACAAAAGAAAAGGACAAGGCAGTGGAAGGCAGCAACAGAACTCATCATTGTGCACCAATAAAAAAAATGCATTGGAGAGTTGCCAAGAATATAAAGCTAGCTATTCAGGTTCACAAACAGAATAGTCTGCAGACAAATAATAATAATTACAACAACAACAATAAGACCAGTGACAACAATAGTAGTATCAACAGAAGTAACAGCACCGATGGTGGTAGTGGTCATAGTAGAAGTGCTAAAGAATACATCTTGATTATAATGCTTAAGTTCATGAGGAACTACCCTCATGTGGTTGAGTTGCTTCCTAATAACTGACTACAATAGAGAATCAAAGAGTTGTGCCACAATAACTAGAACAAGAAACCCCCCAAAACAACACTATCTTAAAGGAAGGCTAATAAAATCTTCACAAGAATACTAATATGCATTGCTAATGTATCCTTTACAAGAAGACATTCTGCATAGTACTAACTCCACAGCTTCTCCAAAGAACTTGGAGTGTACACAACAGTGGACATGGGAAACAAGAGACTTTAAAAATTGTCCTGCTTCAACGTGCTCCACTATGTGCAAATAAACATGGTCCAATCTAGTGAAATAACTTCACTGCACCATTTGGTATGCAAATGAAAGTATTAATGAGATGGTCATGCAAAAGTGATAGTAACATTGGCAAAATTGGCGGAGAAATATATTCATCAATCTAAACACTAGCAGAAACAGCACATGCAGCTGTCTCTCTTGCAAAATTGAGGATAATCTTTTCAACTTATCCCAAGACTATCCAGGTCTCTTTCCTGTTAGTATTCTAAGATTATCCCAATTTTAACCTTGAGGACAAGAAATCGTGAGAATTTCATTTGCTTTTTAGCATGACAACATGCTCAGCATCTGCATTAACATTTTTTTTTCTTTTCTTTCAACGAGTCAAACATGCCAATCAACCATGATCTTTGACATGGACAACTAGAAAGCAAGAAACTAAGCATATGAGATTTGCATTGAACAAAAATTTGATTGCAAATTAAAAGAAAATCATTTGGTTCCGAAAGAGCGCCCATTAGGCATTGGCATCGCATAAAAGCTTAATAGGTCAATATTTAATCCCACGATACAAAGTCAAGAATTTGTGTTTATGAGCTGGCCTTGTAATTTCCATAATTAGAAAAAGAAGTCATATAAGTTAAGAAACTTACCCAGGCGACACATGCTTCAGAGCAAGACTGCCTAATCTTTCTGGGTAGACTGAAACCCGGTGCCATTGAACAGCGCACCGATTTGCATATTCCGCCGGCTCCTCATTCGGTAATGGTCTTCGATTATTGCGAATCCCACCTGTCCCCAGTGAGAACATTGTCACGATCCTCCCACTCTTCAACTTCTTCTGGATTGGACTCTGCCCTACCTGCCCCACCAATATTGCCTACACAGACCGCACAATCAAAACCCTAAAAATTGCGTTTGCAGAGATTAATCTTTAACAAACACGAAACACTGAAAATTTCCAATAGAAAGAAACGATATTTAGAGTGGAAATGAATGTAGTAGGACCTTGTAAACGCCGACATCAAGGCCGTTCTCGAGCTGCCTTTGATACACCACTCTGTCCTGGATTGGTCCTGGAGACGCTGCTGATGATTGTGCGGTGGAGCTTTGAACAGAATCAGAGTCCGGGGAGTGGTCCGAGTCGAAATCCTGGGGAGATGAGAGATTGCCTGAGCAAAAGGGCATGGAAATCTGAGAGAGTTTTGGAGTAGGGAGAAAATTGCGACAGAGTCTGCGTGAAAAAGAAGCCATTGAATTTGCCATTTTGAAGCTCAAAATTTAAATTTGGGGTTGGGTGGCTTAAACACTTAAACCCTACAACAAACAAACTTGAGAATAACACCAGTCGGACCAAACGAGCACTTCGTTTCTTAATGCCAAAAACTCCCTCAACTATCCAGACTTACCAATTTTACCCTGTTATATCTAATTATCTATATTTTTACTTAAATTTACTTTTTTTTCCCTCTCTAGTTCTTTATTTCACTTCACATGTTTTCGAACATTAATTACTAATATTAATTCTTGACAAAAAAAAATATGCTTATTTGGCAATTGTTCTAAAGTTAGAGATTTAAAGTCAACTCCGGTCCAAATATTAATTAAGTCTTTTTTTTTCTTGAAATGATTTATATTTGTTTGAATTGAAAGATAAATTTTCCACGGTGCACTTAAACTGATAATTAGCTCAACTCAAACTCATTTTTCAGTACTACTTTTAGTTGCCAATTAGGCTAAGTAGACTTATGTATGCAATGGAATGGAGATACAATTATCTCTATACTGATAAAATAATTTCTTTGTTTTTCTATTGGACTTAAAAGTATAATTCCCAAGTCTGAAAATTTTATCTAATATCAGTAAAGTTTGTTACAAAATGTTTAACGAGCATCTCATAGAAGAAAATTAGTTTTGAAAAATGCAACCCGCAAATAGTTAGTCCGGTAACTAACAGGCGATAGCATCAAAATAAATAAATAATACTGTGTAAAAGAATGCAGAAAGTCTTAAATTTAATTTTTTCTAATGACATTTTTGTAATTAGATATTATATATATGTTATATAAAAAATGAATTATTTACGATTAATTTACAAAAATAAATAAAATGAAATTAAAAAAAAAAAAAAGCTGTGGTCCAATGTTTCCAATGAAACGGAACAGCTATACCCCACACAAGGCTACTGAGGTAAATTAAATGCATTGCGTGCCATAAAAAGCCACCATCTCAATTCCTATGGATGGATTTGCTTTGTGTCTTTCTTATCATCAACAAATACCTTGATACCAAATCAAGACACCAAACACAGGAAGCGAAGAAGAGAAGAAAAAGAAAAGCCTTCCCCCTAGAAATGTTACAAAGCCCCAATATCCTCCAATCCTCTGTTAAGCTCCCATCTCCAAGTTTACCAACACTCCCTCCACAAATCCTACAATGCTGCAAATTCTCTCGCAGAGAGCTTGCAGTCTTGGGCAATTCTTCCTTGCTTCTTCTACTAAGCTCCAAACCATTCAATCTTTTAAAAGCACAAGCCGAAGAAATTTTGCCGGATGCTGTTAGAAATGATGAACAAGATGAGAAAAATACAAGTTCAAATTGCAGCGACAAATCTCCAACAAAAAGAGCATTTCTTGATATATCTATTGACGGGCAACCAGTTGGTCGAATTGTTATAGGTCTATATGGAGAGGCTACTCCAGCTGGAGCAGCTAGGTTTAGCAGTCTTGTCAGTGGAGCTGCTGGTATTAGTTATAGAAGAAAAGAGTTCATCAAGATTATGCCTAACTATGTGCAACATGGGGGAGTGAGATCATTTGGTGTGGATGCTGAGCTTGCACAGAGAACAGGAAGTAACTTAGCAGTTGAAAGTCTGATGGATGAATGGGAAAGACAAAATGAGTGTTCAGGCATCAAGAATTCGGCTGGAACTGTTAGTATAATTGTAAGGGATCCACTGAAACCGCCTCCCAAGTTGAAGTTGATTGCAAGGCAAGGAAAGCTGGAAATTGATCAAGAACAAGTTGGAACTGATCCAAATGGTACAGAGTTTGTGATCGCAACAAAGGATTCGCCAGAGCTTGATGGCTCAAATCTGGTGGTTGGAAGAGTACTGGAAGGATCAGAAGCTGTAGAGAGAATTGGACAGGTGAAGACAGTGCAAGAGAATACTAGTTCCCCCTATTTCAGGTGAGTTGAACAATGCTGGCATTTTTCTTGCAGAACATTGTATGCAGTACACAGAAAAATTAAACCAATCAAAATTTTTAACTAGCCCAAATATAACAAATTTCAATCATATGAAACACTTGACCAGGTTAAAGTTCATTCATTACCCAGTGCACACAAAACTGTACCAACTTGAAAGTATAGACTCGTTTTTCAGAGTTCATTGCATAATTGACAAGTTACTAACCATTGTAACTTTTTGTACCTGGTGAACAGAGTTGCCAAGCTCATAGGAGACAAGAGAGCAGTTGTCGCAGAAAGAGGCTTTAACAGACCATATTCAAAGGTGATTGTCACCAATTGTGGTTTATTGAAATAATACCAATTGCTGGTTGCGATTCTCTTCTGGTTCTTTTTTTCCCAATGAACAGAGTGCAATTTCATCTAGCAATAATTATATTGCTATTCCCGCAAAAATCCCAACACAGTTTTTAAGATTGCTATCTTAGTAGCAAGATTACAATGTAACTCAAAAATTACCTGCGTTGTAAAATTTGTGGGGCTACTACAGTGCAAAACCTAAATGATACAACAGTCAACCACTTAAATAGTTGAATATATCCTCTATGAGATCACTGCATATACCATATACCAAAAAAAAAAAGGATAGCAGAATGTCTTAAATACATGTTCAGACCATAGAAAGTTAATAGGCTGAACCTGGAATTTCAGTTTAATCCATTACTGGGTTTTGTTCTTTTTGTGGATGGAGACCTGAAGAGCTTTCTCACAGATGCAATGGGATTATCCACCTATCAAACGATAAAAAGTAAGGCAAAAGTCTGTTAGAGACAATAATAAGGTAGACACAGGCAGCTTAGCCAGTAATAAGGCCAAAAATAGTTTAAATATGATGGATAACATAGAAAGGATATAGGAAATAAGTTGAAGCCTCTCCACAAACTCAATTTTCACTACTCACAATACCATGTGTGGACAACTGCTAAACAAGACAATATCGTGCTCTATTAGTTTCAATTTTCTCAAACCGAACATGCACATTTCCATTTTAATTACATCCCAATCTGCAGTTGGTGGCAAACACATGCAACATGTTCCCACTAGTTTGCAGAGGGTATATATGATACATCAGTTATTTTACTAAAATAACCTGAATTCTTTGAGACAAACAACACAACATTCTGTTACCTTAATCATGGAGGTGGATGGAGGCGATTGTGTAGGACTAGCATGTTCTTTCACACGAAATAAAGCAGATAGTGTTTGTTGCCAGCCAGCTGCCCCACTATCTGTCGATACAATCCATGGGCAAAAATGCCTGTGCTGTCTGATTGGATCAAACTCCATTGCTTTGTCTAATATTTGCTTGTTCTCCTTTCCTGAAAAATTTTGAGAAACAAATTTAACAATTTTATTGTGTACAGGTGCTTATAAGCTAGCATTTCAAACCGAACCACAATCCATCAAACGCACAGCAAAAAAGCACATTTAAAAATGACCAACTAGATAGAACTTCAAAAAAAATATATATATCATGCCAAATATTGTGGGTGTTACCAATTCGCCCAACCACAGTCAATATGCACCCCAAGCAGCAGTGTTATGCCACACAGGTTATCCTTGCAAGGAACATTAGGCTTTCCCTAGGTTCTGAAACTCCTAACCCGAGTTAATTCAGAAGGCACCGGAAAATCTAGCTATAGAAATTGATCGCATAGCCAGACTCCTGGCAATTTACTAGCAACCTACTCACATTTAAGTAAATTTACTAGTTAAAGAGATTAGTTACCATTACTACTGCTGCTGGTCAAATAGATGGAAACTGCGCTCCGTTTACTTTTTCTGTTCAGAAATAGCTTACCAGCATTGCAAAAAAAGGAACAAATCCAACCGACTGAAAGAAACCTAGGGGAATGGTTTCTAGACAATCCTGGGGAAACTTCCTCCTTGGTGCTTTTGAAAATCCCCTTAACCTCTAAGAATAAATAGACCTTGAAATTGACTATCACTGTGTACGAACTAAGGTTGAGACCTTTTCTTTGGAGGATTCTTCAGGTTGCACATGACATTCAATAGGCAATAATTAGCCGATGTCCATTTTCTGCCTCATACACTTGCTTGAAAAAATAGATTCCACGAATATTACTTGTATGAGGGAGCAAAGACATGAAAAAAAAAAAAACAAAAAAACAAAAAAAAAAACAGGAGTCGCAATGAATAAACCTATACTAGTAAATTTATGAAGGTAAGAATTGGCAGTAAGCAATGCTGTCTTGAGCGACGTATGATCACTGACATAAGACTGAAAATAAGAGGCTAGGAAATCAGAGTTAAAGGTGCTCAATTGGCTGCAATTGATTAGATATGGAACACGGATATTAATATATCAAAGAAGTTGACTGAGCAGTTAACAACAGGTGACAAATTAACTGGCATTTTGCGTGTTGGACTTGAGCATCGAAGCAAAAAAATGGGATGAATTGAAACTAATGATACTTCATTGAACCCAGTTATTTTACGGGACAAACACAGCAATATACCAAAGAAGTTCACTAAGCATTCAAAATCAAGTGATAAATGGGATATAATTCTCCACTTTGGACTGGAGCATCAAAGCAAGGAAAAAGGTGATGAATGGTTCTGCAGCTGCAAACAATCATTTTGTGAAATTCCCAGTACAAAAAAATATAGATGAAGAAAGAAATATATGTGTGTATAAACCAAACTGCATCAAGATTGTAGGAGCAAAAACAGTAAATATGGCACAATAAAGTTATCTAAGATATTCATCAGTCCCCTAACTAAAATATACTATGCTAGCTGCCAAATTTGAGGTCAACATCCTGCACATAATAGATGTGATCTGGTTGGTTACTTGACCAAAATAAAGTTGAAATATTTACATTTTTCCTTCAAATCCTTAGCATTGGTTGAATAAATATTTAGATAAGTATAAAAATTACATCATATATTCGTGGTGATGCAATCAAAATACCATATCTGTCTTACGTTTGTCCTCCTGAATCTGGTTTTCTCAAGAAAAAAGAAAAGGAGGAAAAAAAAAAGGGCTTATAGCATAAAGGTCAAAATAGAAAATTTATTAGATGTGAGATCAACATTTCAAACTCACATTGAAAACCTTCAAAATTTCAGTAGAGAAAAATATAAACTAGAAAAAACTTATGTCAAGAGAAGCAATTGGAAGAGCATCAAAATTAACAAAAGCCAATGAAATAATTGCAATGCTAACTGGCAAATAAGGTCCAATTTCAAAAACACATGAAATTAAAGGTGAAGATAAAATAGGAATTTTAAAGTATAAATGTAATTTAGTAAGGCCTGAACAGAAAAATCATACATCCATTCATGTCTAGACTAATAAAGGAAAATTCATTTTTCAAACTAAAAATACTTTTAATGTCAAAAAGATATGCAATTAATGGTGAAGATAAAATGGGAATCTTAGTTCATGCATAAATATAATAAAGTAAGCCCTGAACAGGAAATTGCACGTTCATTCATGACAAAACTCATGAATGAGAAATCAAATTTTCAAACTAGAAATACCTTTGGCTCAATTCGGGAAAATAAAAAAGAAAAACACTAACTAGAATTTCTTTCATCCTGAAATGAAAGAACTAGAGAGAACCAAAGCAACAATACTATATTGCATCAACCAGCCGATTTCTTATTAACATTCAAAGTAGAATTGTGGTTGAGCAGGATGAAAAAACATGTGAAAATGTTGCTTACCTGTACCATTGACTACAGTTTCACTGTTCACTGGATTCTGCACTCTGTTTTTTATTGTTTCTTGAACCCTTCCTCGAGAGCTTGATGTGATTTGGATATCTAAATTAGACATCCTATTAACATGTCCAGCGGTGACATTAGCACCTAGGTCCAGCAAAGAAGACATTCTATCTTGAGAACTACCAAAACTTCCTGCTGGTGGATCGAGGGAACCAACATTTTGTGAATTTTCATCAGACCTATTACTTTCATCAAAACCTTGAGCAAAATCTGATATGCTTTCTATTGGAAATTCCATAATAGAGTCCAAAAAATCTCCTTCTCCACAAATATTTGTTCCTTCCAATGAAGCATAAATGTCACAATCCTTTCCAAGGGCAGAACCTTTTTCACGATTTTCAAGATTCAAAGAAGAGGATTGTTCGATAATTGCACAACTATGCTGTCCTTCATCAGTTGTGTTGCTCTTTAACTTCCCCAAGGATTCTGGCTGAAGAAGTTGTTCGCCAACCCTATTTTCTGAAATGCCATTTTCTTCCAAAAATATATTCTTGTTTTGCATTCCAGATTGAGGTTCTTGGTCATTGAAAGTACGATCTCTAAATTCAGAGTCATAAGAAAACCTTGCCCTTAAATTCCGGCCAATAACAGGCAAAGAAATTCTTGCTTTAAAGTTCTGTTTTGTCGGCGGAGGTCCCCCTGCTATTGTTAAATTTAAATTTGATGGTCGGTCTAAGAAAGATTTTGTGCCTTTGGAGACAGAATTTACTATGTCTCCCCTCTCATCAACTTTATTTTGATTGCTCGAATCTTGGCCACAATTTTTTTTACTGTTAATTTCTGCACAACCAACCAATCTTAGCAGCTCTAGAGGACGTACAACTGTAGAGAAAGTCCATAATCCCACACTAGCCCCACAAAGCTTGCAATCTAAAACAACAGAATGGGGATCAACACGTAGCCCACTGAGATCAAGGAAATCCTCAGATGCCTCTTTAGTCTCATTTGCAGTGGAAGAATACAAACTGATGCTTGTATTTTGTCCATTAACTGCATTAGATGGATGCAAAGTGTCAGCATCCTGAATGAGTTGCTTTGGTCTGTTCTTGCATTCAACAAAATAAGGAAGTGATCGTGGTTCCCAGCCACATAAACTTATGAGCTTTTGTGCCTGTAAATGATCACAATCATCATAACTATTAAAAAAGAAAGGAGAACTACCACAAAGATCTTTTCAAACGAACAAGAAATGGTAAATTAGCATTATCAGACATATCATTTTCACAGTGCACTGTAGAATCCGTACATTAACTAAACAGAAAGATAAAATTAAAAAATGATGCATGATAGCAACATGAAAAACAGCCATCAGCAACTGCACCTTATAATATAAGTTATCAGAATCAGCTTCCATATCAATTTGAAGGAATGCTTGAGATATGCTAATAGATCCATTGCCATAATCCAAATTTGGTGGCTGTTTAAGAAATTCTTCCAGCTGTGTGCTTCTCACGTGTTCAATGGCTGCAGATGAAATCGCAGGAAGGGCCAAAAGTTGCATCAGAGCATGAGAACGTTCTCTGAATTTATCAACTAAAAGTGGAGGTGAAGTGGGAGGAAACTCTGCTAATCTTTCATCACAAACATTATCAATCCAAGGACAAAGCAATTTGTGCCCACTATCCAGCTTTAAGCTAAATACCAAGGCTGCCTTCTCTACTGAAAACAAGGAAAAAAATATATCAATTTCAAATGCCATAATTAGAAAAACTTATTTATTTACAGTATCAGTGATCAATGCCTGCTGAAGAAAAAAAGAGTTTATTTACATGCCTTGCTGCTGGGTCCAAGATGATGGAGTAGAAAAAAGGAGACGAGCTCCACATGCTTCGCAGCCTATAATATCCATATCCAAATTGATCCATCCCTTCCTTGCACAATTTACAGCACTTACCACCTGATAATGATGGAGAAGCTTTAGAATCTACTACTTTAAAAAGATTAGATTGAGTGTAGGGAAGGGGTTGGGAGGAAAAAAAGACTACCGAAAAGCACAATAAAACAGAATTGCAGAAATTTGAGATTCTCACTTGGTGGAGATTATATGGATTTAGTTGAAATATAGACTCACTTAGGTTTTGTTTTAAATGCAAAGAAAAGAGTTGGTAAATAGGAAGCTCAAGTTTAGCAGGAAAAGAAAAAAGGGGGGAAAAGGCAGAAGCACCCAAATATCTCCATCGAGCTAAAGCCATTTCAAACTTTTAATTCAGGACAGAAATCAACATGGCAAATGAAAAGGGCTTTTATCAAAGATTTGTTCACAATCTACTTATGTTGACAGAACTATTAAATTTGTCCTAAACTCTTGATTGACTCAAATTTAACCATTACCTTCAAAATGATTCTAAACGATAAAGTTCGGATTGGAGCAACAATTCATAAATTTGCACACAATATCTTCTCAGGCAGGTCATGATAATAGATACTAAATATCAGAGACATAAAAATAAGAAACATGACCTTCATGAAGCACAGCACAAATTACAAGCATACAAGTAAAATGAAAGCATGCAAATGGATAGTAAATAATCAGGAACATCAGAAGTAACAATGTTCCTGCTTCGAGATGTTGATAAAGTGCCTGTACCACTATCATTCCATTTTATGTTTCTTATTCCTAGAATCCGCAAGCAAGGACAACATAGTCTACATTCCAAATTCACAAAGTTGAGAAAAAACTAGTTTATCTTCATTAAACTTTCATTTTTTATTAGCATCTTAGTTTCAACAAACATGATGTATAACCGCAGTAATAAAAAGCCCATAAAAGTTCAAGAATTATGTTTTATATCAAGAATTTCACAAGAGAAAAAAAGAGAGATGACCTTGGGCTTAGCAAACCATGCCATTGACTTAAACGTGGCCATTCTCCTCATGAGATCTCCTCTGTCCCAGGGTCTACAGAGTGGAGCTTCAGCTGGAGCCAATGAACGCTGAGACAATCCAGCCACATCACCTCTAGTTTTCGGCTCCACTAATGCCAATGCAGAATCTGGATTGGGCCTCTTTCTCCCCCTAGATGATGATTCTACTCCGAACGAACTATCAAACACAATAAAAATAACAAATAAATTCAATGTCCACAGAATTAATGCATAAACCAATCGAGAAGAGCGTGAAAATTTGAATAACAGTATCTAAATTGAGAAAAGTCTAACTTAAGCCAGTACACATAATGAACGGATTACAAATCATATATTTACTCGAAGCTACAAATAAAAACACAAGCATTGCATTGAGAAATATAATTCCGACTAAAAAAATCATACAATATCAAAGCAAGAAGGAAGAAAACCAGCTGATTCCACCTCAATTTTCTATATCTTTTTCGCTGCTACCAAACAGAAAAGGAAAAGAAATAGATACCCGGTTGGAGTGGAAGCGGAATTAGGAGAGCTAAAGAGCTTGTCCATGATAGAGTGGAATCTCTTTTCTGGATCATCTGCCATTATTTTCTTCCAATATAGCTCTATTTCTACGCAAAGCTGAAAGCTATGGCGTCAAGCTTTTAAATTTTTGGCCGTAAATTTCACAGTGCCGGTTGCTGTATGCGTACCTGTGGTTTGGAGTAGGAGAAGATTAGTGCCTGTTTGGGGTCGTCCCTTTGATTGCATATGGAGGTTTTAACTTCGAATTGCTAGTTCCGCACTTGATCACCGTTGATTGGTTAGGCCTTTATAATTTCTATTTGCGTATGGAGGTTTTAACTTCGAATTGCTAGTTCCGCACTTGATCACCGTTGATTGGTTAGGCCTTTATAATTTCTATTTATGTTGATGGATTTCCTCTATTATTATTATTATTATATATATATATATATATATATAGTAAAGTGGTTTCTAGTTTTGTTTTTATAGGAATCTGTATTTGGGGAAAATATTTATTACTTTTGTTTATTTTTTGTGAATTATATTTAATATGAATCATGTAATTATATGCATGCTTAAACGTGAATAACTACCAATTATTAATTATATAAACTAATTAATTTTTCATTAAAATAATGATAATAACAAAAATTTGATTAAATATTTAAATGAAAAATAACTATTATAAATTATCAAATTTTATAAATTTGTTACTAATATAATTATCAATAATCGCGTGAAACGCGGCGAAACGGCAATTGATTTTGAAAAATTGAGTAGTGAATGCAGTGTTCATAAATTCTGGATGTTTAAATTAAAAACTTTAATCCAATATCTTAAATTTGCACACGTCAAATATATCTACACACTAAATTTTAGTTTTAAAAATACATTTATATTTTTTTATTTATTAAACAAGGACAATTTAATATGATATAAAATATTTTGGCCTACTTTTATAATATATATGCACTTGTAACATGTGTAATTTTTTTTAGATAATCATTTAATTCCCTGAAATATTAATTTTCATATACAATTTTCTCTACGTGAAAATATGCGAAACCAATAAAAAAAATGCACGTGTAATCTCTCTCAATTTTTGTATGCTCCATTAAAGAAATTGTTTTCCGCTTCAATAAAAATTCATATCCTAAGGATATGTTTAGCAATATTTTTTTATTTTTTGTTTTTTAAAATTTATAATTTGTTTTTAATTTTTGTTATTTGTGTTTTCAAAAATTGTTTAAAAACGACTTTTCTATTTATTTTTTAAAAAAATATTCTAATATCCATTAATACATATTATACATATATATAATCTAATTATTAATATTAAATAATAAATATTTAATAAAATTTAAAATTTAAAATATATTACATTAAAAAATCATAATATGGTGATAGTGGTGGTAACGACGGTAGAGACGGTAGTGGCGACGGCAATAGCAATATAATGGTAGCAGTGACGATGGTAGCAGCAACGATAGTTTGGTGGTAGTGACGATGATAGTAGTAGAGATGGCAGTGCAGTGACGGTAGTAGCGATAATGACGACGACAGTAACAGTGGCGGCGGTGGCGGTAGCGATGATGGTGGTGATGGTAGTGGTGCTAGTAGCAGTGTAGTGGTAGTAGTGGTGGCAAAAATGACAGCGGTAATGGTGGCAACGATAGTAATGGTGTGGTGGTGATGGTGACAGTAGTAATGTGGTGGCAACGATAGTGATGATATGATGGTGGTGGTGACAGTAGTTGTGTGGTGACAATGATGATGGCAAAAATGGTAGTTACAGTGATAGCGATGGTGCTGGTAGTGGTGACGATAGCAATGGCGGCGACGGCAGTGCGTCCAATGGTTAGGTTTTTCTCTTTTATTTCATCAAATATTGCTTTTCAACTAAATTTTAAAGATCTTTAATATGATACTTTACAAATTATACTGCTTCTTATGTCTAAAAAAAATTTTTGTTTTGACTATTTTTATTTATTTTACGAAGTCTGTCGCTTTAAGGTAGTGTTTATTAATCTTGAGAATGTTGGGATGGAAAGAAAATAAAATTATTTCAATATTTTAGATATTTTTACACATTTGTTAAAAAAATTAAATCTCAAAAAATTTAAGAAATAATTGAAATAAATTTATAAAATATTTTTCAAATTTATCTTGATTATTCATACAGAAAGTATTTTAATTTTTTTTTAAATTTTTTATTTGAATCGAAATGCTATTAATAATTCAAAAGAACACTAAATTTAAAAGAGAGTGGGAGTATAGTGCTCGTACAAGAGTCAGTTAGATTTTGAGTCATCCATTTCTTAACATCAAAGGGAACAGTTACACCTTTAATAATTTTCTCATTGCGGCAATCCCACGCTCACCGACAGATAAAACCAAAGAAAATGCCTCTAAACTTTCCCAATAAATTATCATGCAACCAATCCTTTAGGGGCAGATTGGAAAATCTATTGCAATCGGGAGGATAAACAAAGGCATTCCAAATAGTTCTACCTCTCATACAGTCTAAAGCAGGAAATCTGGTATCCGTGGAATACTTAACATATCCTTTCACCGACGGTGCCGAAAAAAAAAAAATCTAAAGCGGTAAATGGACAAACATCAAACACTAATGGCTTTGATACCACACAAAAGAAAAATTAAGTTTGGGGTAACTCAACCACAAAAACTAGTTTGTGAGATAATAATTATCCAAACTTTTATGAAAAGTATTACACTTTTATAACGAGTCGATATGATAAATTTAATATAGCATTACTCACTTTTAAGGCCGAACACAAGCAAAAAAAATTTAAAGTATCAAGGATTAGTGATTTTAATAGCATGATAAGAAAATGAAATTGAGCATAACTCAATTTTAAACATTAGCTTGTATAAGATGCTTAACAAACGCTACAGGTCGTTAGACAAGAAAGATGATGTGTTTCAATATTAGTCAAGTGTTTTTCATGGTAGGCTATCCATAAGGATGTTATAATGCATTTTAGGCGCATGAAATGAGTGAGAATTGTTCAAGTCAAATTTTATTATTTAATATCAACATATTAAAGAACAAAATATAATAACAAATGAGCTATGACATGGTAACCGCTATTATAAAAGTAAAATTTCGACGGTAACTTAGTGCAATTCAAAAGTCGGTCGCCCCTCAAGGTTAACCTAGCTAATTTCGGTCGTGTGCACTCACGGCAGAAACTTGCAACAACAACGTTATCCAGAAATAGAATTAATTTTTTTTTTATAAAAAACTATATTCATATGATGTTATCCCAAAAAGATATGTAAATCAAGATCCGGTCCAGACCAGACAGTGCACACATGTGCTATTTTTTTCAAAACTCATTATTAACACAATATAAATCCAATTATACAAATATTCATTTATAAATACAAAATCAAGTCAATAAACTTTTGATATGAAATAAAATATATAAAATTAGAGCTACAAGCCATTTTATTCAACGCATATTAGGGTATAAATATAAATAGTGTTTATTAGTTAATAAATTATAAGTAAAATTAAACTTTCAAAATATTTAGGGGCCACGTTGACAAAATACGTTCAACTCAAATATTTTTTATATATTAAGATATTTTTCAAAGAAAAGGACTTATGGTAGTTAAAATAGTGTTTGATTCTTCTTTTGAGGAAAAAAAAAGGTCAGATTTTGTTTGATGGTATAGAACTAATGTTTGTCATCATTCAGCCCCTCAATCTCATCAATCCAACCCATTTATTTTTAAGTGAAAGCAAAGTAACACAAATAATCAAAGCAAACTCATTACTTAATATTACAAGCCACTAATAACCATTAGATTTCTGAAATCACATTCATTATAAACCGATCAACGGTCTACAATGAGATATCAAATAGTGTCCTAATCCACTACATTCGCACCTTTACTTTCTAAAGGATTTTTCTTTAATTATTCTCATTATTAAATACAGATGGTTTCACGTAGAGGAAAAAATTTCCAGTGGACCCCACGCCTTCTTTAAGCTAACTGTTTATGGGTTGACAGGATTTTGACCGTTACAAACTATTTTTAAATCCCTCATTTCAAAAATTAATACTAACATCCCTCCACTTATTACTCTTGCCACTCCACTTCCGCAGCATATTTGAATCGAGTGGAGTGTAATAAGCAAAAGAAGTATTGACAGTAGAACCTCACTTCAAAAATCTGACCCTCCCCGCCTCACTGCCAACCCTCGGATCTGCCTCCAAATCAAGAGCCCCAAACTAACTCGCACAATCGCAATCTTTGATCTTCCCTCTCTTTCCATTTCCATTTTCTCCTTCTAGCTGCGACTCAGAGTTCATCAATTCCTCAACTTCCCTAGGAAATTTCCAAATTTTCTCGGATTTTGAGCCATTATTCCAACTGGGTGGGAAAGAAAACCATCAGGGCATGTTTGGATAGCGAGAAAATTTAGAATGCCAGTATCAACCAGGTCAACAATCAGCAACCGAGAAGAGCACAATGGCCCAAATCCAGAGCAAAGAACAAGACCAAGATCAGATCTTGAAGTGACAAACATAAGCAATCCGTTGATCAGAAACCCCCACCATGGCTTGAAAGAAAAGATGAAAGCTTTAACTCTATTATATGAGCAGCAAAAGAAAGCATCTTTAGCTCTCAGGAACCAGTCTCCAAAACCTGAGGAAAAGCGATTCTTCACTCATCCAAGCGTAGATCTCCTCGATTCTACCAAGAAAAGAGAGGATGATCTTAAAGAAATAAAAAATTCGAAGGAAGATAAGGTAATGAGAGAGAATACAATGCCCACGATGCCTACATTGTCTAATGCGAAGCCTAATCGCACAATCACAAGAACCTTTGTGCTGCCAGAGCCACCAATGGATGATGCAAAGGAGAATCTTGTGATGGGCCCAGATCGTGTTATTGGGTTCCCTTCTGGTGCAAGAAGGGCAACCATTTCGACAACGTTGGCAAGGAAGCTTTCAATGGGAAGTTCAGTGCCACAAACGGAGCCAAGAGATGTGCAAGAATTGAGAAGATTGGAGGCTGTTTCGGAGAAAAAAGAGGTTAGTGGAAGTAGGATTTTAGTGTTTGTTAGACTTAGGCCAATGTCCAAGAAGGAGAAAGAGGCTGGTCTACGCTGCCGTGTCAGGATTGTGAATAGGAAAGATGTCTATTTGACTGAGTTTGCTAATGAGAATGATTATCTTAGGCTAAAGAGGCTTCGTGGCCGCCATTTCACTTTTGATGCTTCTTTTCCAGATTCTACTCCTCAACAGGAAGTTTACTCTGCCACGTGAGTGCTTAAAATTTGTGATTTCTTGTTCTTGAACTTTGCCAATCTTTCTAATGCTGTTTAAAATTTTGTAATTGACCATATTTTAAGACCGTACCAGGCCATGCTAGAAATTGAGATTACATCGAAACTTTTGCTTTATTTAATTTGGCAGCCAACGTGTTTGATTTCTGAGAAAAAAATGATGTTAGGAGTCTAATGGTTAGCTATTTTAGCTTCTATGACAATGAAATATAAAACCCTCTATTATCCTCAATAATTGTTGTAGTACCCTTTTGGAGCAGTTTTTGTTTAGCTATGCAAACACTGAACTATAGCATTCATAAGCATCCAAAGAGAAGATAAAGTACCTTTTTTTTACTTTTTTTACGTTTGCTTGAGAATGCGTTTGATTGCTGAGAAAATGAAGTTGACATGAGAGAAAATGATGTTATGAATCTCTCTTGAATAAGCTGTTAATTTTAGATTCCATGAAAAATAAAAAGATAAAAAATAAAATTCTTGAATTAACGATTTCAAATAGTTTTGGTAGTAAAGCAATGGAGTTTGTTTAGTGTCACAAACGGTGAACTATATTTAGCTACATGATTTTGCTTCCCTTTCTACTTCATATTCCTGAGGAACCCAATTAATGTGGGAGAGTCTGCTAAATGTTGCCCCAAATTGGAACACATAAAATTTTATGAGCCTAAATAATGGAAGGCCTCCGTTTTGTGTGGTAAAATATTGTTTAATGAAAAAGGGTTGCTAAATGAACTGAATTTCAGGACAGCAGAACTCGTTGAAGCAGTATTGCAAGGAAGGAACGGATCAGTATTCTGTTATGGAGCCACGGGTGCTGGAAAAACTTATACAATGCTAGGGACAGTGGAGAATCCTGGAGTAATGGTTTTGGCAATTAAGGATCTTTTCACCAAAATTAGGCAAAGAAGCTGTGATGGAAACCATGTGGTTCATCTTTCATATCTTGAGGTTTATAATGAAACTGTCCGGGATTTGCTCTCTCCTGGAAGGCCTCTGGTGCTTAGAGAGGATAAACAGGTACCCCTCCACTGTACTTATATTAAATCCCGCAAAGTTTTCCTTAAATTTTTGATGGATTTACAGTGTCATAGCCCACCTTGAGAATCATTATTTCTCCACCATTTCCCTTGTACATTAGAAGCTGCCAATTTTTTGGTGGTTTATCAATTGTCCTCTATTGCAGTTTACTAATTAAGATATTTACCTGCAAATTAGTAATTTTAAAAGTTTGTTTGCTCCAGAAATTCTGTTTAATGATATTAGTTTCAATGCAACAGGGAATTGTAGCAGCTGGCCTCACTCAGTACAGAGCTTATTCTACAGATGAAGTGATTTCCCACTTCAACAAATGATAATTTAAAGTATAGTAATGCTTCAATTGGCGAAGTATTGAATGTTTTCATCTGTCTTGTGTCAGGTAATGGCATTACTCCAAAGAGGTAACCAAAACCGAACAACTGAACCAACCCGTGCGAATGAAACCTCTTCAAGATCTCATGCTATTCTGCAGGTAATCATTCTCCTACTTTTCCTTCCTATCTTTTCACGGAAAATTTTTGTTTTTTTTTTTATGCTGTTCTTGTTTCTTTAAAGATATGCTGTACTTCTTTCAGGTTGTTGTTGAATACCGAGTTAAGGATGCTTCTATGAATGTTGTCAATAGAGTGGGGAAGCTCTCACTTATTGATCTTGCTGGATCAGAAAGAGCACTAGCAACTGACCAGAGAACACTTAGATCACTTGAGGGAGCCAACATAAATCGCTCACTACTTGCATTAAGCAGCTGCATCAATGCCCTTGTTGAGGGTAAAAAGCACATACCATATCGAAACTCAAAGCTTACTCAACTGCTCAAGGACTCATTAGGAGGAGCTTGTAACACTGTGATGATTGCAAATATCAGTCCGAGCAATCTCTCATTTGGTGAAACTCAAAACACCCTGCATTGGGCTGATAGAGCCAAGGAGATCAGGACCAAGGTTATCCTTTTTTGTTTTTCTTTTTCTAGTTTCCTATATTTTGGCCTTTCTTATTCATTTTGGCTGATGCTTGCAGGCATGTGAAGCAAATGTGGGAGTAGAACAACTACCAGAAACTGATGTGGACCAGTCCAAACTATTACTTGAACTGCAAAAAGAGAACCGCGAATTGCGAGTGCAATTAGCTCGCCAGCAACAGAAACTACTCACATTGCAAGCACAGTCCTTGGCTGCAAATAATTCCCCAACCCCTTCATCAGTTTCCTCTCTCTTGACTACTCCTTGTTCTGCCCAACCA
Source organism: Excoecaria agallocha (assembly GCA_037975025.1). Classification (NCBI taxonomy): domain Eukaryota; kingdom Viridiplantae; phylum Streptophyta; class Magnoliopsida; order Malpighiales; family Euphorbiaceae; genus Excoecaria; species Excoecaria agallocha. The sequence continues at coordinate 3,446,444 of CM075822.1, read as the reverse complement.
AATGAAAAAAGAAAAGCAAAGACTTCCCTTTTAGGTAGGAACTGTTTCACACCTGAATCAAGAAAAAGAGTTGCAGATGAAGCAGTTAGAGAGCTTCAGCAGATAGTTAAGGCATTGGAGGCTGAGATTGAGAGAATGAAGAAGGATCATGCATCACAGATAAAGCAAAAGGATGACCGAATTCGTGAGCTTTCTCGAAAGAGTGAAATAGGATCACAAGGAGTTGCAATGGAAGGAGCCAAGAGGGTGGTTACTAGAACCAGCTTGAGACCAAAGGAATCAAACATTGGTGAATTGAAGAGCCCAAGTCACCGGTTTAAGTCACCCGTTGCAAGTGCAAAGAAACGAAGTTTTTGGGACATAACAACAGCTAACAGCCCATCAATGGATATAATGAAGGGAAGAAAAACCAGAAGCCATTCAACTGCAGAGCCTGCTGCAGCTGCTGCTCCTTCCATGCTTCTTCAGGTACAGTGACTTTCTTCTGCTCTTTGAAAAACAAAGATTTAAGGCTGGTAAAATTGTTGAAAGAAAAAAGCATACAGTTTAATTTTATCAGTTCATGTTTGTGGTTTTTGTTCTTATTTAGTAGTGAATTGGATCATTCAGCCAGGTTTTGCTCATCAGAGACCCTGAAACTTGGAGTCAGAAAGATAGCTAGAAGAGGCAGCAACGCATATTGAAATTGACTGCTGTGATCAAACAAACGTCTTACAGAATTTTTATGTCGATTCTTTTACTTGAAATTGACTTGTTCCAATCATCAGTACATATCTCAAAAAAAATGATTATTTATTCATATTTTCTTGTCATGTGATCTTGAAAGCAGTTTATCCAAAATTGGTTAAGTTGGTTTATTAGGAATTTAATTATTTGGTCTTGTAAGAATTTTTACTTCCTTTGGCATGAGAAAGAGAGAGCCAGTATTAATTTTCATTCTAATTTTAGTTTATACTAATTTTTTAACTTAATTATTCAAAAGTCATACAATTTGTTGACTGACTTGTTATTAAAACTAGTTGTTCACTGGATTTATGACAAATTAAAAAGCTTTCATGATGGAATATATAAACTGAAACACTTTTTTACTTAAGGTCATTTTGACACATTCCCATATAAAGTTACTTTAGGCGAAAATATAAACGATATAATTAATTGCATTGAAAAACATTTGATTTATGTTCCAATTATTAGAGAGTGGGAAAAACCTTTTTAGTAAAAAGAAAAAAAACTTAAATTACATAATTTTTATTAAAAAAAAATCATTTTGTTCAAAAAAACACTTCAAAGTTTACTAGAAAAAAATACAATATGGCATGTCACCTAATTTTTGCAGAGCTCCACAAATGTAAATTACAATTAATATTGTAGGACATGTATTTCACCTGAGTCCATTTGGCCTACAGGCGCATCTACATTACATCAAAAAGTCTGGGGAGCCATTTATAGTGTCTTTTAAACCAGTTCATTAAGTGTATAAACGGTAACCATGTGAGTTTAAGGGCGAGATGGTGAAAGTTTAAGAGTTCATGTGGCTTTTTATATATTAGGATTCTATGGGCAAGTTTGTTTCACTGTATTGTATTAGCCTATATATTATTAACCTGTATAGTATTAGTATGTATAACATTAGTTCGTATAGTATTAATCTGTATTATATTATATAGTATTTGATAAAAAATTATATTAGCATATAATATAGTATATTATATTTGATATATAATGTCGTAATATATTATTTTTAAGAAAATTGAAAATAGATACAATTAAATTATTTTTATCGTAACTAATTTAGATAAAAAAAATTATAATTATAAAATACAATTTTTTAATACATACATCAATTTTTTATTAAAAAATGAAAAAAAATTAATGAGATATGGCTATATATTATCAGAAAGATCGTCATTTCTAAAGTTCAAATTAGATTAAAAAAAATGAATATTCTAAACAACGAATTTGATGAAATATTTGAGTAAAAAATAAAAAAAATATATCAATTATAATATAATTTTCGTATAATAGCTCATAAGTTTGAAAATTTGATCACGGTGTGGTAATGATGGTGGTCGCGACGGCAATGGTGATGACAGTGGCGGTGGGAGTGGCATCTATGGCAGCGGCGGGGATGTTGGTAATGGCAACGGTGTGGTGGGGCAAGGTGGTGGTGGTGTCAGTGATGGTGATAGCGGCAGTAGTGGTGGTGGTGTTGATGGTTGCAATGTGGTGGTGGTGGTGGCAGCGACGATGGTGGTAGGACGGTATTTAATATTAATACGATATTTACCGTATTGCACAAACCTAAGAGTTTATGGTATACTATATCCGTTTTTTTTTATCTGTTACTTTTGAGTAAATTCAAATTTTATTTATTTTTCACTTTTAAACTTTCAATATAATTTAATTTACTTTTTCAATTTATTTTTATTTTTCAGTAAAGTTAAAATCAATTAAATTTGATAATTTAGTTTTAATCACAAAATTTAATACTAAATTTAAGTCTATTATTATTTTTTAATTCTAGTAAAAATAATAAAAGTGACAGATAAAAAAACGGATGGAGTATTATTTTATACAGTGTATGTGGAATAATGAAACTTATGGTATATTATATTATTCCCATATTAATTTTTCAGAAAATCTTTCAAACATTGTACTTGTATTAGCTTGTGTTATATTATACCATTTCATGTGCAATCTAAAAAATCAAACATGGCCTATATGTGTTATAAAACAATAGGAAGTATATAAATGAAAATTACTATATATTTCTGTTTGGATAATTTTATAATATAAATCTGGTCGAATCAGAAGTAATCACTTTGAAATTTAAGTTACTAAAGTTAGAGAAAGAAATTTTAGAAAGAGAATGTCTCAAAGATGCACTATATGGAGCCCTTTTGATTTGAACTATTTATAGTGTATATTTCAAGTTCACTCTTCAAGCACTCGATTGCTTATTGTGAATAACCTGACATGATAGATGGATTGACCCATATGGGTAAGCGGCATGTATAAGAAGATTTGACAAAAAAAATGTGTCATCAAACGTGTCAGTGGATGAAACAGGATATAGTCTAATCAATACGATCAAATTGCTCACATCTAACAAATTAGTTGGATTTGGACTTGCATCATCACTACAAAAAAAAGCCATCTGTCGCTAATTAGAAAAATTTCATCGCTAAAATAAATTAGCAGCTCCAAACAGTCGCTCATAACCTTGTAGCGAATATAATAGCGACGGAATCCCAAATCAGTCGCTAAAATTAGCCATGAAAAATTTCGTCGCTAATTTATTTGTATCATCGCTAATTTATATTCATAATTAGTTGCAGTATTATAATAATTTTTAGCGACTACTTTTTCCGTCGCTAAATAAATTCTAAATTTAGTCGAGACAAATATAACAATTATTGTTAGTGACAAATTTTCGTCACTAAATCTGTCGCTAATAAATATCTATAAATTGCACATAAAAATGAAAATTAACGTCGCAAAATAACATCGCAAATAATGCAAATTTCATCGCAATTCATTTGTAATATTTTATTATTATTATTATTTTTTTTTATAACATTCAAAATTTAATTTATATAAATAAAATTTTTCAAATACTATTAATTTAAAAAATATAATATCATAAAAGTAAATTAAATTGTACAATACTTTACAAATAATTACAAAAAAAGATCAAACTAAATAATACTAATAACAAATTTTTATACAATATGCTACCAAAAAAAAGATACAACTTCGCAGTCTCCATCATTCTTCACAAGCAATAACCAAGCACTTGCCTTCTTGTTCTAATAGACATGAATTCATTATAAAAAAGTAGAGATAAAAAAATGAAACGATATAGGATTAATAAAGGAAAAATGAATAAAGATTTAAAAAGAGCAGAAACAAATAGAAAAAATGAGTTTTGTTTTTTTTTATTTTAATTACGTGCCTTATACAAGAAAGTTGCTCAACAATTTATCCCCCGGAGGTAATGCATGTATTTTCATCAAGTTTATGTGTGAAATAAGGCGATTGTAAGTTTTAATTGTGTAAAAAAATTCTGCCAACTTTGAGAGAGAAAATATGTATTACGCCTTTTATACCTATAATAGCAGCTCTTACAAAAGAGACTAGTCTCTTTTTTTTGGTACTACCATCCACCCTCTAACCAATGGCCAAGTTTACAATCGAAAAAACAAACAGAAACTTTAATCATCAGCTACATATATTTGCAAATGTATATTTCTAAAATTTTTACCATCATAAACTTAATACATACAACCTCTAAGCTAACAACACACAAGATAAATAGAAAGATAAAAGTGGAGAAAAATATGAACACATTATCGGCTCCCAAGCCATGAATATTAAACTACAATTATCATCCCTCCATCTCTTACTGTATGACTATTTATATCTCACATGGCTAAGAACTCAATTATAGTTGGCTTTAAACACAAAAATTATTAAAAAAAATATTTCTAAATAATTAGTACATCACAAACAATTAACAAGTATATGTGAGATTTAAAAAAAAAAATAATGTCCTATGTATGGGTATCATGCCTACATACACAGTGTACAAGTTTACATTATTAAAAGAATCTCAATCTGCGTGATCCATACCTACGTAAATGGCAACTCACTAAGCATTGCCTCTAGTGATCTACCTTGTATCTTATATATCTTCACTTGAGTAATTTAGACAAATTAGCCTTAGAAAACTAAGTGGGTGAGAACATAAATCTTATGATTTATATCCTTGGATAATTTAAAATATTTTTTTACGTATTAATAATGAAATATGAATATTAAAACATTTTAAGTTTATAACTTAAGTAATCAAAACAAGTACAATATTCAAGTATCTATATAAAACGAAGCAATATAGTATCATAGACTTTTCAACTGTGTCATTTTCATTCAATAACTTTGATACATTTAAATAAGATTAGGCCTAATACAAGAATTATAATAATTAAATAAACTATAAGGGATAAAATCCCAAGAATCATGTGGCAGCATAGCCATAAATAACATGCAGGTAGTAAACTAGCGAGGGGCCCCTATAACCATAGTTGTAAAGAATTGTGCTCAAATGTCTGCAACTATGATTTCATGGGCTAAATAAAATATTTTCACATACGCTTTACATGTGTATATAAGCATATACATATACATATATGCACATATTCATATAAATGTAAAATTCAATTTTTACTTTTAAATCTATTCGTGAATATTATTTTAATATTACCAATTTAAAACCTTTTCCACTTTTGCAACAATGAAACTTATAGGACATTAGTTATCCCTTTATTTTTTCCCCATTTATGAGCATTTAACTAATTTTAGGCATATATGTTTAAACATTGTAAACAATTAAAGCATGTTCATCAACAAATATATTTAACAAGTTATAAAATCAGAGCTTATATACTGATCTGGATCACTAAATACCAAATTGTAACTTTAGGCTTTTCTAATCTATTTGTTAGGTTTCCATTTGGTTCTTAACCATATGGATACTAAGAAATTCTCAAACACCGTACTACACCATAATATTTAGAAAATTAGGCATTCTTCCTTGGTAACCATTTTTATTTTCAAAATTATATTTCTCATCACTTGATATTTTTTTCAATTTTAATTAAACATATCCATCTCATTTAATGTCTTTTATAAACACCCAAAATAATTTAATTGAGCATACCATTATAATTTATTAAACTTCCACACACCTATTATATGCAAAAATCTCCCTTAATTTCTCAAGAGCTCAATCCATCATTTCTAACACTTATATTATCATAATATTTCAAATTAAACAAAAAAAAATCCTATAAAGCACATCTAAGAGATAGGGCAATATAACTTCATGATACAAATTACAAATCAAGTCGCAAAATCCTATTAAACTGCATATTTGATACCAAATTAAAAATCAAGCACTCAACAGTTATAATTACTTCAGAATCAACAAAATGAACCTTTAAAAACAAAAAAGTAAATATTGACCTTGTAATTGATGCTCGAATCAATAGCACTGGAAGCAACAAAATCCTAGCTCAGGTTTGCCTTCAAAAATAACAGATACAACAGTCCAATATTCATATTTCTAACCCATAAAAAAACAAACTAATAATAAGGAAAGAAAGTAAAAGTAAAAAATAATTAATTACCTATAATTATTTTCCTAAGAATTGACTAGAGACATTTAGGCTTTTCACTGAATAGCTGGGAGGAAATAATTAAAGATTGCTGCCATTTATTAATGAATAAAAATAAGTATGAACATGGTCCCATAATTAATAAAACGAGGCTCAAATTATACAGACGATCAGTGAAAGAATGGATTGCAGAAATAGGCTTATAGAGACTGTCATCGGAGCTTCACCGGATCAGTGATCGGAGCCTCATTGGTGCAAGACCGAAACCACAAGGAGTTGGCTAACGTTGAGGGAAATCCACCAGCAATGGTCATGCGCTCAAAGGACTCCGTTCATGGCCGGAATCTAACAAAAACCATTGGAGACTTTCTTTCTCCGATCTGTCAATCGCCAGCGAGTGAGGAGCGACGGAGAACATCAGGAGAATCGCCTCGCCATATGGAGTTGTCCGGTGGTAGTCACTTCACCGTCTGCCGTCGTGACTCGTCGAAATAGGGAAAAAGGAACTTCGATCTTCTAACGGAGAAAGAAAAAGGATGATGCTAAGGAAGATGGCCGGTGACGAGACGATTCTTTTCACTGTAGTCTGCGCCATTGAGCGATAGCGAGGAGGCGACGGCGGTCGGCATTCCTTCCTGTTCCGCCTCTATCGATCCCCCCTGATCTGTTCTCCCCACCCCCCCCCCCCTTTTTTGTTTTTTTTTTGTAGCCTCAAAATGCCACTATCAATTAATGGCCACCAATTTTTCTAGATCCCGAATTTAGGCTTTTACATTTTTTTATCATTATTATTATTATTATATACTTAATTTAAGTTAATTGTGGTTTTGTAAATTAAAATGTATTTTAATTTAACAACACTAAATTTAAAAATTCACAAATAATTGCTTAGTCAACCTAAACTCTCAATAAAATCATACCCTTACTCACCTAAATCAAATATTATTCATAAATTAGAAATATTTTCGGTCGACTCAGAGTTGGGGCGTTACATGTTCAGCTGAAGGTGGCTCCGCCGGGTAACATCACAGGGGCGTTCACGCTGTAACACCCTACTCTCTTTCATATATCCGTACATTATATATAGTGATACTAAACAGATATACACATATATCTATGAGTCCAAAATCATTTACCTCAGTTTATGCGATCCCATTCTCTTTATGTATACATGCCATGCGACAATTCTTTCTTCACATCCCGAAATCTTCTTTTCCTGTGCGCAGTCAACAACCGCACGCTAAGCAACATTGTCGCTTAGTGGTGGATACAACTACTCAAAATTTCATTCGATTAAATTTTATTTTTCAATTTTTATTCTATTAAGCCAGTCTTGTTATTTGACTAACTTTGTGCCTATAATTTTCATTATTATTTACTGCTCCTTGTCTACCTCTTTGTTTAGATTGTCCTTTTGTTACTTATTTAGAATTCTATATGGGTACACCATAATTTATACAGTAAATTTTTACTAGACAACATTCATTCGTTGTAACGTTCCATTTCTATTCTGTTACTAACCTTCTTTTCTCCATCGCTATTTAGTATTTTGTCGTACTTCATTTTCCTATATTTTCTCATTTTCTCTTATACTTTCAACTAAGTTCTTGCTTTTAAAATTTAAAATTTTATGTCTAGCTAGATCAATATTTCGTTAATTATTTTCTCAAACTACTAGTTTATCATTCGTTTCTTCTTGAATATTTCTCGCCATGAACTTATTATTTTCTTTTAATTTGTCCCTTAATTTCATTCTTTGATCCATTCCACAATATCATATTTTATTTATTTATTTTTGTCATCCCTTTGACCATATTATGATTTCATTCATTATTTATAAAAATCCATTCAGATTCTCTCTTTTGATATTAATTACAGTTTAATAATTAGGTCAACAATGCTATTTATTTTCGATTAAGTCATTAGACCTTTTTTACTTGTCTTTATCTTTATTATATATTTTTCTTGTTTGATTACATTTCTTTCCTCATTAAATAGAAAATTACAAATCAAATTCTTGTAATCTCTTTTTATTACATAAATCTATGATTTATTCTTAATATATTCATAATTTACTTTAGATCTCTTTATCATTTATTCTATCTAATTAATTTCTCAATTTTCTTTGAAATTGACATTTCTTTAACTTGACTAATTTTGATCACAATATTAACTGATTTAACTTCCTTTATCCTTTAATTTAAATTACGTGCATAAATTGTAATTTAGATCCTAAATTTCTCTCATGATGTTGAACTACATTTTGATTCTTAACATTTTTACTGTTGACGATTTTTTTTCCTTCTTAACTTGTCTATTAAATTTGATTCCTCTAATTGTTATATTAATATTCCAATTTACTATTTTCTCTAATTAACTTATATTCGGATTCTTTGAATTTTTCAAAGATGGTAGATTTACAATTTAGCCCTCTAATTTTTGATTAATTACATTATTGCCCATTTCTGTCTTATTTAGCCAAGTTAAGTTTCGTATTGCTCTTTTTGGTCTAACTAACCAATTTAATTTTATTTTATCACGTAATTACAATTTTACTCTTACTCATCACATTGATCTTATTTTTCACATTGTTTATTATTTATTTATATTTATGACTTATCATAATTATTCTTTTATCTCGATGTCAAACAAGATTACCATTTTTGCCCATAGTAAAATCCAGTGGAATTGCAACGAGCTGGATAAACGGGATATAATCGGGGGATTCAGTTCTCGGAACCATCCAATCCCCTTTAACAATTTTTCTCAGTCAATATACGCAATTATATATATATATATATATATATATATATATATATATATATATATATATATACACATGCAGTTGTGGATTCAGCTCTCGGAGCCATCAAATCCACAATTCAATATAATTTCATAACACACACACATGTATTTATATATATATGCAGTTGTGGATTCAGCTCTCGAAGCCATCCAATCCACAACTCAATTGAATTACATACACCGGAAGAGTTCTCGGAGCCATCCAATCCGGCGTTACATATCAAGGCGCTGTATTACAAATTCCCTAATTGGCATGCCAACCTTATCCAATTACCCCAATCCCTATCTAATTTTACTAAGGACAAATATAATATTATCATTAAAAACATTAACTAGTATCATCGACATGTATTAGCATTATATATATATATATATTCAGGATACCTGTCATTTCCCTTATCTTTAATCACTTCATTTCATCATTATTTCTCCTTTGTTCCATATCAACATCATCATTTACTACTGTAGACATCGTAGTACTTTACTTTATTACTTTTCAACTCAATCTATGAACTATTCATCTTACATTAATTCACAATATTAATTTATGTCAATTTATTTTACTCTTTTGTTCACTTATATATATAGTCACACCATGTTACATTACTAAATATGTATATATATTTTTAGTGCACTTATGTAAATAAGTTAGTTAACTTGAATTATTCTAATTATACTTCTCTAAATTAATATAACATATTTTATACGTAAAGTACTATTTTATATCAATTATTCACTTCATATATCACTATATACAATTCAACTAACATATTGATTTTTAATGCTCATGAATCTCTTCATACTTTGTTTTATGCTATTTATGTTTCTAACATCAATGTATGTTAGTATATATATATATATATATATATATATATCAATTAACACTTAATTTATTTTAATGTCTTTGTTACCTTCACACACACACACACACACACACACATATATATATATATATATATATATATATATATATATATATATATATATATATATATATATCAATTAACACTTAATTTATTTTAATGTCTTTGTTACCTTCACACATATCATTATGTTTTATTTATAATTTCATACTCATATATTATCTTTAACTTAATTCCATCATATCACATATCTTTTATAACTAAGATGTTATATTTGCACTTAATTCATAATAAATCACCATATTTCATTTAAGACTTTCATGTGCATCATTAGGCATCACTTAGCTTCCCAAACTAATTACTTAATTTCTTCTTCTATTCTCATCTATTTCATTATTTTCTAATATTAACTCAAATTGTTTCCCATTAATTCCTAAATTCATATACTTACATAATATAAAATTCACCATAAAATTCAAAATTAAATGAAATTAAGGGTAGTTTGTATTCACATACCCGTTAGTATCGATTTCCACATTTTTCTGCATTTTGTCATCATTGGTTCGCCGGACCGGTCACCGGAGACTCGCCGGAAAATACACCGAAGCTATCCACTTGAAGATCCAGGCCCGGAGATCTCATGGTGGGTGGTCACGCGCCCAACGGCCGCCGGAGTTGACCGGGATCTAACAAAAACAGTCGATCAAACCTCCTCTCCGATCTGTCGATTACCGGTGAGTGAAGGGCGACGGAAGGTGTCGAAATGATCACCTTGGCTCGGGTGACTCGCCGGTACCACCAACCTCTTTAACCGCCGTCGAAAACACCGAAAAATAAAAGAGAGAGAAGAAGAAGAAGAAGAAGAGCCATGGTGGTGGGAAGGAAACCGAAAGAAAACAACGCCACCGGAGGGGAACGGCGCTTGCGGGGATGACCGGAGGTGGCGTGGCAGCGGTGCGGCGGTCCGAGCGTCGCCGGCATCGTGAGCAGCGGCGGCCGGACGGCGTTCTTCCTCTGCTCTGATCGTGGTCTCCTCCTCCTACCCACACTTCTTTCTTCTTTTATTTTTTTTTTAACCACTCACCTAATACCAACCACACACCACCTTTTATTATAACTTCTTTCTTTTATTTCTAACCACACGTGACACACACTCCACAATTAAAATCCCAACAACCTTTTTACCGCATTTATTATTATTATTATTATTGTTGGGGCATTACACACGCGCTCCAAAATTCACCCTCGTTCGTCGGATTACGAGCTAGGAACTTAAATCTTATTATTATTATTTTAATTATTTTATACATTTATTTGTTTTAAATCTTGTCATTAGTCTTAAATTTTTGCTTTAAATTCAAATTATCACTTTAAAATTTTGAAATTATGCAAACAAATCCATCCTAGAATCAGTATCAAAATACTGTACACCCGTATTAAAAGTGCTCTCACACGATTTCAAATTTTTGGGACGTTACAATTAAGTTTGAATAAAAATAATTTAATTATAGAACTAGACATTTCAATTATTAAAAATTGAAGTTAATTTAATTAATTAATTTTTATTCAATTAAATGATAAATTAAGCTTAAAATCATATACACATTATATTGAAACTGTGGAGAGAGATGAGGGGAGAGAAAATGTTATTTTTATATGTAGGTAAATTTCTAAAATTACTAAAATGCCCCTATCAAATTTCATCATTTTATCCTTGTATTCAAAGATAATTTTGTAAATATATATAACTAAAATTTTTAATAATTTAAAATTTGCTCAAAATTTTAACAAAATAAAAATAAATTATAAATTTTTCATAATCATTTTAAATGAAATAATAAATTTTATATTATTATATATATTTTTTTTTTATTTTTTATAATATGACTATATAATAATTATAGCAATTATTTTATTATTATTATTATTATTAAAAAAATAATTTTTTTGAAAAAATAAGTTTATATTTGGGGATAATTGATAAAGAAATCAATAGAATTCCTAATAACTTAATATTTGATTTAAATTTTATAAAATAAAAATAAATTGCAAATTTTTTTTATTATTATTTTAAATGAAATAATAAATTTTATATTACTATTTTATAAATATTTATTTTTATTAATCTTAAACATGTAAATATATAATAATCGTAACAATTAATTTATTATTATTATTAAAAATGTAAATTTTCTAAATAAATAAATTTAGATTTTGGTATAATTGATAAAAAATTATTATCAACTTATAAAATAATTTATAATTTTCTGTTACAAAATAATATATTCATTTCATATGAAATTACTTGAAAATATACATAAATCATGTAAGTGAAATTAAAGAAGTTATTTTTTAATTTATTTGCGACGGATTAGCGACTAAAATCATCCCAATGGTTTTACTGTAACAAATTACTATTAGCGATAGAGAACTTTCTGTCGCTAAACTGTCGCAAAAAGTCACTATATTTACCCTCCAAAATTAGCGTCTAAATGATTCGTCGCTAAATTTTCTGGAACTAATTTCATGAATAAAAAATTATAAAATATAGCGACGGAAATATTTGTCGCTAATTCCGTCGCAAAACATGGCACGCATACTTCCTGCCAATAATTAGCGACTGTTTTTTAGTCAGTCTCTTTTCGTTGCAAAAAAATAGAAAATATCCTTCCCACGACGGATTGTACAATAGTCGCAAATTCGTCGCAAAATCTGCGACGATAAAGTGCCGTCGCTAATTGGCAGTTTTTTTGTAGTGCATCTTATTCCCTAGGTTGCTTGGGCCTTAGGTTGGAGCCGGTTGGCTCAAATTATACGGGGTATTATCACCGTTAATTTAAAAAAAAAACATATCAGAATAATATTTGAAAATTTTATAAAACGGTTAAAAATTTGATTATTTTTTTAATTGATCAGATTTCGAATTTCAATCGCTCACACATACAAGTATATATTATAAAAGAAAAAAAAATCATAAAATACTAAAAGAAAGCCGTTCAAAGTCATGCAGACAAAGAACTTCAAGTTCCGATCACAAGTCTTTAGATTTTCCTCTTCAGACTTCACAGTTTAGCTGCAGTTTGGCATTGGAACTTTGAGTGCATCTTTTCGGCCAATTGTCTGATTTCAATTTTCATATTATATTTTGCGTAATTATATCAAATTCCATAACAAGTAATAAAGTTGATTTTATGTATATAACAGTAACAAGTATAGATAGATAATAGATAGGGGGGTTAGGGCTGTATTAACGAAGCAGCTTTTGGGCTTTAAGCAATCAAAGATTGCATTGATTACTATAATAATGATATAAAACTATCCTATCATTCTTTTTTATTTATAACTTTTAAATAAAATTTAAATTTTATTTATTTATTATTTTTAAAATTTTAATATAATTTAATTTATTTTTTTAATAAAATTAAAATTAATCAAATTTAATAATTTAATTTTAATTACATAATTTAATATTAAATTTAAATTTATTTATTATTTTTTAATATTAATAAAAATAACAAAAATAACAAATAAATAAATTAAACAACGTGAGGATTGCTTTAGTTTTTGTTTGATAGAGCAAACGACTTTCGAAGAATGATGAGCAGAAATAACACTTCGATTTCTGTGCAATGCCCATCTTAACGGATTCTTTTTTGCCTTTTGCTGTATCCCATATATTCATTGCCCTTCTTTCTCCTTTTTCTTTTTTCTTTGATATTTTATTTTTATTTACATGAAAATAAAAATAAAAAAGGGGGATAGTAAAGCCTTGAAACTAGGACAAAAGAGAGGCAAATATAGCAATAGGGTCATATCCCATTAGCAATTTTTTTTTATATAATTATATTTTCGTTGTGGAGGAATAAAATTCTAATTAATTAAAAAGTAACTAGATTTTTAATCGATTAAATTACAGGTAATTTTTAAATTTATTATTATCGTACAAACTTTGAAACTAGAAAAATCATCTCATAAGAAATTTATTAACTTATAAAATTATATGCCTGTGTTCCTATATATTTTCACAAATATCTTTATTAAATATTAATCACAAGTAAATACCAAATTGAAATTAGAAAACATAATCTTCAGCCACTCTAATTAATGACTGAAGGAGTTGCCAAAACATCCATGTGAAAGTGTTAGATGTTTGAGGCTAAATTGGCCTTAAAAATTAACTACTTAACATTGAAGCTTTTAAGGGTTAAAAAAAAAAAAAAGCAGTCAACAAATAACAAAGTCTTAATTCAGCTGTTAGGAATTTTCTTTTATTTATTTATTTATACTTTAATTTGAGGAGTTCTTTGATTAGGGTTTGATAAAATTTCTTGGGATCAATTCACACAGAAATTTTGCACCAAAAGCAATCATTGGCACCTATTATACTTTTAGGCCAAATGCTGGAATTTTAATTATTAATTGCCTATTAGGATTCTGATTAAGGACTATTACACTTATCTTTGATCAACTCAATTACCCCTCTCATCTAATATACCCAATATAATAACATTTTCCCAAAATTCAATATTATTTTAGAAAATAAACAAATGTAACAAAAATTAATCTAATAATATTTTAGGATAATTAAATTCTCACTTAATTTTTAGCTAGAGTCTAATTAAAATCAATGATTAAGTTCTTGCTAAATTTCCATTGATTTTATTTAATAATAAAAAAAGTTGTTGTTTAATGAAAAAATTAATAAATCCCACTCCGGGAAAGAAATAGGAAAAAATAGAAAGAAAATAAACAAAATGATTTTGTCTCATCACTTAAAAAAGAAAACTATACATATACACCTTCATGACCCCACCTATTCATCATTTTCTATTCTATTTGCCCCCCTCCATCTACAACTATCAAGCCCCACATTTTCGCAAGAAACAAACAGAAAACTTGGAGAGAAAATTTACTAAACTACCTTGCTTTTTAAGAAAAGATATGCAATCAAGAAATTAAAACATTAAACTCTAAGCAAATAGACACTGAGCTCAGGAGCTCCATTGCTGTCAGGATTCATCATGTAGAAGGCTTCAGAATCTCTAGACCCGACAATTCTTTCAAACTTAGCTCTCATATACATGAGCTCACCATCATTTCCAACCCCTGGTAAAACACCAGCCCCCATTGAAATTGGCTCTACAGCTTTCAGAATCTTCCATTCTTTAGCCCCACATTCTCTTCTCGTTGCAAACCCACATTTTTTCCCATTACAGTAAGTCCTCCAAATAGGTTCTTCAAGCAATCTAACACCTTTCTTTTCATCTTCTTTCTCTTTGTCGCATTCCAATGCAATCCTCACCAAACCTGAAGCCATTTCTCTAACTAATCCACTAATTGGAGTAGCAAGTTCTATGAGGAAAGCAGGTGGGGAATTGGGATCTCTTTGGAATGCAAAATGAACATGTCCTCTGCGATTGCCAAAAAGGGTACCCAAAACTCGAGGTCCGAGGCCTGATGGTAAGTTAGAACGGTTCTTACCAAAGGCTGAAAGAACGGAGCGAAGTCTAGCAACTGCAACTGCTGGGAGCTTCTTCTTTGGTGTTAGAAGAGCAGCATGGCTCCTTGCATTCTCTTTTTTCTCTTCTTCAATTGATGAGTTTGTAGAGGATTTAAAGGTTGGAACTTCATCATTTTCAGTTGCAATCTTTTTGGTCCAGTGGAAGTGTCTCTTAGAGGAGGTTTCTTGTTGTTGATGAGAGGTTTTAGCCATGACTAATGGATTCAAACTGAGAAAGCAAATACTAATCACCAAGTCTTGATATATCCTTATAGATGAGTAGGAAGCTGGTTCTTTTTTTTTTTTTTTTTTTGTATTGGTATGTGGAGCTTGAGTGTTATTGTTGTGGAGCAACAGAATCAATCCTGACAAAAGAAACATAGGTTGTCCCACCAAACTGATTTAGGAATATAATAGAGAGAGAGAATTGAATAGAAAAGAAAGGAATCAAAGGGGACACAGTAAGAGTGTAATTTCACTTTCTAGTGGGGCATAGAGAGAGAGAGATTTGCTTGACTGACTCTTTTGACTTGAATCCAAAAGCAGTAAAGAGTGCCAAATTACAATTCCAACACCATTTCATGCTCAAAAACACAACACACCGGCACTATGTTGTTCTCCCCACTTGTCTTTACTTACACCCTCTAAAACGTGCTGCACCCTGATCTCATGTATGTTGGGTTCAAGACAAGAACTGAGGTGATGAGTCTACATTTCACCATTCCTAACACCTGACCTCACACCTTATTTCCTGTAGGACCCTCCAAAAATTGCCCCCCTTCCATTTGTTTTTGTCTGCATTTCACTAAATAAATTGACACATCACTAACCTCTGGGTCCTATACTTTTGCAGCATCCCAATACACTTCAACCAACGCATTTCATTCATCAACACAATGATGATGTCGCCGGAGCTTTTAGCATTTATATACAACTCGGTTGGAACAATTTTAAACGTACGAACATGAAGAACTGGCCTCCGCAAATTGCCACGTAAAAATTGCCAACACAAAAGCAAAATTTGATTAGATATATTATGTTGAGTAAGTCACGTGGCTCTATTTATCTTAAAATTACTATGTAATAGTGTTTCTGAAACAGAGATGTATTTGGAGGAACTTGCACTAATTACATTAAGTTATAGACATGATCCACAAGTTGAAGTACATATCCACATAGGCCAGTTGCACTTGCCAAATGACTTTTGTACACTATATAAGAGAGATTAGTAGCACAATATGAAAAGTCAAGGACTGCTTGCCTATGGTTCAATAAAATAAAATCCCTAAGGTCAGCTCTCTAAACTTCGATCTGTTTCGGTTTGCTTATTAGGGGCAATGGCCCCTCCATTCATTCTAGCTCGTGCCTCCGCAAACATCCTTTGCTGCTCTGCTACTGCTTCTTCTTCAGTCATCTCGGCTCCATTGCTCCACTTACCACCTTTTAACGAGTCCTGCTGGAAGGCACATCGCAAAACAAATTGTCAGAAATTACAATTTCATATTGTTCTTCCAAATATTTTTTGAAACGGCTAAAACTATGAAACTATAGGAAGGCTCCCACATCCAAAAGAGAATTTATGTGCTGCTTCATTTCAAGCATCACAATAGTTCTTTTTATGATTTTATTATATGGTTCCCAAAATATTTTCTCGAGATAAATTAAAGTTAAGGACCATTTAAACAAAAAAAAAAATGAATTACCATAGTCTCAAGCTTGTGTTGCTCGTATGCTGCATAAACCTCTTCAATGTACTCTCCAAATCCTAGAACCTGATACATCAAAGGACAATTGAATTAACTTTGAAACAAAAATGTCAATCCTTGCATTTAAAAGAACCTACATTCCTAACATCATACTTGTTAAACAGTATTTGCTAAATCTTGAGGTTAGACATGTGTCAGTCAATGCCAATTGACTAATGATTCTGAAGAATTGCACAAATGCATCCTTAACAGAAAATATCAGAAGCTAAAGGAATACCTGTTGTAATATAGAATATTACAGGACGGATAACATTACATATGGTTACAAATGATCAAAAATGCATATTTCACATTAATACAAGACAGCTCCGCCAGCTAAATTCCATATAGAAATTTAAACTATGGGCCAAGACAAGATAGAGGAGAAAAGGAGAGGGCCAAAGGGCACAGGTCATGTTTTCAACAATAAGCTATTGAAAAGTAAATCTATCAATTAGGACCATGCCCACATTAGCACATGTCAAGCATCATAAAATTTACACTGTATATCAACATGCAATAGTTAACCATAGGCTTATAGATAAAATAAGGGACCAAGAAAATTAAATGGATTAGTTGTACCTCTAAAGCCTTGAGGACATGCTCAGGCGCAATCGTTCGCTTGTCCCCTCTACTGCATACTTCATTGGACTCTGATGATACAAGGTTTATAAACTCTGAGAAGAGGAAAATTTTCAGACTTAGTAAAACAATTTGCAATCTTGTAGAAAAAACTAGACACAGCTCAGTCTTCACAGATATAACTGAAAACCAGTAATGACGGAAAGCATAAGGAAGCAGAAGTGGTTGAAGATTCAGATAAACTGATAGTCTAGAAAACTATATGCTCATCAACTAATGAGAACAATGTGGCAATATACCTTCCTAAGTGTAAACTTAATCATCTGAAGTATCATATGCCAATTAAGTTCGTTTAATACTTGCGACTTTCATAGAGAGAAAGATCAAATGAATAAGTAGTTAATAACTACATCAAATAGATCACCAATCAAATTAACTTCAGAAGAAAGTGAATAAATAGAAAGATCACCATCTTTAGATAAAGGCATAAAAATATATTCATAAAACTCACCCACACAACACTCTATCAAAAGATCTTGAGCGTCTCTTGCAACACGAACATCAGGGGGTAACATCTCTTTAATAATTTTGGTCATGGTTGCTGAAAAAGAATATCATTAATTTGAATTAGAAACACAATAGCATGGAAAAAAAGGAAAAAAGAAAAAAAAAAAAGGGAGATAAAGGAGCATTATTTACAATATCATTTGTTTATCTAGCACAGTTCAAACTAAGAATCAAGAAAAAAATAGGCGAAGGCTGTAGCCATACCCATGCATCTGTGCAGCAGAAATGATAGATGCTCACTACCAATTAAAACTCTGATGGATTATGGCCTAAACTGGCAGAATAATGTGCAAAAACTAGGTAATTCCTATTCTAATTACAAAACCAGGCTGCGACTGCAATACCGAGATCATAATCTCACCATACTATGAAAATAATAAGAGAAGTTAGCAATCTACACTCCGAAAACAAGCAAATAAGACCTTTTAGAAACCGAACAATGGAACAATTATCCCAACAATTGTTATTCCAGCTGCGACCTGTGTGATCTTGGCCAATTTACTATGCAGTCTCATGCTTACAAAATCACCTATTACATTCTTCCTTGACATGCAATTAAATTCAACAATTTGCATTTCCATTCACTAGCTTACAATGTTCTACACAAGTCTATTTGTTGGATTCTGGTTCTGACAATTTAATGGTAAGTTAAATAATCCTTGCACGTAAATTGCTGAACTGTGTTAGAACCATGTAGATTCATTCAAATGAGTATGTTCCTGCCAATCGAAATTATCTCAAACTGGCTTCGAGAATTTTAATAGGGAAACGAAAAAAAAAGTAAACAGGTTAAGGAAAAGGAACAGATGTCACCCAGTCCTATAACAACCATCACATGCACCAGGTGGTAAGAACTAAGAGGATAAAACATAACAGCAAAAGAAAAAGCCAATACACATAAATCATGCTGCAGAGGAAAAAAAAGGATATAAAAAAAAGTTGCACCAAACTAGTCATTTGGGAATTGGTCCTTTTTTTCCCCTCTCTCTCTATCTCAAAAAAGGACTCCTGTTAGCATGTAATAACTTAAATAGACAAAATTAAAAAAATAAGAAAATGAATTACCAAACATGCCAGACATGATAGCTCTACTGAATATGTCAGATCAAGGGCATATAACAAAAGTTTGCATAACGATTACATAACCCCATTCCTATAGATGCTTATTCTAGGTGTGGGGAGGGAGGATTGACATGTGTGAGACTTGAGCACTGGCACCAAATCCTAGACAGTTTCACCTTTACAATAGGGATAAGCACCCATTCGCATTAAAATACATTCATTTAGTTGTCATGCCCAAAATAAGAGTAACATCAGTCAAAAATATCTAAGAGAATATAAGCAGTGTCGCCTTGAATATCAGAACTAAGGCCATGATTGGATGAGAGTAAATAAGGAAGTAAACACACTTACTACAATGAAGTCAAAGGAATTTACTTAGACATACCTTCCATTGTTTGGTTCCCTTAATAAACACAAGGAAAATTAATTTTTTATATATATAATTAAAAAATAAATATATTTATAAAATTTATTTTTACTTAAATGTCCTTTATACACACTTCCTGCAGCAATAAAAATAGACATTTTGGAAAATCAAAGACAGACTTCTAATCTTTCATTACTGCAAAATCAGTGACTTTTACAATTTCTATCATTACTGCAAGACACAGAGACTTCTAATTTTTCATTATATCCCTCCCTTTATCTGAGTTTGCTGGAAAGTTTAAGGTTAAAAATTAGTAAAAAGAAATGATAAGAATGGCTTGAGTGTTTATCTATTTTAAAAATTAGGTTTTTGAAGGTTGTTACTCTGTCTGCGATTATCTCGCCAGCAAGTCTGATGAACTTCCATGATTATAGACTGCCAGGAAACATGGCAGCCACCAACATACGGTGGAATAGAGGATTATACTGTCTTTTCATTGGTTCCTTCACTTGTCTAGTTTAATTTACCCTCCTTTCCCACCATTTCGGGAAGACATTTTTTTAAGGTTGCAGAGTTTGGACATAAATTTTCTCTCCTTTTATCCCAGATTACTCTCACATCTGAGATCCAAACAACGGAAAAGAGGGAAAATCAATTTAATTAATTTACTTTATCCTCACTTACCTCATATTACTCTCAACCAAACAGAGAGTAAGAAAGCACGTTTATCACTTTATACAAAGGTATCACAATATTCTAATCATGTATCCTTGGTTAAATTACCACGCCAGTTCAAAAACTACGTCAAAAAAGAAAAAGAAATTTAAATTAATCATGCAACTCTACACAGAACTCAAACATTCAAATTTTCATACATAAGAACCCTAAATATTAGTAGACACACAAACCTGAGGCAAAAAGAGGAACAAAATCCACTGAAATTAACAAAATAAATAGAAAATCATACATAAAATTAGCATTTTTTTAACCTTTGGGAAGGGAGGCATCCTCTTTCGATTTACCAACTATATCCATAGGTTCCATCTTTTATATCCAAACCCTAATTAAATATATAAAAAAAAAAAAGAAAAAAACAGCTTTAAGTATTTATATTCATACACATAAAAACGTAAATAGATAAATATCAATAAATTGCGCATATATCTGAATAACATCAAACTAAAATCAACAGATCTACAACCTCTGCAAATCGAAACATGAAACGAAATCGAGAGAATTAACTTACCGTTCGGAATCTACGACCGGAGAAAACGAGTAAACCGATTCACGATTCGAGTGTTAGCGCAAGAAATCAAGCGGAGGAGGAGGAGGGGCATAGTGGATATATGGTTTTATCAGGGAAGGGCATGATTTGGCGTCATTCTCTTGTTCACGATAAGAGAGCCAGGTCTCGCTCGCAGGCGATTAGGGCAAAGTCCACTCCCCAAAAACAGCTCCTTCACGAGAACCAGGCGCTACCTTAGGCGCGTTCAAGAAATAACCGAGCACTTCCGTTTTGTGGGAAATTGGGAATCCAAGAGCTGACTGACGAGTGCAGTGCACGGAAAATATGGCGTGTGGAAATATTTTTCTTATTATTGCTTTTGAGATATTGGTGATTCGTTTTTGTTGTTATCAAATGCATTTCTTATACCGGTTGGTTTTGTCGTTTCGTGTCTTTTTCCATGGTTATTAAAACCGGACCGGGAGGTCGAACCGGTTTAGCCGCGAACCGTGGGCTGGTCCGGTTGGTTCAATGGGTGAAAACCGGAAAATACTATTTCAAACCGTCAAAAAACCGGTTAAACCGGAATAAAACTGAAAAAATCGGTTTAATTTTAAAAAAATCAACATTTTATCCAAAATATTCATACAATATTATTTTTCTAGAAAAAAATAAAATAAAATTATAAATACAAAATAATTAAAATTCAAATAATTTAATGAATTTTTTATTAATAAAATAAAATTTTATAATTTATATTTGAAGAATTTCTTTAAAAAATTATAATTTTTACTATATTTATCTTAAATTTTTGTTATAAATATTGAATGACTTGAAAATATAGTATTATTATTAATGTTTGATGATAAATATATTTTTCAAAACTATTTTTAATTTTTTTATATAGTGATATTTTCATAATATTAATATAAAACTTAAAAAATAATATATTTTTTAAAAAATGAAAAAATTCGGTTGAATTCTAATGAATCAGTCGAACCACGAACCCTTAAGCTCTCCGATTTTTTATTCGGTCCGATTTTAATAACATTGTCTTTTTCTGAGAAGACGATGAGCCTGGCCCACGGGTCCACCACTAAGATTTTATAAAAAAAAAAGCTTTATAATAGGTGTCAGATGAGCAAAACATGATTATTATTATTAATGTTATTTCACATGATTTTTTATGTGAGCAGATTAATGTTATTAGTAAATAATAACTATTATCTAGAAAAATTAGTGACCAAAACACTTAATTGCATAGAATGCAATGATTAATTTGCATCAGGAACTCTCTATAGGATAGGATCCATTATCGATTACCAGCTCCTTCTTATTCTTTGAAATTAGATATAGACATAAGATTTTAATAGTCCCTAAATCACACGTATTTTCATTAAAAAAAAGGGCAAATTTGCATCATTTACGCATGTTGGGGGATTAAATTGGTTAACTATTCTAGGAAAAAACTGCCCTGTTTCCAATAATTTAATTTGAGAGTAATTTGGAGAAAATTTTAATTTACTTTAATAAAGTAAATTAAAATAATATAAATTTAATTCACTTTCATTTATTTTATATTATTTGGTTAATTTAAAATAAATATAAACTAAATTACAGTTACTTTTTATAATTTAGAATATATATATATACACACACACATGCACACACACTTTGAATTATAGGGTAACTTGTAGTTACTTCCGTATTGAAAGAAAATATTTTAGGATATATACAGTAAACTAAAAAATTCAACTTACTCTAATTTATTTTAAATATTTTGCATCTTGACAAATCAAATAAATAAATTTAATTTACTATTTTTAAGTTATCTATGGTTACTCTCAACAACTCCATCCAAACAAATAATAAGGGTAACCAATAAAAAAAACTCATAGCACTATTTTTATAATACAAATTAAATCTTCATTGATAATATAAAAAAATACATTTAAAAAGTACAAATAAACTTATAAAATTTAAAAGTACATGAGATATAAAAAACTAATAAAGTTAATCGAGTATATCTCCAAACTTGTTCGATAAAAATAGTGGATAATGATAACATATCACGAATAATATGATTTTAGACGGAAAACTCTATCCATCTTCTCTCAATAAAAAAATTTATTTCAAAATTACTAAAATTTTTATTATAAAAAATAACCTCCAAATTTGGAGGACAAATTTGAATAAAAAAAATTTAAATTACATTTAATATTAGTTAGGTCTAAAATAAAAATTTCAGATATGATTTTATTGAAATTAAAACACAAATAAAAAATAACAAATAAAATAAAAATTTTCAGATTTATACTGATCTGAAAATTATTATAAAAAAATTTAAAAAAAATATAAAGAAATTTAAAAATATAAATATAAATTTAATAAAGAGAAAAGAAAAAAATAAGAGAGCCGCCTTCTGGAAATTAACTGATTGTAATCCCAAAACTAGAAAAGAAAAATAAAACCTTTGAAATACGAGGGAAAAGGAAGCCTAATTAATAGAATGGCCAGTTTAACAAGTTGGGCCGAAAGAATATTTGGACCGCATTTGGGTGGGTTGGATCCGGATATTATCAGACCGACTCCGATCGGGTATTTGCCCAGTTTTTCTCACCTCGAAGGCCTACGATAAAAGAAAAAAATGAAAAATAATTGCGGTTCTGGCTTCTTCTCTCCGCCCCGCTCGCTACCCTAGCTTGGCGCAACAGAGGAGAAATTTTTATTTCTGCAATTAATTATGCATGAAACCCTAAGGTTTTGAAATTCCCTTGCGATAAACTTTTCGACAGTTAGAACTATCGAGTAATTGATATGCACTACGAGAAGGAAATTAAAATTTGAAGTAAGAATGGATGCGGACGAAGAGGATTTCTTATTTTATGGGACGCCAATAGAGCGTGAGGAAGAGCTTACTAGTCGCAAGAAGAAAGCCGTCGCCGAAGCCTCTGGTCACCTACGAACCCTCGTCCCTTGGAAGCAAGAGGTAATTGTTTCCTTGTGATTCCATTTGGCTACGGGGAAAGTGTAGGAAATATGTAAATAGTGATAATTCTGTTTATTCCACTTAGTGGCTTGATGAATATTCTAAACTCTAACTTGTTGATTGATCCTGTCGATTTAGGCTCAAGAATACTAGATTCCTAAATCTGTTTCTTAACTAGAGAATGCGATTGTTGGCGCTGTTGTAGTTGCGACCCATTTCATTTCATTTTTTTAAATTTGTTTGTGGAAAAAAGAAGGTACATTGTTTTTGACATGTTTATATTTTTTCTTTTTTGTTTGCTTATTTGGTTTGAATTTTGTTTCAGGTTAGAGATGAGGAAGGACGGAGAAGATTCCATGGAGCCTTTACTGGAGGATTCTCTTCTGGTTACTATAATACAGTTGGTTCAAAGGAGGGTATGCAATTTCCCTACTGTGAAATTAGATTGTATCATCTGTTTATGAACCACTGAATTAAAGGGTTAGTTTGGTGAAACATTTTGCAGGATGGACTCCTGAGTCATTTACGTCATCCCGTAAAAACAGAGCTGAAGTTAAAAAACAAAGCATTCTCAACTTTTTAGATGAAGATGAGAAAGCTGTACGTGTCACATTTTTTTCTACTACATCTAATTCTTGTTAAATGAAAGTAATTTTGCTGGCAGAACATAAAGTTCTGACTGGAACTTTTTTGATTTTTTATTATTTTGGGTTACTTATTTTTCACAGTGGGAGTTCAGGTTCCAAAATTATACCTTGATATTAAAAATTTCATTCTTTTTATGTTTTTTTCCTTGTTAAATGAATTTGAGATAATGCTTGGCAATGCTCATGGAGCTTAGAAACTTCTATAATTTGAGAAAATTTGGGTCCATCCGTTTGCGAATTTTGAGATGCTATTTTTTTCTTTAATATATAACATTAGAGTTCTACCAATATGTATAAACGGAGGGGTTAGAGCCCATTTTTTTCATTATTAACATTCAGTATGATTTGTCCACACATAAAGGGGAGGGAAACTGTAAAGAGCAATGAACAAAATGTAAAACTTCCATATAACTGGAAAAGAATTTTTTTTTTCCCCAGAAAAAAGGAGTATGGTTCTACTCTTTGTTATATTTCGCCATTGGTGTTTCCACATTTTAAAAAGCCTTCAGATTCCTCTCTCTAGTTCACCAGGTAGTCCATGACTTGGTGAACTTCTTTAGGCTTACCTGTGCAGTAATATTGCTGTGAACCTCAAGCACCTATACTATTTTTATTCCCAGTTTATCCCAGATTAGCATCGGGTAGACACCATAATATTCTCCTATCACAATGTAGCTCAATTTGCCAATAAATTTCTGATAATATCTGGTAGTTCTCTCTTAAAGTAACTCAATTGCTATGCCCAGTTACTTTTGAGTAACATAAAACCTTTTTTATTTGCTTATGTAATTCATGTTTCATTAGACTCATTTGCCAGCCATGTCTTCACTAGCCTTTTAAGGAGTCATTCAAAGGCACTTTGAACTGCTGATGAGCCTTTTTTTTTTCTTTATTTTTTTATTTCTCAAACATTATTTTCAATTCATTTCAGTTGTGAAAGGGCGCGGTTGGCTACTCTTGTACAGTATTATTTTGGGGGGATTAAAGTCCTGTTGATTGTTTCTCTTTAATTTGTTCTTAATTTTCACTTTCAGGAATTGGAAGGTCAATCCTTGGGGGCATCATCACAGTTTGATACATTTGGATTTACAGCTGCAGAGTATGCTCGTAAACAAGCTGAGAAAGAACAACAACAAAGGTAGAGTTGTGATCGATGTTCCTTGATGATTTGATTATAATGCAACAAATGGGGTAACTTACTGTTGGCGACGAACAATAATTTTGGGATATCCATTGCAGGCCATCAGCTATTCCAGGACCTGTTCCTGATGAAATAGTTCTTCCAGTGACAGAGTCTATAGGTATGTTTTATATAGTGCACTATCTGAAGGGATGCTTGTTTTACAAATTGAGCAACTCTTAGTTCCTGATTCATGCTGCTGTTGATTAGGTGTAAAATTGCTGCTGAAGATGGGATGGAGGCATGGTCGTTCCATCAAGGATTCACATGCAAATTCATTATATGGTTGGTTTTCTCCTTGCCAAATTCTTATTTGGTCTGGTTTTAGGCCACTAGAGTAGAAAATTTTCTTGAATATTGCTTTTCGGATAGATTTTCTTAATTCTTTGTGTTAAATAAGAATTCTAATGTGCATTGGTACAATGTGGGCTCAGATTGAGAGCTACTTCTTTGAGTTCTGCTGGCATTATGTATTCGTGGCATGCCAGCTAGCTTTATGTCTATCTACATACTTGTAATTTGCAGATGCTCGTAGAAAAGCTAGAAAGGCTGTGCTAGCATTTTCATCTGATGATCCAAAAGCTCATCATACAGAGTCTGACACTGGTGAAGATGACTTTGGAAGACTGGAGCAGTCTGTTAATAATGATGTTCGGTCTTCTGAAACCATACCTGTGAGGATCTTTTGCATGGCTGATTGTGTGTAATTTCTTTTTCTTACTTGATTGGTCCCTTTTATCCTAAGAAACTTCTGTTTTATGTAGATTTGTACTTCTAAATTTATGAGTGTCCACCATCTAGTATGGGATTAAGGCTTTGTTATTTTTTTTGTTAAGTATACTGGTGTTCCCTTCTACAGATGGAGATTTAAAATTTCATTACTACAGTCATAGCCAAAATTCTCATGTGTGACAATAATTTTTTTTTTAATTGTTCATATGCTGAATAAGGAGTATGATGGAAAAAATGAAGGCAAAAGTGTATTCTCTTGGTCCGAGGATTCAAAGTTGTTTCACATTGTTAGGGCTAAAGAAGATGCATGATTGAATGAAGCCACTACGCTTTCTTGATAATAATTATACTAGAACTAA
The DNA here is from genome assembly GCA_037975025.1 of Excoecaria agallocha. NCBI lineage: Eukaryota > Viridiplantae > Streptophyta > Magnoliopsida > Malpighiales > Euphorbiaceae > Excoecaria > Excoecaria agallocha. Next base: position 3,419,645 of record CM075822.1, on the reverse strand, counting down.
ATCACATAAACAGGAACTGTAAAGTTTCCTTCTATTCTTGTGATGGTAAAAGCATTGTAAGTTAGTTCTTTTAAAATATTATACCATATAGAAAAGCCATAAATTCAGCACTCACTTCATTATTCCCTCAATTTGCTTAGAAATCATTATAACCATATACCAAATGAGAATTTGATGTTTCTCCCTCTTCAACTTTTAGTAGAGAGGAAAAGTGAACATACTTCTCATCAGAATATAGGTTTTATTAGTTTAGGGGAGTATCACTTTAATATATTTATGTTATGCAGAAAGATATAGCTAGGAATGTGTCAGCTTTGCATTGATTCTCAATTGATTACAGATGCCCTTTATGTTTGTCAGATCTTGGAGGTTTCTGAAAATTTTAAATTTTTATACCTTATTGTTATAAATCTTCACAAATTCTTTTTCAGTACAAGCATGAATTGTATATCCCATTTGTTTTTCTTCTGCAGGTTTTTGTACGAAACCCAAAGCAGGATTTGCATGGTCTGGGGTATGATCCATACAAGCATGCTCCTGAGTTCAGAGGTATGCTGTTTCTTAAATTATACAGTTTGTAGTGGAGCACTTGGTTGCTGTTACTAGAGCTAAGTCTTAGCAGTTTTGCCCCACTTTTTCAGAAAAGAAAAGATCACGTGTAGTTGATAGCAGAGATCAGGGGAATAGAAAGATTTCTTCAACGAGAGATAGTCTTCTTGGTTTCAAGTGTAAGATCTCTGAAACTGCAATTTCCTTTTTATGGTCTCATTCAGCAGATCTTGTGCTGCTCCTTTTATGCCTTATTGACAATCATGGAGTCTTTAATTTGAGTTTGATTCAACTAATTACTTTTAATCTATCAGCAGGAAAGGCTGCTCCTGGCTTTGGCATTGGAGCACTGGAAGAATATGAAGCTGAAGATGAGGATGTTTATGCATCTGGTTAGTATCAAACTTTTATGATGGCTGCTGTAGATGTTGAAGAGTTATGCCTTGGGGTGGATAATGGACTTGAACTAGTCTTGCATCTTTTTATTCAAGTAGAGATTTTTGGCGTACTGATAAGATTATTTTGCTGCATGTGACTGCCTTTATTATTTGTTTACTTCCATTGCTTATATTTTCCGTTATTATTTCATTGACAATCTTGAGAATTGTGTTTGCTTCATTTGGTTGGGGGTATATAAGGTAATGGGAAACAAAACTTTTCCTTCTTTTGATGTCATTTGAGGACGGCATGAAAGATTAAGGATGAGTTAGTTACTCCCTGAAAATCCCATTTGTTTTTCTATCCTAGTTTTGGTGTCTGGTTTCTGATAAAAATATTTATTTGACATTTTTCTTATGGTGAAATTAATGCATTATCTTACTCATTAAAATATTGGATTTAATTAAAAAAGGAAAGTAATGTGGGGAAAGGAAAATCTACTCATATGAATCTCTTCACCATGGAATACTTCAGCGGCAGGCACCCGATAAGTCAATAAACAAGTAAAAGCTGACTTTCTTCCTCCTTCCAATCCAATATGAAATATCAAAAGCCCTTTTGATCTTTTCTTCTTTTCGATTTAATCTGAATTTGTTTATTATTCCCACCATAATTTCTATTGATATGCAGTGGTTCACTTTTTTTGGTTTTCCACTCGCCATATCTGCCCTTTTTTTCTTTTTTTTGTAATAGGAAACCTGCGGTTACCTATTAACCTCGTTTTTGGGTATAATATTATAACCTAGTGACAAAAATGTTCATGTTGCTCTGGCAAGCTATTATGAATGTACTCGTGGAAGAACAGTCTGATTCAAATATAAACCTATTCTTGCTTTATTAACATGATATCTACTTTATGATGATGGCCATATTTTTCCAATGCATGTATGCACATGCCTGCATATGATTTCTGGTAAAAGGTTCTCTTTGCTAATTTAGTTCTTCATCAGCATATGACTTTGAGGAAACTTATGTCCAAGAAGTCGAAGAGCCTCCAAGATCCAGCTCAGACCATAAACAAAAATTGGTTTGGAAGGAGCATGGTGTTTTGCCTGGCTTTAGGGTTGCATCAAATTCTGATTACCAGCTGGAGAGGTAATTTGGGATCATGATTTACAATACATGTGCTTGTACCTTTTTTATTATTGAGAGGGCTTGGCATAAAATGTGCTGGCATGTAATATTTATTTCACCTTCTATGTCTTTGATTTCATGACAACTTAAAATTTTCATTTCACATTTTCTTTTTCCAGATTTGAACCTCCAGTCATTCCAAAGGATTTTGTGCCCCACCACAAATTTCCCTGTCCCCTTGAGGCTGATAACAAGCATGCTGTTCCTCCTCCACCTGAGGTCCCTCTTCCGGATGACGGTAGCCTGAAACTCTTAATTGAGGGGGTCGCAACTTTAGTTGCTCGCTGTGGTAAATTATTTGAGGATCTTTCCAGAGAGAAAAATCAATCAAATCCATTATTTAGTTTCCTTGATGGGGGAAACGGCCATGAATATTATGCTAGGAAGTTGTGGGAGGAACGGCAGAAACGTAATGACAAGAGGATTGTGGCTTTGGATTGGAAATCATCTTCAAACGAACAGAAGATGACTGCAGAGACCCGTGGAAAAATATTAGGGGAAAGGCCTTTGGAAAGAAGCTTGAAGGATACCAGCTCATCTGTTGTTTCTGCAGATGTTAATCTCCAGTTCAATCTTTCAGATACATTTATAAAGCCTGTGTCTTTGGTGAGTCATTCACGTAGCCCTTTCATTATATTCCTTTCCTGAAATTCTAGGTGTTTTCAAGCTACAGAAGCTACTTGCTAGACTAGATTTACTTGCCTTGAAATTCTTATTCCAATAAATCATAAATATATATCAGTTTACAGGGTTATTCATATGGGTTAAATTTTTAACTCTCTTGTTCTCTCTCTCTCTCTCTCTTTTTCTTTTTCCTTTTGTGTTTCCCTTTACCACTACTTTGCAATTTAGGGCGAGTTGTCTGAGGTAACAAAACCTTTCAAAGACGACCCTGCAAAGCAAGCAAGATTTGAGCTGTTTCTCAAAGAAAAGTACCAAGGAGGGCTTCGTTCTATGGATTCCATGGGAGCCAGCAATATGTCAGAAGCGGCTCGTGCACGTGAGAGATTGGACTTTGAGGCTGCAGCGGAGGCAATAGAGAAAGGGAAGCAGAACAAAGACAATGAACTCTCTACGCAACAGTTCATGGAGTTTTCAGCCAGTGAAGGGTTGCAATTTACTTCTGGTGGATTGAAGGTAATTTTTTTGGACAACAGTTATAGGATCTGAGGTTATTCCTCTTGGCCGATTTCTTATCTAAAATTTCTGAAACAGCAAGGCGAAACTCATTCTGAAGATTTAGACAAAAAGAAAATTTATCCCAGAAGGGAAGAATTTCAATGGCGTCCTCTACCTATTCTGTGCAAGCGCTTTGATCTAATTGATCCTTTCATGGGGAAGGTACTATTTATGTGCTTGGTTTCTATCATTTCTGCTCCTAACTTGTAGTCATCAAAAAAAAAAAAAGAAGAAGAAGAGTGAATTGCATTCTGAAATTGTCTTTTTCTGTTTAAACTTGACCCTTTTTTTCCCTGTAGATAAACATTTTGAAGCTTTTATCTCTGTGCAAGGAACTAAGGCAGTTCCTTTGCCAAGAGAAACTTGTTTTTAAATGCTATTGCACATATGTGTTATCACGGATAATGACTCTTTCTTGGCCAAATAGTTTTAGAAATCTTGGGCATGCAACCACAAGGTTTCAGGCTTTAGGGCCAACAACAGCAACTGCATGTAAATATTGCTGAAGAGTAAATTTTAAGCAGCATGTCCTTTTAGGTCACTGCTAGTCTGCTTCAGTGGAAGCATGACTGGATCATGGTATTCTTCAGGCATGTTCTATGTGTTTTTTTGTGTGTGTATTACTTTATTTTCCTTTATATATTTTTTTTCATGCTTGTGCAATTTATGGGACTTTCTGCTATGGAGTTCATCTCTGATTGCTGCTTTTTGTTTCTCTTCCAATTTTATGAATATGATGCTGGTTACTAGCCCACACAGTATTCGATTTAAATGATTTTGCATATTGGAATTGGACATGACCTGGGAGTGTGATATTATTACAGCCACCGCCACCTCCACGGATGAGAAGCAAGATGGATTCCTTCATATTTACTTCAGATTCTGTCACGGCCACAAAATTGGAGGGGAATATTCGTGCAAATAGAAATCAAGTTTCAGTTCTTCAAACTGACAACCAAGAAACAAGCAAAGACGTAGCTGATAGTGAAAAGGAAGTTGCAGTAGAAGCAGAAAATGTAGAGAGGCCTGTTGACCTTTACAAGGTATGCTTTTTGCAGAATTAGAATTTCCAATATTATAGATTGATATAGAAAAAGTTTTATCTTATACAGAAACGGAGGATTGCATGTTAGTTATTTGTATGCAATATTAGAAAATACTTATTGTGCAAGGAAGTGGTGGCTGAAGAGTGATTTTCTTGGAAGAGCGTATCTGTTGCATGTACGCTAAAATTTGTTTGTTTCGTCATTTCTTGCTATACTGTTGAGAACCACAGTCAAGTCCCTGGCCATGCTGGGACATTGCCACATCCTTATAATGCCTTTCAGTCTCTGGTATCTTCATTGGATGTCTTCAATTAATTTAAGTAGCTTGCATTCTCATGAGTTGCCTTCAACTTGTGCTCTACTTGTATTCATGACTTGCTTTCTACTTGTGCACCATGCATATCCGTGAGCTGTTCATATTAGATTACAAAGAGATCTTCATGTTTTTCAACTACTTGAAATCCTGAACCAAGGAAGCCTTATGCTGTAGGATAAAAGTGAAGAGTAGAAAGAAACAGTGGAATAATTTCTGCTTTATCAGTGTCCCATAATAATTAATGTGATCTTTAGGGATAATTTCACCAAGATGGGAGATCATCAGGTTATTACCTACATGACACTGCTAACAATCTGGAGTTTAAATGTGTGTTTTTCCTCAAAACAAGACTTGATTTTGGATAGCTAGTGCCAGCTACTCTCTTGGATGATACCCTTCACCTTTATGCTATTTTCATTAATTTGCTTCTTTGGTGTAACCCTTGATGTTCCACATGAAACTTAGATGGAGCATTGTCGCAATTTAAACTCGACAAATTGCAATTTATATATATTACATTTTGTCCTGCTAATGAACATCTTTATCCAGGCCATTTTCTCTGATGATTCTGATGGTGAGGTAGAAGCCTCTACTGTCAATAAAATGGAGGATCCTAAGAAAAAGGTTGAAGTTGCACATACAGCACTAAATCGCTTGATAGCGGGTGACTTCCTAGAATCGTTGGGCAAAGAACTGGGACTAGAGGTTCCACCTGATGTGCTGGATAAAACTAGGAGTTCTGCTTCAAAAAAAGAATCTGCAATTATTAATGCTGGAGATTTGAATGTCCAGCCAGTTAAGAACGAGTCATCCACTGCCAATAGTCTAAACTACAGACATCAAGAGGTTGCTGCTAAAGGCAGTGAATCCCAAAAGAACGACTCCATTCTTGGTAACCTGCTGGGTGGTAGCAACAGATGTATGGAGCCTGGTTCACCTAATGAAAGATCTGGTAAAACTGATCTAGAGAAGTTAACTAGAGACGATAGGAAATCTGGATCTCCCCATAGTCAGCACCAAAAACCAAGCAACAGTTCATCTGAAGATGAAAGGAGCAGAAAACGCTCTAGCCGACATCGATATAGTAGTAGTGGTTCATCTGATGATGATAGAAATCGTTACCGTTCAAGGTCGAAAGGAAAAAAGAAAGGTTCCTCTCGGGAAAAGAGAAGCAGCAGGAGAAAGCATTCAAAGCGTCATAAGCATAGAAGCAGGGACTCACCTGGCAGAAAATCTCATTTTGGTACAGAGGAGCGTTCAGAATCCAAAAGAGAGAAACGGAAATGGAGAGATTGAATTTACTTACACTAGCTTTAATTGCAGGAAAGCTCGAGCAAATGGATGGCATCCCATGTTGTCCTGCCATTGCTCTGGTTCAGTGCCCGACTCATATGCTTTAACCGAGTCTGAGACTTCTGATAGCAATCACATTGTTCTTCTGGAAATATGATGTGCAAGTTATAAAATTATGGCAATCGGCTATACAGTCAATTGGTGAAGGGAGGGCAAGGGTTGGGAGGTGTTAGGCGTTAGTTTGTTTTGTTTTGTTTTTTTTTTTAAATCTCTTAGCAGTTTCGTGCCCATAATGTTGAAAGTGGATATCTAAATGTGCTGGTATGCTAAACTGATATTTTAATGCTACATACAGAGTACATATTTTGGAAAAGTCAAAAATCAATGAGAAAGTACAGTTCCTACTGTATTTAAATGGCTTTCAGATTTTGTTCAATTTGAGCAATCTAATCAAGGGGTTTGCCTTCAAAAAAGAAAAAACACTAGGGGTTTGCAGCCGGTTGGTTGGGGAGTGATTGGAAATTATCTGTACGTGTGAAGAGAAGGTGTGTAATTGGGCTAGTGCCTCTTTTGTTATTTTGTTTTGGATTTAATTCCAGAGCAACTATGAGCTTGAGGTTCAATAGCATTAGCTTTTTCATTTGATTGCGGGTGTTTTGGCATTTAGCTAGAATTTGGGAGATATTTCGATAATGAACTATTGCATCATGTTTTTGGAGGAAGATTTAAACTACAATCCAAAATTCTAAGACATTATGTGGATGTGAAATGTGACCTATTGACATTGAAATAAGATAGTTCTTTTCTTTATGCATATTTCTAGTGTCTTTTAGAATTCCATCCACAAGTTGGAATTTTCTTCTTGGAAGGTAGAACCTTATCCTATAATTACCCTTTTGTTTTAGCATAATTATCCTTTAATTACCCCTTAACTCAAGCCTATATAAATTTCTTGGTTCTTGGTTTTCAAATCTTTGAACTTGAGCAGATCAAAGTGAACGAATCTTCAGTTTGGAGTGGGGCAGATGCATATGTGTGATTGGTATTTTTTTTTTAAAAAAAAAAAAGGTTGCACATTTAATATTCCAAACGAAACTAAAGGAAATGCCCATATTAGCTGATGATATCAGACTGAATAATAACAAAATTACTTTGAAAAAAAAAACATGAAAACATTAAAAGAGGGAGAAACGGTATAGTTGGTTTGTCTCCTTGAAACTGACTGCTACTGCTTCATGGTTTTATATACTTTGGACTTCTAAAATTGGGATAATTTTATATCATTTAAGGCTGTATTTCATTCTTGTTTTTGAATGTTTCGGGTTATTTTTTTCTTATACACACATTAATTTCATTTTAATAAATAGTATACATAAAAAAAAAAAATTAAAACAGATTCATGGCGATGAAACTAAGTACAATTACGTGGTCCGGGAAGGAAATAAGGGCACCTTTCTCTTTCAAGGATGATACTGATTGTTGAAACGATTGGTCCACCATTACTGAGGGAAAGGTGGCCTAAAACATAAAAGGTAGTTGCCGCCATGACCATGACCTTAGCTTCAACATTATCACTTGTTTCTTCTGTCTGTGCTTTTAGATTTATAGGAATTCAATTCATTATACTTGCTTGGAGTTGGAGATGTAATTTTTTCTGAGAAAATACCATTTTTGTTTTATATGCATTTAATTATGCCATCCTTTTATCAAATTTAATTACTCAATTTATTCACAAAACTGATAGTTTGCCCATACTGGCACGTCTCTTTGAATACAAAGTATTGCATAAATCTTATTATGATTTATAATTAATTAAACGATAAATCTCTTGCAATTGGTTTCATTTATTTATTGAATAAATCTTACACTTGGTACTATTTTAATATAAATTTGACAGAAAAGAATTTAAAAAAAATACTTATTTTTTAATAGAATTCTAGTAATTTAAAGTTAAAACTTTAAATAATATCCTCTATCAGAAAAAGTTGGTAATCTTATTATTCAGGTTTTGAATTTATATTAAATATTAAAGTCAAAATTTTTTTTTTTTGGCTAGAATATTAAAGTCAAAATTAAAATCACTACATTGCAACAAGTATTGCCCCATTAAGATATGAGTTTAGAACACAATTTGGGTATTATTAGGTATTTAAGAATAAAAAAGTCAAGATTGGGTGAAGGGACGTAAAAGAATGGGATATCATTTTGGACCATAATTAAGTATTATTTTATTTTATTTTTTTAATTTTCCAAAATTTCCTTTCTTTTTTTTTTAATCAAGAAAATTGTGAATGAGGTATATTTTTATGTATTGCCTTTAAATTAATATCATGAAGAATAAAATAAAAGAGGGACATTTTTTTTAATAATCTATTTTAAAAAATTAATTAGAAAAATTGGATGTGTCAGAAATTATTTACAAAATTAGGGTATTTTTTAAAACCGTTCTGACACGTAACGATTTCAGGCGTGAGATCCACGTGAACAAATCTGTGCAGCAATTTCAGAAAAAAATCAGATTTTTATTCCACCGATTATTAAATTAATAAATTTTTAATATAATATAATTTTTTTAATTCAATTTTTTAAATAAAATTAAAATTAATTAAAATTATATAATTTAATATTAAATTTAAGTATATTTATTATTTTTTAATCCTAATAAAATAATAAACGTGTAAAATAAAAACAAGTATTAAAATTATGCTTTATTGCATCATTAAAAATGTAAAAGAAAATTTGAAAAAAAAAGCCATGAAAATTTAATCGATACCTGTAATGCGAAACCATTTTCTGTTAATTGATTTTTGTATATCAAAATTTAATCCTTCTACCATTTTCTGTTAATTGATTTTTGTATATTAAAATTATTTTTTACCTGTTTTCTCTTCATTTTAAAGAAACTTATTTTACTGGTAAAATTATTTTTATTTGAATTGAATAGTTAGAGAAGTTTAAAGATATACTCCATCTTCATTTTATTTTTTTTATTAAATTAAAAAAACTTATTAATTACTCTAACTTTTACTAATTTGCTCTTCCCAAAAAAAAGACAGCTAATTGTGATGTTGTAAAAATATTTATTTGCAATCTCTAGATGAGAGGACACTGACATTTTCTCTATTTAGTTTAACTACTAATTATTTCAAAATTAAATTTAATTATAAAATATTTTTAAAAATACTGCCAGATTTTTAGCTTCTTTATAAATTTGTGCTGTCATAATTTTTTATAATTATTTGATATTTAAAACTTATTTATTTGATTAATTTTAATTTTATTAAAAAAATTAAATTATATTAAAAAATTATTAATTTAATAATCGGTGGATGCGGAAAACTTTGCACTGAAACCGTTGTATATTTCAGCAATTTCAGTGCAAAATTTTCCGTACCTCCAACAGTTTTCTGATAAAATCGCTGTACTTGACAGCAATTTCGTACCGAAATTTAAAAAATAGAAATAATTTCTGATATATATTAAAATTAGAAATAATTATTAAAAACATATTATTAAAAAAAATATCCCAATAAAAGAACTATAGTCGCATTTACTATGCACAACCACTAGTCATCGGTACCTAGAAATTTTTGGTCACAGGCCACGACCGCATCCAATCGTGCAGACTACAGTTTTATCAATGGATTTGCAAAACCCTAATTAAAAAAATCATTATATTTAACATTGTTATCCAATTAATCGTAATTTCAATTACTTTTTTTTTAATTTTCAAATAATTACCAATTTTCTTAATTTAATGAATTCAATATCTTAATTATAAGTTTGTCACATAATAAGTTCTGAATTTATTTTATTTTACTCAATAATTGATATATAAATATTTTAATAATCAATTAAATTCTCATATTTTTGTTGTGTGTGTGTGTATATAATCAATGGGATAGGAACGGCCATTGGAATCTGCCTAAAGTTTGAAGAAATAATAGTTAATATTTTCGAAGGATTAAAACCTAACTGATATAAAAATTATTATTTTTTTAATGAAAATCAAACAATACTGATTTTTTTTCTTTAAATATCACACTATATATAAACTATAGACTAGTGATTAGTGAACTTTAATTTTTTTACTATAACCTATCAAGTTAACTAGGGAACTTTAATTTTTGGTGATTACTAAAAAAAACATAAACATTAAAATTTCGTAACATATTGACAGGATTAGAATTTAGAAATCTGAGATTGATTTGGAAATTAATTGTTATTATAATAATATTTTGACCAAAAAAATTATATATTATCCGTCTGAATTAAATAAAAAATTACTTGCTTTCATATACCGTTTGAAAGGATAACATATTATTTTTGTCAAATTCAGATACGTTATAAGTAATTAGAAAAAAAAATTGATAGTGTAAATATATACATTATCCCAAAATAAAGCCTAGACATTAGTATGAAAACGTGTCCAATTGCAGCAGAATAATGAAATAAATGCCTATCAAATAGACACTATCATTATTTGATTTCATGTATTTAGATTATGAAAATGAAAATAAAAGGACATATTGTTTTCCTAGAAAATTCATCTCCCTTGAAAATTGATAGTCCAGTCTGAAAATAATAATAATAATAATAATAATAATAATGTCTTTGAATTGAATTGATGTTATAGAAGTTTATCAAGTGTATTTATATTTTTTAAATTGAATTTTACATGCATCCTCCATAAAAGTTAAGAGTTTGAATAATTAGAAATTTTTTATCTTTCCCTTTCTTATATTTTAAATCAAACATAAAAAAATTCAAATTTATTTTTAAATGGGATGGACTAAGTTACACGTAATAAACTGACCGAATCGAATAAATTTGAATTAAATAATTTTGAAATGGGATAATTTTGAATTAAATTTGTATGGTTGTTAGCATGAAATTGATTGACTGATTATGAGCGTTTGAGAGTAATAAGTTGGGCATAATGAGGATTGAGGAAAATCTATCCAGTCCTCCATCGCAATCCCATCAATTGGAAGGAATCGTAAAGGGGAAAAGTTTGAATTTTCGTTTTAGCATAAAAAGTTAAAAATGTCACATGGAATCACGGTTTGCGCGTGTGCTGTACACGCGAATTGTGATTGCCGGTATTGTCCATCACAATACGTTGAATTAGATGGTAAAACAAAAGATTTCACATTTATATAGTTTATACAACAAATAAAAACAAACATTGTAACATTGTGAGAAGATATAAAAAGAGAATAATTTCACAGCCTTCAATTTACCTTTGACGGATGCATAATTAGATACAAGATGATTATATATATATATATGATGGAAGCTTCTGGGAATTGAGCCTAAATTTTCAACTAGGTAGTTTTTGGGGCCACCTATAATTAAGGGTTAACTTATTAAAATTCCTAAATTTATTACTCAATTTTATTTTGGTCAACAAAATAGATCAATTGTTACCGTTCAAATCAAATTCTTCGTTATATTTACCTTCTATAACTAATGATGTTCAATTTTATAATAAAGATAATTGCAAATATCACCTAATCTCAATTAGCCTCGAGTGTATAAAATCGAACTGATAACTATGAAAATATCATACTATAAGGCCCAATTCGATCGGTCCATCACACCTGACAGAGCTCAAAATTTATCAGAAAAAGAGCACCAAGCGTAAGTCACAGGCTAAAAAAAAGGCAACTTGATGTCCGATCGGACTGATGAAACGTCAAATTTCAATCAGTTCACTGGCACAAGACACTATCAGTAAACTGTTTTCTATCCTAACCATACAAGAAGCATTTTTTATACAAAAAATACAAAATATAATACATAATATGTAGACACTACTGCTTATATCATATTTCATAAAAAAACAAAAAAAAAATAAAACAAAATAAGATTCGTTCATGAAAAGAGTTGAGGTAAAATACGTGCATTACAAAGGGGGGACTTTTTTAGGAATGGTGTACTTTTTGTTTTTATTTAGGAAATGGGGGTTGTTTTAAAACTATTTGGGAAAATAGGGTCGGAAACACCATTTCCGCAACAAGTACCTGCGGAAATGGGAAGGTGGGATCCAATGACTGGTTCAGATTCGCAGATGGTGGGGCCCTCAGTTCATTTCCGCAACACAGTATTGCGGAAATAGAATTTTTTTAATATATATATATATATATATATATATATATATATATATATATATTGAAATAAAAGTGTTCTATTTAGAGAAATTGTTTAATATTATGAATTTAATTGCAAAAATAAATATAAAATTTTGAAAATTAAATATGTAAATTAAAAAAATTAAAGTTTATGGTCGGTACCGAACCGATAAAATCGGATACCGAAATTTTTTAATTTTAGCTAACCGAACTTATAAGATAACGGAACTCAAATAGAAATTTTTATCAATTCGGTTCGATTAAAAATTATCAATTAAAAAATAAAACGACATCGTTTTGAACAAATATACAAAACGGTGTATTTTGAACAAATATAAAAATGATGTCATTTTATATAAATATCGATCGGTACATTTATTTTTCAAAATCAAACCAAACCGTATTAACCGAATATGTTGAAATTTTAAAATAAACAAACAAATCAAAAAATAATTTTGTTGGTGGGGCCCACAGCTCTATTTCCGCAATACTGTACTGCTAAAATCGAAAAAATCGAAAAAACGATTGATTTTTTTGGTTATATTTTTTATTTTTCTGTTCCAATTTCATCACAAAATCAACCCTATTAGATTTAAACTTATTGGTTTTATGTAATTAAACAAATGGATTAAATTATTTTCACTTAAATTCATTTGTTCAAAACGATGTCGTTTTATTTTTTAATTGATAATTTTTAATCGAATCGAATTGACAAAAAATTTCTATTTGAGTTCGGTTTGCTAAAATTAAAAAATATCGGTATCCGATTTTATCAGTTCGGTATCGACCATAAACTTTAGATTTTTTTTAATTTACATATTTAATTTTCAAAATTTTATATTTTTTTTTGTAATTAAATTCATAATATTGAATAATTTCTCTAAATAGAACACTTTTATTTATATATATATATATTAAAAAATAAAAAAATAAAAAAAAATTCCATTTCCGCAATACTGTGTTGCGAAAATGGAACTATGGGCCCCACCACCAATCAGTCTTCATCAATCACACCGGCTGCGGGTCCCACTTTATTGATTCCGCAGTAATTCATTGCGAAAATGGTGTTTTCAACCTTATTTTTCCGAATAGTTTTAAAACAACCCCCATTTCCTAAATAAAAACAAAAATTACACCATTCCTAAAAAAGTCCCTACAAAGGGTACAAGTTCTTTCATCATAATTTTTTGAGATATACTCCATCTTCATTTTATTTTTTTATTAAATTTAAAAACTTATTAATTACCCTAACTCTTACTAATTTGCTCTTCCCAAAAAAAGGACAACTAATTGTGATGTCGTAAAAATACTATTTATTTGCAATCTCTAGATGAGAAGACACTGACATTTTCTCTATTTAGTTTAACTACTAATTATTTCAAATTTAAATTTAATTATAAAATATTTTTAAAAATACTGCCTGATTTTTATCTTCTTTATAAATTTGTGCTGTCATAATTTTTTTATAATTATTTGATATTTAAAACTTATTTATTTGATTAATTTTAATTTTATTTAAAAAAATTATATTATATTATATTAAAAATTTATTAATTTAATAATTGATGGATGCGAAAAACTTTGCACTGAAACCACTGTACATTTCAACTGTTTCAATGCAAAATTTTCCGTACCTCCAATAGTTTTTTGATAAAATCGCTGTATGTGACAGTAATTTCGTATCTAGATTAAAAAAATGTAAATAATTTTTGATATACATTAAAATTATAAATAATTATTAAAAAAATGTCCCAATAAAATAACTATAGTCGCATTTATTATGCACAATCACTAGTCATTGGTACCTAGAAATTTTTGGTCATTGGAATCTGCCTAAAGTTTGAAGAAATAATAGTTAATATTTTTGAAGGATTAAAACCTAACTAATATAAAAAAAATTACTCCATTCATTTTTTTATCAGTCATTTTTATTGTTTTCATTAGGATTAAGAAATAATAAATAAATTTAAATTTAATATTAAATTACGTAATTAAGACTAAATTATCAAATCTGATTGGTTCTGGCTTTATTGGAAAAGAAAAATAAATTGAAAAAATAAATTAAATTATATTGAAAGTCTAAAAGTGAAAGATAAGTAGAATTTGAATTTACTCGAAAGTAACAGATAAAAAAAATAGAGGGAGTATTTTTTTAATGAAAATAAACAATACTGATTTTTTTCTTTAAATATCACACTATATATAAATTATAGACTAGTGATTAGTGAACTTTAATTTTTTTACTGTAACCTATCAAGTTAACTAGGGAACTTTAATTTTTGGTGATTACTAAAAAAACATAAACATTAAATTTTCGCAACATATTGACAGGATTAGAATTTAGAAATCTGAGATTGATTTGGAAATTAATTGAAATTATAATAATATTTTGACCAAAAAAATTATACATTATCCGTCCGAATTTAATAAAAAATTACTTGCTTTCATATACCGTTTGAAAGGATAACATATTATTTTTGTCAAATTCAGATACGTTACAAGTCATTAGAAAAAAATTGATAGTGTAAATATATACATTATCCGAAAATAAAGCCTAGACATTAGTATCAAATAGACACTATCATTATTTGATTTCATGTATTTAGATTATGAAAATGAAAATAAAAAGGACATATATGTTTTCCTAGAAAATTCATCTCCCTTGAAACTTGATAGTCCAGTCTGAAAATAATAATAATAATAATAATAATTTCTTTGAATTGATGTTATAGAAGTTTATCAAGTGTATTTATATTTTTTAAATTGAATTTTACATGCATCCTCCATAAAAGTTAAGAGTTTGAATAATTAAAAATTTTTAATCTTTCCCTTTCTTATATTTTAAATCAAACAAAAAAAAGCATAATTTCAATTTTTTTTTATAAATGGGATGGATTAAGTTACACGTAATAAACTGATCGAATTGAATAAATTTGAATTAAATAATTTTCAAATAGGATCATTTTGAATTAAATTTGTATGGTTATTAGCATGAAATTGATTGATTGATTGATTATGAGCGTTTGAGAGTAATAGTTGGGCAATAATGAGGATTGAGGAAAATCTATCCAGTCCTCCATCGCCATCAGTTGGAAGGAATCGTAAAGGGGAAAAGTTTGAATTTTCGGTTTAATATAAAAAATTAAAAATGTCACATGGAATCACGGTTTGCGCGTGTATACCACACGCGAATTGTAATTGCCAGTATTGTCCATAAAGGGATCTAATCGTAATAATATTTTAAGTTTTGGTATCTATGTGGGTTTTAGAAAAATTCAAGGATCTAACTGACTTTTATGCCTAAATTTTTGGACCAGTCTTTATAATTCTTATATTTATATATATTCCATGATTATCATATTCCGTACATACCCGCTTCTTAAATTTGAAAATCGGCTTGTTAGATTTGAAATACTATGAATTACTATTCCAAGAGAATGGATAGAAAAAAATGTTTATGCCATTTGTCACGTGCCCTTTGCCCATTTGTTTATTTGAATTCTTAGCCAATAACTGAGGCATTCTAGATGACGTGTAAGTTGACGATATGTCAATACATCCAGCTCTATGTATATCTAAATACATGACATAATATTTCATATCATTATTTTGGTAAGAATAATTACTGAAAATCGGTTAAAATATTTTTATTACGAAAAATAATTCAATTATTTTTTAACGATTAGATATAAATTCAGTAATTATAGATAAAATTGGCCCTAAAAATTCTTTTCAATTACGAATATATTTTTATGTATTATCTATTTTTTTATCAAAGTTTATAGGATGTGGGTTTGAATATATATATATATATATATATATATATATATATATATATATATATATATATATATATACCATTTCTTATTTATAAATAGGCTTAATTTATGAAATTCCTCTTAAATTTAATTTCAAAATTTATATTTAAAATTAGACAATTTTTAATTTGCCATCTAACTAAAGTTATACTGACCGTTATAAATAATTACCTTTCTATCAGAATATGTTGAATTAGATGGTAAAACAAAATATTTTACAGTCTTTATATAGTTCATACAACAAATAAAAAAAATTGTAACAGTAGTTTAATTGTGAGAAGATATAAAAAGAGAATAATTTCACAGCCTTCAATTTACCTTTGATGGATGCATAATTAGATAAAAGATGATTATATATATGTATAATAAATAACATATTGTGAATTAGGGATGATTAATTATAAAGATAATTGTAATTTCAGATGGTGAATAAATTAAACGAATTTTATGCATTAAATCTTAAAAATATTAAATTAGAAAATTTTCACTGGATAATCTGAATATATATATATATATATATATATATATATATATATATATATATATATATATATATATATATATATATATATATATATATATATCCGAGTTATTTGTTTATAAATTTATATAGTCAGAAGATTGAAAAATTATTTGTTGATCAATTCGAAATTTTCCTTCTATGCTTCAAAACGGGAAACATATCACTTTTACAAAATGAAATAATTTACCAGCAAATGAGCTATACAATACATATTAATCAAGTTTATGCAATTATATTGAATTGCAATTAAAGTGGGATGAAAAGGAACTTGAATTCAAGGTATTGTCAATAAAAATAATATAATGGAAAGTTTTGCATACAGGTGACAAATGGATGGGTTGGATGGATTTGGATTGGATCATTAATGGATGGATCATTAATGAATTAGGTCATTAATTGATCAAAAAATATAAATCATTAATGAATTGGGTTGATTTGAATCGATATATGGGTTTGCGTTGACCCAATAGGTATTAGATTGGGTTGTAAAATAAAATGGATCAATTTTGGGTTGATCCAATTGATATTTATATGGATTGGGTTGGGTTTGGATCAATTTTTTTGGATAAATTTGGATCGATCCATGGATTTGGATCAATTTTGCCAGGTCTAGTTTTGCATGAACTTGAAAAAATTATCTTGATAATTATGAATTCCTTATTCCTTCTATGCTCAAACAATTTCCGAGCCAAAAAAATAAAATTCTAGCTAATTAATCAATTGCAAAGAATTTCATTAAAGAAAAATATATGATTTAACAAGACAAATTCAATATGATTCACAAAGTTATGTTTTAGAATAATTATTTTGAGTAAGAATATAACTTCTTGACAAGATACTATATGCCCATAGCATTTGTTGTTGTTAGAGAGGATTTCACTCTCATATCGGATTAATATTTATAATTAATCTAACTTATTTTAGAGCAATAAGAAATTCATAATTATCAAGATAATTTACATTGGCACCTATCTTTCATATGAAAAACATGCGTCTAATAATAAGAGAGATATAATTTGACATTTTTAACAAATTTTATTATGATAATTTAATATTTTTAATAGTATAAAGTGTATTTTTAATATTTTAAATAAATTTGAATAGCTAATTTAATATTTTTAATGAATTTAAGAGGATAATCTTAACAAACAATTGATTTAAGAGGAAAATTTGGTAAACGATTGTAGTTATGAACGAATTTATATATTATCACTATATATATATATATAAGGAACGAAATTGACAAAATTCACCGGTGACAAAATCAAATAGATGCCCCAATCCAAGCAGAGTTAGTGAGCCGTGTAATCCCCGACCATTTCGCACGGTTCGGGGGGGCACTTTAGTCAGCCGTAGCGCCCACTTTAGGCGTTGGGGCAAGGTCTTGACCCCTACCCAATGATTTGTTATTATTATTTTATTTATTTAAACAAATCAGTTAATATAAAATTATACTTTAATTGAGTTTTTTTTTTTTTTTATAATATATGATTCTATGATCTTACGTCTGAAAATGGGGTTGTATTTGGTTGGATATTAAAGCCTGCAGGGAAAATAAATATTCGATTAATATGGGAATTTATATTTTGATGATGGAAGCTTCTGGGAATTGAGCCTAAATTTTCAACTAGTAGGAAGTTGTTGAGGCCACCTATAATTAGTCAGTGTAGGGTTAACTTGTTAAAATTCCTAAATTTATTACTCAATTTTATTTTGGTCAACAAAATAGATCAAATTCTTCGTTATATTTACCTTCTATAACTAACGATGTTCAATTTATAATAAATAAAGATAATTGCAAATATCACCTAATCTCACTATAAAAAAAATAATGTAAAGTTTAAATTGAAATTATCGTAAAAAATGAGAATCATTTGGTCTCTTTCATAGATTGGAGCCAAAATGGAAATGGACTGATTAATTGGGGGAATTTTAATAATTAAACATTTAATATATGGTCTGTTTTATAGGCACACCGAATAATATACGAGGGCAAAAGAGGGAAACTAACTTACCCTTCTTGACATTGGGACTTTTCCACCTGTTTTTTTTAAAGATAATTACAAACTCCTCTCTCCAGAAACATAATTACTTTTTCATCTTTATATTTCTATAATAATAATAATAAATCCACGTAAAGTATTATTTATTATTATTATACTCAAAAATCATGAGAAGTATTCTTTTGACTCTTCAAAGTTCAAACATAACATCTAACCACCTTCTCCTGAAACCTCTAAATATCATTTGTTTCTTAAATAAAAAATAAAAAACCCCAATTTCTCTCTCTTCCACTCTCTCACCTGTCTTTCAAAATCCTTTTATTATTAGTGTCTTTAATTTTAACGTCCTTATTAACTGGCGAAATAATATTTTAATTTACTGTGTAATAAGCGAGAATAAATGGAGGCATGCCTCACTGCCTTCTTCTTCTTCTTCTTCTTCCTCCGAAGACTATTTCTTTGTATTAAATATTAATACAGAGGCTAACGTGTGAGCGTTGATTAAGCTGATAAATCGGCTACAATCTTGTTTAAAGTTCACTTTTTTTTTATTGATTGATCATTTGCAGCTCTCTTCATTAACACAAGCTCAATATATTCTCCGTTGACTCTCTGCAGTTTTATTTCAGGCAAGAAATTCCGCTGTCTGTCTCCTTTTTCATCTTAAAGTTTTGATTTTTATAATATATTTTTATTTTGTTTTAGCTGGGTTTCCGTATTTCTTTCAATCTCACACTCTTTTTACAGCTTTTTTCTTCTATCCATTTGACCTTCTAGAACTCTTTCTCCCCACTCCAATCTACCCCTTTTTATAGTCTTTATTAAACTGTTGGCATACATTTCTTACTAAAAGTTTAGCTTTTGGTAACCAGCTGCCGGACTTTCTGGCTCTTGTCAATTTATCATGATTTCAAGTAGGTTGGCTTTTTTTTTTTTCCTTGATTAGGAACAAGTTGAGTTTTGTTTTGTGTTTAGATGAAAATCCAAATTTTCGGATTTAAAGTTCGTATTTTTATTTTTGTTGCTCTAGCTATAAGTCAAACTAAAAAATGGCAAGCATTGTTCAAACTTGCAAACAATATAAATTTCCATGAAAATAAATTGTCTCTTTACTTTTGCCTCTTTCCTCTTTGTGGTTCTTCCATATGGGATCTGAATGCCGGCCAAAGAATATATATATATATATATTTTTTTTTTTTTATTAAAAGGTCGTTTATTCGTTTCTTTACGTTTTGGGTTTTAGTTTTTCTGTCATACTTCGTTTTGCGGATTAAAGATTCTAGTTATAATTTCATTGTAGACTTTCTTTGTTGCTCATCTTTTACATTTATGTCTTTTATTTCCTTTTGTGATTTAATGCTATTTATAGTTAGTTTAGTTCTTTCATTCTGGAATTTCCTAAAATATTGACTTTTTTTTTTTCGTTATTTTTTTTTCTATACATATAATTGTTTTGTCTAACACAATTTCTTTTCTTTTTGGGGGGGTGGGGATGGTGCAGCAGGTCTGTAATTCTTTGATTATCTGGGATTTGATTCTCCTGCTGCTAGCTTGGAATCTGGTTCCTTTAACTTATTGAAGACTCTAGTTCCTGTCAAATTTTCCACAATTTGAAATTAGAATTCGGCACCACCTATTGAGGTATACGTGTTTATGCAATTTGAAAACAAAGCTGTGAATTGCCGAGAGAATGGGTGGTGGTAGAAGGAAAAAACAGCAATTTAGCAGAATCCATGCCTTTTCATGTGGGAAGGCATCATTCAAAGGAGACCATTCATTAATTGGAGGGCCTGGATTCTCAAGGATAGTTAATTGCAATGATCCTGAATGCTTTGAGGCTGGTGTCCTTAATTATGGCACCAACTATGTTAGAACTACTAAATATACCCTTGCAACATTTTTCCCCAAGTCCCTCTTTGAGCAATTCAGGCGTGTTGCCAATTTTTATTTCCTTATCTGTGCAATATTGTCCTTCACGCCTCTCTCTCCGTACTTAGCCGTCACTAATATTGTTCCTCTTGTTGTTGTTATTGGAGTTACAATGGGTAAAGAGGCTGTTGAAGATTGGAAGAGAAAAAGTCAGGTAAACTTCATGTCACCAATGCTCGATTATTTCACCTTTCTGACTTCTATTTCTAGTTCTTATTTCAATTACAGCATTGTGTGTGTGTGTGTGTTTCAAAATACTTTCCCGACTTCATTTCTGAGGCATTGCTGTGAATTTGAATTATAATTAAATCTGGGCAGTTAAATTTTTTTCTTTTGGGAGATTTTTGTTCTTTGCTGTTGTTTCTTGATCTATGTTGAAGAGTTTGACTGTTTCTAAGTGGTTGGATACTATTTTTAGTTATTATTAGTCTCCTATACTGGTTTTTTTTTTCGCAATGCTGGATTGCATGTCAAGTTGTGTCATACTTGATTTGTTGACATGGAAAATTTAGGTGATGCTTCATCTATGTCACAGCTTTCTATTTTTAAGGCTTGCACATCCGCTTCCATTGTCTTATTAGTAGCTACATTTTTGCCATTCAATTAAGGATTTAGAATTGGATTTAGACATATATTTTTGTTTCTGCTTTAAAATTGTGATTGCTATATTTTCCATTATTAGTTAAACTTCTAAAAATAGATGCATAATATAATCTATTAAAATTTTATCAGGACATTGAAGTGAACAATCGTAAGGTAAAAATGCATAGTGGTAATGGTGAGTTTCACCTCAGTAAATGGAGGGATTTGAAAGTTGGGGACATAGTAAAGGTCGAAAAGGATGAATTTTTCCCTGCTGATCTTATCTTACTTTCGTCAAGTTATGAAGAAGCCATTTGCTATGTTGAGACCATGAACCTTGATGGAGAAACCAATTTGAAGACAAAACAAGCTTTGGATGCAACTTCAAATCTTCATGAGGACTCAAGCTTTAAAGATTTTAAGGGTTTAATAAGGTGCGAAGATCCTAATGCAAATTTGTATGCTTTTATAGGCAGTTTGGAGCTAGGGGAGCAACAGCATGCGCTTTCACCTCAGCAGCTTCTACTTAGAGACTCAAAGTTAAGGAACACAGATTATGTTTATGGGGTGGTCATTTTCACAGGCCGCGACACTAAGGTCATGCAGAACTCAACAGCACCCCCTTCCAAGAGAAGCAAAATTGAGAGGAGGACAGATAAGATTGTGTACCTCTTGTTCTTTGTCTTGGTTTTGATGTCTTTTATTGGCTCAATTTTCTTTGGAATTGCAACGAGGGAAGATCTGAATAATGGGATGATGAAAAGATGGTATCTCAGACCAGATGATACTACAATTTATTATGACCCAAAGAGAGCACCAGCAGCTGCTGTATTGCATTTTTTGACTGCCCTCATGTTGTATAGCTATTTGATTCCCATTTCCTTGTATGTATCAATAGAGATTGTCAAAGTTCTACAGAGCATTTTCATCAACCAAGATCAGCACATGTACTATGAGGAAGCTGATAAACCAGCTAGAGCACGTACCTCAAATTTGAATGAAGAGCTTGGCCAAGTTGACACTATACTTTCTGATAAAACAGGAACATTGACTTGCAATTCAATGGAATTTATCAAGTTTTCTGTGGCTGGCACCTCCTATGGTCATGGAGTTACCGAGGTGGAGAGAGCTATGGCAAAGAGAAAGTGGTCACCTTTACCCCAAGAAGTGATAAAAGAAGAGGCCTATATCAGGGAACAAACTGAACAAAAACCATCCATAAAAGGGTTTAATTTTGTGGACGAAAGGATAACTGATGGTCACTGGGTAAATGAACCTCATGGTGATGTAATCCAAAAGTTTCTAAGATTATTGGCTGTCTGTCACACCGCAATACCTGAAAATGATGAAGATACTGAACAAATATCATATGAAGCTGAATCGCCTGATGAGGCAGCATTTGTTATTGCTGCGAAAGAACTTGGATTTGAGTTTTATGAAAGGACACAAACAAGCATCTTACTGCATGAATTAGACCCAACTACTGGCAGGAATGTCGAAAGGTCAGTTGCTGAACCTGATCATCCCCTGAGGATATATATAGTTTTTCAGAAAATGGCCACCTTAGTAGCAAGCTAGTATATCAGTATTTAACTTGAGTAAATTTTATAATGTTTTCCTTGTTTCTGCAGGCCTTATCAACTTTTAAATGTAATTGACTTTAGCAGTTCTAGAAAGCGGATGTCTGTGATTGTGAGAGA
Organism: Excoecaria agallocha; assembly: GCA_037975025.1. NCBI lineage: Eukaryota > Viridiplantae > Streptophyta > Magnoliopsida > Malpighiales > Euphorbiaceae > Excoecaria > Excoecaria agallocha. The sequence continues at coordinate 3,397,001 of CM075822.1, read as the reverse complement.
TGAGGAGGGCAAACTACTGTTACTTTGTAAAGGTGCTGACAGGTTTGTGACAGGAAACCACTCCTTACACATATTGACCTACATAGAATATTGAACTTATTTCAGATGAAAGATAGGTGGTTTCAGAACATCAATTCTCCTTTTGATGTTAAATCTAGCTTGCTGTTCTCAAATTGCTAAGTTGATGAACTGCTAGTCCTCGGAGTGGTAACTAGGGACCTCACTTTATATTGGCCTTCATGAAAAGATATCTTTCCCATGACTAACAAGGGATGGCATAATGGACTACCAGAAGAAGTATATATACTCACAAATGTAGACACAGCATGTACTAATTTCATGTTTCTCGATGATTTCATATTTTATTGTTCTTAAACCTTAACTGTGGTATGACATAATTTCCTTTAATTTACAGTGTTATGTTTGAAAGACTTGCAAAGAATGGAAGAGAGTTTGAAGAGAAAACCAAAGAACATATTAATGAGTATGCTGATGCTGGTTTGAGGACTCTGATACTTGCATATCGTGAAGTTGATGAGGAAGAATATAATGAGTTCAATCGAGAATTTACCGAGGCCAAAAATTCTGTGAGTGCCGACCGTGAGGAAATGATTGAAGAAGTGGCTGCCAGGATTGAGAGGGATTTGATTCTTCTTGGTGCAACGGCAGTTGAAGACAAACTTCAAAATGGGGTAATTTTCTGAAACAGTCTAGAACTATTGAGCATTCCCTTTCAGTATGGAGATGATGGATATTCAGCATTATGTATACTGAATCAATTGGGTTTAAGTCTTGAAACTAACAACATATGACATGCCATGATATCATATTATGTATGGAAATGCTTCAATAAGAAGCAATACAAGATATTGTTCATTTTCATGTTACATCCATTTACATAATGTGAATTTAATAAGTTCCACACAGATTAAATGCAGTTGTTAAATTTAAATGTTTCTTTTTCTCATATCACATCCATGTACTCCTCATGAATTTTATGTCTCCTTACGAATTAACAGTAGTGCTTGAATTTGATATATTCGTTTTCTCTGGTTCCAGGTTCCTGAATGTATTGACAAACTTGCACGAGCTGGAATCAAAATATGGGTCTTGACTGGAGATAAGATGGAGACAGCAATTAATATTGGGTATGATTTGCAGATGTCAGTACGTATGTGGATGCTAAGATTCAATATATTGGCACTTAACTTCTTGTTTGATCTTGCAGTTTTGCCTGTAGTTTGCTTAGACAAGGAATGCAACAAATAATAATCAGCTCAGAGACCCCAGAAAATAAAGCCCTACTGAAAATGGAGGACAAGGCTGCTGCTGCCATGGTACTTTCAGTTTTAGATGCTAATTGGCATTGAATAAGTAGAGAGTTAATTATTTGATAATTGTACCTCAGCTTTTGGTAATTGTGCACTTACATGAGCGACAACAACAACCACAAGCTAACAATGAGTTTGACCTTTTATTTAGATAAGTGATTTTAGAAGTTATTGTTATGAACTGTTAATTCCATCATTTAGGAGTCCAGAAACCTAACGTTCTTAAAACTAATTTTGGCAATCTAACAACGCTATTGAATCTTCCAAATTTATCTGTTGGACTTGCCACTAATTGCATTTTGTGGTGATTGCTCATTCTGTCAAGATGTAATCTGTAATCAAAACATTGTCAAGGAATATTTATCACTTAGCCTTACTAGTAGCTAACCCTCAAAACTTGGTAGCTCACTTTTTTTTCCGAGGTTTAGATGGTTACCAAAGTTCAGGCTGACTATAACCTTCTGGATTTTTTTTTTTCAAAATGTTCAACTATAATAGTCTTTGTAGATTAGAACCTATTGGAGCCACATTAATCATTTATTGAAGATTCAATCAACTTGTTTGGATCAAGCGTCAGCAGAACACCTTTAATTTGCTGGTGCTCTTCCAAGAGACACATAAGGTGTTCAACAAAGTGATTATCAAACAAATAGAGTGGATTCCTGAGAGCGATTGTGGGACACCATTTAGGTGCCCCTAAAGACAGTGTTCCACAGAGTGACTATTAAGGAAAATGGTGCCTGAACAAGGTTTAAATGCTTGAGGCAATGCTTTTATTATCTCACTATAGGATTCTGGCATTGTGGCTCGAGTTTGATTGAATCTTGCTGACTTTGCAGGCTTCCAAGGCAAGCATCGTTCGGCAAATTAGTGAGGCTAAGGCATTACTCAGTGCATCAAGTGAAAATTTAGAGGCATTGGCTTTGATAATTGATGGAAATTCACTTACTTATGCTCTACACGATGAGGTTAAGGATGATTTTCTAGAGCTTGCTATTGGATGTGCCTCTGTCATTTGCTGTCGCTCATCTCCTAAACAAAAAGCTCTTGTAAGTTCTGCTACTTCTTCAACATATGTTCTTTCCTTACAACAAAGGCATTCAGTGACAAGTTCTATTTTATAATGTCACTTTTTGCATGCAAAATTTTTGCCAGATAAAATTTACTTGAGAATTCTGTGTTTCCCTTTGGTTAAAAGATAGTTTGTATAGGATTTAATGTCTATGAAAGGTAGTGGGCAATACATAAGTTGCCAAGTTTTTTGTGGTAATTAGTTATGTGTTTGATAATTCCCATTTGATGATACAAGAGCTTATTTGCATATAAAACTTTGGGAGAGGCCAATCTCAGCGTTTGCATTCCTTTTTCCCAAAATGCAGGTTACAAGATTAGTTAAAAACAAAACTGGTAATACAACACTCGCAATTGGTGATGGGGCAAATGATGTTGGAATGCTTCAGGAAGCAGATATTGGTGTTGGTATCAGCGGTGTGGAAGGGATGCAGGTAAGGGCTAAACTGATTGCTCCAAGGTTTTTTACTTGCAGCTTTAAGACAAAAATGTTTTGCTCAGTTTCATTTTATTGGTTTCTCATATCCTCCACTTGGTACTCTCTAAATATCAGGCAGTCATGTCGAGTGACTTTGCAATTGCACAATTCCGATATTTGGAGCGCTTGCTACTTGTTCATGGACATTGGTGTTACAGACGGATTTCAACGATGGTATTGTTTCTACCTTGAGTATATCATAACATTTTTTGGGTTGCTGCCTCCCCTATTTATCCTGAAAAAGTTGGATGCATAAAAATGTTAATATAGACATAGTTGGTTTCAATCTCGGAAATGACTCGAGACCAAAAACGTATGCCGTTTTTTTTTTTAAAATTCTCTGTCGCATTCACTGAGAAGTGTAAAGTTGATAACCTGTGTATGGTGCTACTTCAAATTTCCTAGACAATAAAATTAAAGTGTTGGACTTATTTTTATGTTGTTTGCCAGATATGCTATTTCTTCTACAAGAACATTGCATTTGGCTTCACTTTGTTCTTCTATGAGGCGTATGCATCATTCTCAGGCCAATCTGCATACAACGATTGGTTTTTGTCTCTATATAATGTCTTCTTCACATCTCTTCCTGTAATAGCCCTGGGGGTATTTGATCAGGATGTATCAGCACGCTTTTGCTTGAAGGTATGTCTTCTAGTACTTTGTTGTTAAGTCTGTAATTTGATGCATGACACATAAGATAATCTAGTTGAACTTAGAGAATGAAATGGCATTGTGGTGATAATTGGTTATTAAACATTGCAGTTCCCTTTACTATACCAAGAAGGTGTGCAAAATGTCCTGTTTAGCTGGAGGCGGATCCTTGGGTGGGTAGTCAATGGGGTATCGAGTTCTGCCTTAATCTTCTTCCTTTGCATCACAGCAATGGAGAATCAAGCATTTTACAAAGGTGGGAGAGTTGCTGACTTGGAAATCCTTGGTGCCACCATGTACACATGCGCCGTATGTGTGGTGAACTGTCAGATGGCATTGTCCATCAGTTATTTTACTTACATACAGCATATATTCATCTGGGGTGGCATTATATTCTGGTTCCTATTCCTCTTGGCATATGGAGCAATGGATCCTACCATATCAACTACCGCTTACAAGGTTTTCATCGAAGCCTGTGCACCAGCCCCATCATATTGGCTGATCACATTGTTTGTCTTGATTGCTTCGCTGCTTCCATATTTCACTTACTCAGCCATCCAAATGCAGTTTTTCCCCTTGTATCATCAAATGATACAGTGGATGAGAAATGATGGGCAAATAGATGATCCCGAGTACTGTCATATAGTACGACAAAAATCATTACGGCCCACAACAGTAGGTTATACAGCCCGGTTTTCGAAACGAGAGAAACTGTAGGAGTCAGTGATGAAGCATTTTTGGACAGATTTTTGTGAAAAAACATGCTTGTAGATTTTATTTTGGAGGAAAGCTTCCTCTGACTGTACATACATGACACGGTACAGAACAGTTAGGTTGTGCGTTTGGCAAGAAAGATCTGCAAGACATAGTTTTTGGATGACCTGAAACAGCCAAATCCCCCAAGCATTCGGTGCAGGAGAATTTTTCTCAGAAAGCTTCTGTAATTTTGACAATTTGGCAGCTATCAGGCAAGCCAAGGTGTGATGACAGGGTTGTTAATGGAAAGGTTAAAGGTTTTGAATTATGGTAACAATCTGTGCCAGAAAAACTGGCACCGACCCGGAGAGCTGCATTGGTGCAGGACCTCCCTCAATCCTTGGAAAGCAGCAACTTTTAGTTGTATACTGTTCATGAATTGTACAGGGGTACATGTTTTCTAGTTATGAAATTCTCACTTGTTAGTGACGTTGCCCATATAGTTGCTGTAGTTCAATAAGTTAGCCTTGAAGATTAGGGTACATTATTTTTTTGATGTTCTTTTCTCTAAATTTTCAACTAATTAGACCTGAAAAAATTGATCCATAAATATCCATTGGATCAACCCAAAATTGATCTATTTTATTTTTCAACCCAATTCAACCCAATATCCATTGGGTCAATCCAAAATTAATCCATCTCACTTTCCAACCCATTAGGTCATTGAGTATTAACCCAATGGGTATTTTCAAGATTCAAAAATCTTGATCCATTGGGTATATAATGACATCAACATCGGGTCAGCCCTAAATAGTATTTTTCGACAGTGAAGAGTATTTTTCGGGTTCGAAATGACACCCGAAAGTTAAAAATATTTTATTGAACCATTTGAAAGGAATAGTCAAGGTGAGCCTATGGTTGAAATTTGAAGTGAATTTGAGATCAAATAGGCTTCCAAAAGTCAAAAATACGAAAAATATATTTTAAATAATTTACTTTAATGTTAAAAATGGACAAAAAATGAAAAAAAAAAGAAAAAATTGATACAAAAAATAATCGTATTTCAAATAAATAATTTAAAGATCTCATTATATATATATACATAATAACAATTCTTTTTATTTTATTTTATTTTTTGACAGTGAAGAGTATTTTTCGGGTCCGAAATGATATCCGAAAGTCAAAAATATTTTATTGGATCATTTGAAAGGAATAGTCAATGTGAACCTATGGTTGAAATTTGAAGTGAATTTGAGGTCAAATAGGCTTCCAAAAGTCAAAAATACGAAAAAGGTAGCGAGTCAATAATACGAAAAATATATTTTAAATAATTTACTTTAATGTTAAAAATAAACACAAAAAAAAAGAAAAAATTGATACAAAAAAAATCATATTTCAAATAAATAATTTAAAGATCTCATTATATATATACATAATAACAATTCTTTTTATTTTATTTTATTTTTTTGAATAATAACAATTATTAAAATAAGCATTAAAAGTTAATAGCATTAAAAAATTAAATTATAATCGAAATATTACTCTTTATAATGACCAACTGTTATACAGTATAGTATATTCTAATCATTTAATTCAACATAACGAAATATTAAATAAAAACTTTCAATATGTTTATGATTGGATATGTTTTTAAAAATAAATATTTAAAATTAACCCAAGCTCATGGGTCGATCCAAATCAACCCAACCCATTAATGATCCATCCCATTAATGATCCATATTTTTTGATCCATTAATGATCCATCCCAAATCCATTCAACCCGTCCATTTACCACCTCTACAACTAATTATAGAGAAAACATTTGGTTTTTATCAAATTTACTAACATCTTTTGCCTACTTACAGATCTGTATGACTGTATTGTTTAGACTGATTACGTTGTTGTGCAGCGCATATGTATAGGACTGAGAGAGAAGATTCTTTACACTTCAGAAAATATATATTGTATTTCTTTAAAAAAAATAAAATAAACCCAACCCAAATCAAATGGTGTTAAGTCCAATTCGGCACATCCTTAATCCACGTCACATCAAATGTTCCCAAACTGAGATTAAATGTAACATCAACATTAGATTCGTAATTTTTTGACAAACTAATTTGTGAAAATAATTTTTTTTCTAAATTTATTTATTATTTTTTAATTTATAATATAATATAATTATTTTTAATAAAAATCGATTTATTTATAACTAACTAAATTTAATAATTTAATTAAATCACACAATTTAATACTAAATTTAAATTAAATTAATATTTTTTAATTTTTATTAAAATAATAAAAATCACAGATAAAAAAATGAAAATAGTAGTAAATTAAGAAATAATAGTAGTTTATATTTGTGATTAAAGACACATTAAATATAAATATATTAGACATTGAATAAGTTTTTTTTTTTTCAAGACATTTGATAAGCTAGCTATAATTTTGAAAGTAAAACTATATTATTTTGATAAGCTAGTTAGATAAATGATACATTTGGAAGCCTGTGAAATTATTGATTAATGATTAATCAATTCATAATCATAAGCATTAAGCAGAGAAAGAAGATTAGGCTTGAGGAAGGAATTCCAATTTTATAACAAAGAATTTCTTCATGAAATAGGGTAAATGTTCAAGATACGTTTAAAAATTTGTACACAATAAATAATCTCCCCCATAACAAACTAATAGAATCTCTGTACGCTCTTTCAACTCTAACAAATCTAAAATTAATGAAATTCGCGATCAGATCACAATTAACAACATACCGTCGAAAAAATCAAGGTCAGGACAAAGCGATGCCTAAGAATTCCATGGCAGATTTAGCCATAACAGAAGTAAATTCATTGAAGCTAATAACACCGTCACCGCCAATATCGGCTTCCGTTATCATTTCCCTAAGCTCCTTGTACGTCAAAGGCTGCCCCATTTTGGCCATAGATCCCGCCAGCTCCGTGGCGCTAATGTAGCCGTTACCATCGCGATCGAAAAGATGAAAAACGTCTAAAAGCTGCTCTTGATTTACGAATATTTCTTCGCTCGTATCAGGCAAAATCGCATTCACCAATTCATCGAATTCTATTGAGCCATTGCCATTGGAATCCAGGTTTGCTAACAAAGAATAAATTTCATCGCCGGAGGGCTTGAGCCCTAACGATCTTAACAATGCAGCTAGTTCTAACACCGTGAGGCTTCCATCAGAATCCATGTCGAACCGATCGAATATGGGCCTTAATTGATTGTATTGCTGTACGTGAATTGCTGCTGTTGCTGCCATTTTCAATTTTGTTGCCAAAGTTAAAACTCTTCCTCTTTTTTTGTGTGTATATATATATATATATATAGAAAAAAAAGAAAAAGAAATTGACAAAAACAATGATGAGAATGCTATTTATATAAGGAATGGCGGTGGTAGGCGACGGCCGGTACGGTGATGGTGAGAGTGGGAATGGTGGTGCAAGAAGAAAATGGATATAGAAGAGATTTTTAATAGAAAAGAGGTGAAGAGATTTTTAACAGAGAAGTGAAGGATTGAAAAGAGGTGATAGTGATAATGCTGTTAATTTGTTATTATAATCTGTTTATTATCTGTTAGGAGTTTTTTTTTTTTTAAATACAAGTGCGTTTCTATAATTTTAGCAAAATAGAGGTTCATTCCTGGAAAATTTTAGTTTTTGATATTTAATTTTTTTCTTAAAAATAAAATTAAAATATGATCGATAAATTTATTTATTTTATTTTTATAAAAATTTAAGAAATAATTTTTGCACTAAAAATAAAAATTAAAAATATTCAAAATGTGATTTTTATGATTTTATTTTTATCAACAATTTAATTATTTTATCTTTATTATCGCTACCACTGCCACCATCACACGGTCACTACCACCGCCACCACACCACTACCACTACCAACAAACCGCTGCTATCGCTACTTTGCCACCACTATATCGCTACTACCATCACATTGTTGCCACGACTACTACACTGCAACTACCATCACTATCGCTGCCACGACTATCACACTGTTGTCGCTACCATCGTCGCCACTACACTACTACTGTCGTCACCGCCAGCATCGCATTGTCGTCACTACCACCACCATTGCTATCGTCGCTGTCACCATGCAGCAGTCATCGCCACTACACTGCTACTGCCGCCACTACCACCACCACACCACCGCTACTACCACCACTATCATCGGTACCACCACTACTGTTACTGCTGCCGCCATCACTGTCACCACAAGACTACTGCTGTTGCTACCACTACACCATCGCCGCTACCACCACCACATTGCTCTTGCTGTCACTACTACCACCACCACCATACTGCCACTTCTACCACCACCGCCTTCGTTGCTGTAATGACCTTAACACCGGATCAGCCGTAAACAGTATTTTTCGATGGTAAATAATACTTTTCGGGTCCGAAAGGATATCCAGAAGTTAAAAATATTTTATTGGACCATCGAAAAGTATTGGTTATGGTGAGTCCGGGGTTGAAATTTGAAGTAAAATTGAGATTAAATAGGCCTCTAAAAGTCAAAAATACGAAAAAGGTAGGTAGTTAATTTCCTTGGTAGAGAATGTGATTTGATTTTGCGTAAATAATTAAAAATAGTAAATGAACTCCGAATATTGCCAAATTTTGTATGCCTATATGAATTTTTGTATAGAATATTTTACTGATGAGAATGAAATTTTTCGGTGACACCAGCAGTTGTCGAATAGGATCGATAAGTTTAAATCAGACTAATAACGGACTCCGATTGAGTCAAAAATTTGCGCACTAGTTATTTTTGATGTGATAAAATTTATGAAATCATTTTTAAAGTGATTTGAAGTGAGGAAGATAGAGAATTTGGTTTGGGCTTTAAATAGCTTAAAATGAGCTTAAATTTATAATTGGACTAAGCCCATAAACTAAGCCCACATTTAGATTTATAATTGGGCTAAGCCCATAAACTAGATTGGCCCTTTGATTTGGTTGATGATTCACTCTTCATCATTTGTGGTTGACTTGATTTAACTCCTTTGGTAGCCATGATAACACCATTGGAACCATACTTGATGTCATCACTGTTTGGCGAGTATCTTCACGTCGAACATATGCATAGGCCTGCTCAATGGTAGGAAATGGCTTCAGTTGAAGAACATCACTTCTAATGTTGTCAAGTCTGTCATCTAATCCATCTAAGAAAATATAAACTCTTTACTCTTGGAGAAGAGCATTATATTTTTGTATGTCTGTAGCACAGTCCATTGGGTTGGGACGACGAAAATCAATTTCACGCCATAACCATTGCAAATCATTGTAATATTTCTCTATGGATCCACCACTTTGTCACATTCGAGATACACGCCGTCGAAGGTCATAAACTTGTGATGAGTCAGATCCATCAAAGTATGTAGTAGCAATAGAATCCCATACCTGTTTGGCTGTGTAGAATCGAATGAAATTCCCAACCAAAGATGGTTCCATTGAGTTGATCAACCACCCTTTCACAATAGCATTCTCTGTTCGCCATTTGCGGAAAGATGGATATGTCTCTAGTGGTCGTGGTAAGTCTCCGTTGATATATCCTAGTTTGTCTTTGCCTAAAATATACATCTCAACAACTTGGGATCATAAGGCATAACTAGAGTCGTTTAACCTGATGTTTATTGGTATTGTTGTAGAATCAAATATGGGTGAGGTTTGGGTACTTGACATGACTTCTATTATTTTGGTTGTCAGGTTGTCAAGAATGGATTCGATTGAGGTGTTTGGGTTTGCTATGATTGTTGCATCGTTTGCCATGGCTCGATACCATGTCAAACATAGAAAAGAAATACTTCAATTTTTTATTTCATCTTGATCGTTTGTACACAAATTTATATATGTATATAAGGAAAGTCAATGACGCTATATATGGCTATACAAGAAATATGGCTAAACTAAAGGTGTCCCTACAATTAAGGAATTTTTACAGCCGTGGTTTCTATATTAATTTGTTGGCTTACGCCAACACTTACTAATTGATATATATACGCTCCAATGGTATTGATGCATTCTAATTTCTTGAGAATCATGGGTTCAAATGGTGGGATTCCATTTTGTTACTCTCATTTTATGAGATGCAATTTTGTCATTTGAAATCTCTGCAGTGTAGAACCCATTCAATGCTAAAACCGTTTTACTTACCCACGGTTTCACATCAGTCCGATGCAATATGGGGCCTATTTTGCATGAAACTGTAGGTGTGAGTGATGTTTACATGGAAATTATTATTTCAAAGACATATTATCTTTAGAAAAAAAATAACCCAATAATTAGATCCTGCATAATTTGATGCAAGTGATCCAACACACCAGCTCTTAATATTGGTTAATTTGTATATAAAAACAATTCTCCAGGCTAAATAATCATTATATAAAAAATATATAAAATAACTAATCAGATAAATGATCATAGTTAACAATTTTATTAATGTTAATTTAGTGTGTGATTATATTCAAATTGTTGAATTAATAACTCATTTTCTATAAACCATCGAAATGCATGCAGGACGCATTTGGTATGCGTACGTCGCCACATCTCAAACTTCAATTTCACATGATTATATTCATTCATAATTAATTAATGTCATTAATTAATCAAACTTGAGGTGGTTCACCATTATCATTAGCCTTAACATCAGCTTGCTTTTCTTGATGATCTCCAAGAGCCACAACCTTAGCTCCCACGTCCACATCTCCACCCTTGCACCACCGCCTCATCCACCGGAAACAGCCTCTATGCTTGAAATTGCTCGGTCCGGCCACTGCCATTCTTGCACCGCTGCATACTCGACCCAAAATGCAAGAAACAATGGCAAGAACAGCAAGAACAGAAATAACCCCAAAAAATGGCCTAATGGACCCTGAAGAGTGCCAGTTACTAACACTAGTAGATGATACAGCTTGCGGAATGTTATTAGTTTGAGGTTGCACTATCTCTCCGGCAGGCGGTTGCTGGCCCGGGAAAGGTGTAATTGCTGATGCCATATACCCGCTTAATTAGTAATTTATTTTTTGGTACAAGCCAAATGGCCTCACCAATATATATATATAAGCTCATTGATTTAGTTGTATGGTAAAGTAGTGTCTCATAAACTTAGGAAAATAAAATAAAAGTTCAATTGAAAGATTATTAATGAAAAAGTATATAAATATATAGAGTTGAGTCTATGCTTTAACTGACCATGAGTGGAAAACACCATGGAAAGCGTTAAAGCTCATGCAAAGGATTCAATTTGACGTGTCCAATGTTAAAGTAGTTGATTTGCATGGAGCTTTCTTAGTAAGAAAGTTTTGTGTGTGTGTGTGTTGTGCGTGTGTATGTATATATATATATATATATTCTACTTGTGGTAAATTAAGGTAGATAAAATAAGAGTCCAATGTGGTTAATTAGATTGTGTTATTGGTTACTCCATATCCGATAACTCTTGAACACTTTTTGTTATAAAAGATTTATCTACTTTAAAGGATGGCAAATATATATATATTAATTATCTGTATTATTCAGTTTGAGTCGAGTTGGCTCACTATAAGGATAAATCTCTTTCAATATTGATTTTTATCATTCACGAAGCTCAAATCCTAAACCTTACTTAAAAGAAATAAGAATCAAATTACTTAAATCAACCAAGATAGGTAAAAAATGGCAAAATTAGTTATGCTATCAACGAATCAAGACATAATTATGGTATGTTTTCGAACAATAGCGGTGTTTGACTAATATATTTAGAAGCCAACTGATCAAAATATTTTTTAATTAAAATCTAATATATATGAGTTTTTTTTTTTGGAAGCCACATATATTACATCCTATAAATCCATGCTTAAATTTATTTATTTTTTGTTATCTCTTATATATATATATATATATATATATATATATATATATATATATATATAGTTGGATTACTTGGGTAGGTATAGACATGTCCTTATTGATTAAGATTAATTAGTGTTGACTATGACGTCAAGGTGAAGAAATCATAAATAGGTAAACATATATAATTTGCCTCTGTACATAAATATCTCTTTATACTTTTTTTTTTCACTTAACAAAATGACTTGTTTTTTTTTTTTTCCTAATTAGCACCTATAAATTAGATTTTCATTCAACTCAGAGCATGGAGGTAGCTGACTTAGAGTGTAAATTCATGCCACCATCAATACACAAGTGGAACAAATTTATACTTTAAAAGAGTTTATTGAAGATCGAAAAAAGATAAGTATAATGGACAATTATTACAAATGAATGCAAAGAATATAATATATTAGGACTTGATAATTTAAAAAATTTATCTTATACTGTATTTTATGGATTCACATGGGAGGATTGCTTTATAATGACATTGGCATAAACACAATTCTATGAATATGAAGTTTTATGTTTTTATATGGATTGAATTCATATAAAAATCAAACAGAAGAAGAATGCAATATATAGCACTACCACTAAAGTACTCATATATATCATTCTTCTAATTACTGAATGCGTTGAAATGAGGAAATTTTTTGATGCAATCATGTGACAAAAGAAAGTAGGAAAAGGCTAAGGCAATGCCAAAACTTTAGGTGGTTTTCGATTCAAAAGATAATAAGTAAACAATAGATTTGATAGATGGAATGGATGGCCATTGTAAATTGCAGCTTTCCTAGCTAGGATAATTGTGTGCTTTATTCGCTATGAACTTTTTAAATTACGTAATTTATTAATTTAGAGTTAGATATTATCAAATTTATAATTAAAAATGATTTTTCTAACAAGATATATTGTATACACAAACTAAAAATTAAATTTGAAATTTTATTTAAAAAATTTGAATTTTGTCACGGACCAACAACCGTTGGTTGTGTAGCCAATGAGTTAGAGTAAGTTTTATTGGCATAATTCCAAAAGGATTTTTGGATTTGTCCTCCCTAAAAGTCTTTTTATGGCCCCCATATAAAATCATTTATTGCTTGAACTGAAATATTTCTTTTAGCTTTTTTAAATTGTTGTGATATATATATATATATATATATATATAAGAAAACATAAGAACTTACCCTATTAAAACATAACTTAGGAATATTCCTATATATCTACTATTTTATGTTTCATATGCTTGGAAAATAAAATATCTGAAAATAGGTGTCGAGGGCCGCTCATGATTCATATTATATTTTTAATATAAGAATTAAATTGTAGTTTTATGTCATAGTAATTTACCACTTTTATTTATAAATATAAAAGCGATGATCATTAAAATTATAAAAAAAAATGCACATTTCTCGTTACAAGTGATTTTCATTAGAAAAATTTATCCATTCCCAATAAAAATTTGAAAATAAAGAATGCAAATTGATAGTTGAATTGATAGTATATATAGTTATAAGGGATGCCTGCTCACCATTGAGTATACATGGCTCTACCGCTGACTGAAGATACTTTCAATGAAATTATTTGAGGTTATTTAATATTTATAGTTAGGAAAAGGTAAAACATCCACTTACCATGATGTATTTGAGAAAATTGAAACTTCGAAAGTACAAATGTTTTTTTTTTATTATTTATTTTTTATTTTATAAGGGTAAAGCTATGAATTTGTTTTTTCTATTTTACACCTAAATGTACAATAATTTTTCTAAATCTTTATTTGAAGCAATGTTGCCTTTTATGTTGAGAATCTATTAGAAAAATTGATTGACTTACGCTTGGTGAAAAATTCGATGATAATAATTTATAAATGGAATAAATAACAACGAATAAAATGAGCATTCTTAAACAAAATAAATTTGAGAAAAAAATAACTTGGTGAAGATTATGGGAGTCTTCTTGATAACTATGAAAATGTCACATTTCAAGATCTAAGAAGTTGGCCCATTACACCTGACAGGATCCAAAGCCCATGAGGAATGGAGCATCAAACGTGAGCAGCAAGCCAAAAAAAAGGCCACTTGATGCCCGATTGGACTGATGGGACATCACATCTCAATCAGTCCACTAATACAAGACAGAGCCCATACTCTTCACCTACTCCTTGTCACTTCGTTGCTCACCTGCTCTGACAACCAATTATCACGTTCCAGACACTCAAGTACACCCTTCTTATCTTCTATAAATAGTCCAATGCACAGTGGCTACTGGTATTAAATCTTTGAGACTATCTCTAAGAATTCTTTCTCTAGAAAGCTCCTAACTTAAGCTTTGGAGTGCTTACGCTTGGTCCGACTGGGCTCCCTTTCTTGCAGGAATTAACATCCAATCGGAAATAATCTAGCCAGCTCTCTCTCTTCTTAGATAAAGACTTTCACGTCTTATCACTTGGAGCTTTCGTTGAGAGACATGGTCGATTCAAGATCCATTGAGCATACAACTTCCAAAGAGCATGACCATGATAGCAATGGTCAGGATAGATCTAGGCTCATAGAGAGAAAAGAGAGATATCATAGATCCCTAACTAGGGGTAATCTTCTCCTGAAGTTTGATGATGCCATCCTACAGCAGCTGGAAAAGACCCCATCATGGTTAAGGACATAAGCACTTTCCTTAGTAATTTCACTAAGAGCATTGTCCAGACAATCAAAAAAGGCAAAATGCCTATAACTTCTAAAAGAGATCATGAATAAGAATTCATGGATGAAGACTTCAGAAGGAGGAGAAATTGAAAAATTTCCATTAATGAGCTACGAGCTCATGACGGCAAAAGAATGGATGTCAGAACCCCAGGTAGGTATTATAAAGGCAAGGGAATAATATCCTTAAGCAGAGACTCCATCTACTGCCCCAAAAGGTCTTTCACTACCTCCATTGGAGATGACCTATCTTTCATGTGCATGCCTAGCCGCGGCCGCTCCAAAAGGTCGAAAGATGAATTTACATCCACAGCCATGAGTAGGGAGGATAAATAGTTCAAGCAAAAACTCAGGCAGTTCAGCATGGCAAACCCCAAGAAAGATATATTTGAGGAAAACTCCTGCAAAAATACTGCCTCTCCGTTTTGCAAAAAAAAATAATGGAGTTTGAGTTGTGTCCCAGATGAAGAGATATAGGGATGGAAAAATACACAAGTAAAACTAATCCAACCACCCATTTGGAAGAATATTTGATCAAGGTGAAGGTTTACACCTATGACGAGAGGATCGCCTGCAAAATCTTCCCCACCACCTTAGAAGGAGATGCTCTAAATTCATTTCATGAGTTACCTCAGGAATCAATAACCTCCTTTAAACAGCTCGAATAGTTGTTTACCACACGGTTCATTGTGCAGACCCGAATGCCTAAGTAGGCGAACGATTTGTACAACCTCTACCAAAAGACCGATGAAAGTCTTAAACACTACATTGATAGGTTTCAAGCCACAATATCCGAGGTGAGGAATATAAATGTGAAAATGGCGACGATCGCCTTGGCTGTAGGCATCACCGATCGTCCATTATTTGAATCAATAACTACAAGATTGCCAGTCAACTTTTCCAATTTGATGGAAAGGGCTAGACAACACATCCAGCTGGATGATGCCCTGAGATCCACTAGGGGAAGAAGGGTCAGTATCATGGATAGATTGCAGTATCCGGATAGGCAATCATTCAATCGAACTCGCATATTCGAACGGATAACGAAGAGCCCCGACAGGGCCATCACTTCAAACAGTCTGGGTAATGAAAGGACGTCGAACGGGGCAGATCCGATCGAGCTAACAACCAATTGGCCCAGACCTTCACTCCGCTCAACATTAACCCTGTCCAAGTATTGATGTGGATTAAAGAAAAGCATAAGAAAGTTAACTAGCCAAAAAAGATATCCGAATGATCAAGAAACAAGGGGGATCATAAAAAATATCGTGAGTTTCACAAAGATATCAGTCATACAATTGACAAGTGTTACTTGCTAAAGGAGGAAATTGAATGACTCATACAAAGAGGGTCCCTCAAGAGATTTATAGATTCGGTTAGAGGGAAAAGTCCTTGTAGATAGCCTGACATTAGGAGAAATGATTTTGGCTCAGATGATGATGACGAGAGTAAAAACTCGAGGAATCTAAACCCATGCAGTCCATACATTGGGGTCATAAACATGATTACTAAAGAATTATCGTATAGAGAAGATATCTCCAAGAAGAAAAAAAGGAAAAAGGCGTTTATTTCTCCTATTACGCCGAACGGTTTGCTTCGATCACCATATCCAGTGAAGATACTTGAGATGTAATATTTTCCCATGAGGATGTTTTAGTTGTCAGGGCTCGGATCAATAATTTTGATGTGAAAAGGATTTTGGTGGATAATGGCAGCACCGTAAATATGCTCATACTTCAGGCTTACAGAACTATGGGACTACCGATCGAGGAGCTAAGATCGAACACCACCCCTTTGATCGGGCTGGGCAATGCTACAGTTCCAGTGGTGGGATCCGTCGAGCTATTTGTTGAACTTGGCCAAGAGGCACTCGCTCACATCTGCAAGGTAATCTTTACTGTCATTAATATGATTTTTGCCTATAACGCTATTTTTGGCAGGCTCTTACTCTTTCAGACCGGAGCTATCACTAGCATACGGTATATGGTGATAAAAATTCCCACCAAATGAGTCATTTCCATCCTTAAAGGCGATCATAAGACATTCCGAGAGGCGTATATCACCATGATTAAGCAGCAGAAAGAAGCTATGATTATGGAGCTGGGTTTGGAGCAATCCGAACCAATAGAAAGGCCAAGAATAGATACCACTAAAGAGGTAAAAGGTAGATAAAATTTTTTATTGTAGCCATTGACCACTTCTCCAAATAGATCGAGGCAGAACCTCTGGCAACAATCACTACAGAAAGGGTTAAGAACTTTGCCTAAAAGGACATCATTCGCAGGTATGGCTTATCCAAAATATTTATTGTAGATAATGGCAAGCAGTTCGATAGCTCCGAGGCAATGATCCTAGTAGAGATTGACTTCCCTTCCTATCGGATGACATTTTATTCCTATCGGATGAACATCCAAAAAAGGTATCAAGAATTAGACCTGATAGAAGAAAGGAGAAAAGATGCCTACGCCAAAATTGTTGCCTATAAGCAAAGAGTTGCCAGATATCACAACATGAAGTTGAAGTTAAAAACTTTCAATGTTGGTGACCTAGTGCTCAGGAAGGCAAATATAAAGACAAAAAGTGCAGGAGTCAGGAAGCTAATGCCCAATTGGGGAGGATCTTACGAAATCTCTAAGGCTATAAGCTTGAGTACATACAAGCTTAGAACTCTAAATGGATTGGACATCCCCAGGAGTTGGAATGTTGAGGTACTCAATAAGTACCACATGTAATTTTATATCAGGAATTGAATTCAATAAACAGAGAAATTCCTTTCTATCTTCATAAAAGGTATATTTGGTACAACTTACCCGCTAGGCTCGACGTTCATCTCGAGCAAAAAATGCAAAAGTTGGAGTCCATTTATTTACAGGTTAAATTAATATTTAGTACAACTTATCCGCTAGGCTCGACGCTCATCCCGAGCCGAAAATGCAAAAGTTAGAATCCATTTATTTACAGGTAAAATTCCAATAAAAAAAATCCCAGTCGACATAATTAATTTCTACCGATGAAAATCTCGATTGATGATCTATTTAATTCCAATCGAAGAAAATTCCGATCGATAAAAATCTCGATTGACGATCTATTTAATTTCAATCGAAGAAAATTTCGATCGACATAATTAATTTCGACCGATGAAAATCCCGATTGACGATCTATTTAATTCCACTTGATGAAAATTTCGATCACGAAATTAATTTCGATCGATAAAAATCCCAATTAATGATCTAATTAATCCTTAATTGATGTGCATCCTGATCGAAGGAGCCAAATTTCTTGATCAATGTATTTATTCTTGTTTCTTAAGACTGATGATTTTAGTAATTTCGATCGACGTCACATCCCGATCGATGTATCTAACTCAACGTAAGAAATTGTCCTAAAAATTCCAAGTGAATCCGAGGCCTAAGGGTCATCCACTACGCTTGGTATTCATATGGCCGACCGATCATGCATTTCGATGGGATCACGTGCCTAAGCTTTTAAGCCTAGTTCTTAACTTATACCAGATGATCGACTGATTACGGTCTTCCAATCAGCCACTATTTTACAAGTTATTTTTCTACAAGTTCAGGAAGTATCTTTGCTACTTAATTAGTTGATTTGATTAGCATCGACACAATCAAAGTAGAAAATTTAAAGATATTACTAAAAATGATATCATTCATTACATTGAAAGTATATAGAAGGTAGATCTGAAAAGAGATTGCATTTTATTATA
Source organism: Excoecaria agallocha (assembly GCA_037975025.1). Classification (NCBI taxonomy): domain Eukaryota; kingdom Viridiplantae; phylum Streptophyta; class Magnoliopsida; order Malpighiales; family Euphorbiaceae; genus Excoecaria; species Excoecaria agallocha. Next base: position 3,378,456 of record CM075822.1, on the reverse strand, counting down.
GTAAATTGTACAAGTTGCAAAAGTTACAAACTTTACAAAAAAAAAAGAGAAAGAAGAAGAAAAATCTAAGTCCCTATATCTATAATTTCAGCAGCAGTCGGCTCCCCAACAAGATCGGTGGAAGGCTCGAGATTCGGCTGAGCAGTAGGTTCTATAGTCAACCCAACAGCAGGCTCTTTTGATGACCCGATAGCCATCACTTCAGAAGTAGGCTTCGTAGGCAGGGAAGTCGTAGGTTTAGGCTCAACCAGCTCATCAAGTAAAGCTTCAAACGCTTAGGGGTTTTCACTTGGTGTTCCATCATTCTCCGCGCCCTCGATCATCTCCTTTTGAAGGGACTCATCCTTATCATCGCTAGATGGAGGATCGGGCAAGACACCTAGATCCTCCATCCAGTTGAGATCAGCCCTAGGAAAGCATCTCCCGACCTTATGGATTAATCGAGACAACAACTTCTCTTGGGCCTTCCCCCCTTATCCCGTTGATTTTGCCTTGCCAAGCCTTCAGTTCTTGGGCACTCTGGGAAGCTCCCTTCTTCAGAGTATTCACCTACGATCGAAGAAGAGAGGCCTCTTTCTTAGCTGTATTGACTTTGGCATCTGCTTCCTCTTTCGATCGAACGGTGTTCTCCAACTTAGCTTTTAAAAAAGTTCCCCATGTTGCACATGTGTAAGTGCAAGCCTCTCTTGATCAGTTAAAAAAATAAAAATAAAAATATTTTTAGCAATCGATGAGAGAGGGCAAACATGCTAAAATGAAAAGGGTAAGAAAATAAACTTTACCTCCAGGCTCTACTGCTTGAACAGGATGCACTCCCGATCGAGTAGGCTGAGATCTCCCATATTCTTGAAGTCATCTTCCTAAAGAAGATCCTGACAAATAAAGCTGGAGACTGCCTTGTCCTTGACAGAACAATCATTGTCGAAGTTTTGCCTCAGCACATCCTTCAGGAGCATAGTTTGCCTCCTAGAGGCTCTCCCTACTGCTCTTCGGGTAGATTCACCTTGGCTTGGTGCTTTGCCTTTAGATGCAGCTCGGGCATCTATTGTAGCCAACAAATTAGCCGTCTTCTTCTGCACTGCCTCCTCAGCCTACTTTTAGAAAGCCTCTTTCAGCTCAGCTGCCCTTTTTGTGTGAACTCCCTTAGAAGCGGGATGATAAAGGAGCTAGTGGCAGGCAGTATCTCCTCAGAATCGAACTCATCCCTCAGCCGTAAATGTCTCAATGGGACCTAACCCTTTGCACCGGACTGGAATGCCACGAGTTCAAAAATTATTAACACCGTCGAGATGAAGATGTATCAATAGTAGTCACATCGGAGGGAGGACCACCTGCCAGATCCCTTAGAGGTTGGATTGATGAAGAGAGCACGAGCCTCCTCCTCCCTTGCAGCCCACTTGGCCTATCTCTTTGCCTTTGCCCGATTGGTGAGCTGCTTAGCCAAATCATCTCCTCCGGCCATTTCATTTTTGGCTGCAACACCAACACAAAATAGGATAAGTATCTTTTTACTAAAATTATGATTTAAATGTACATGCAATGCATGATTGCCAATTTATGCTCCCCTTTCTTCCAATCCTAATGCTCATGTTTTGTATGTTCGCCAGCATCAGAGCTGAAGGATTTGAACAACGTCCTTAAAAGATAATTGAAGTCATACAGTCTCCCTTTCCTTACCATGACATCCATCAATTTCTTGATGTCAGCCTCGTACAGAGACTGTCCGACAGCTTAGTCATTCGAGCTAGTCGCTCCCTTCGATCGGGTAAGCTGAACTCTGAATCCATCAGTCATCCCCATAAAAAAATACTTCTTCTTGAACCCTTTCAGTGAAGATAGGATGGTGAAAAGCTTTCTCTTCGGTTTGCTAGTAAAGAAGTACTCTGTCCCATCACTTGGACCTGAAATGTAAAAGAAGTGGGTGAAAAGGTCCTGAGTGGGAGCCACCCCTCTATTTTGTAGAGTACTTTATCCATTCGAATTTAGTTGGTTTGGGGCAATTCCATAACCCCTCAGCATTGCTATCTCGAAGGCACCGAACGGGAGCCTTATTCCTACATCCAAGCTCCAAAGGTGGCAGATGAACCATTCATTATCTCCGTGGACGAAAGGCCCCTCTGTCATCACCATGGAGTCGGTGCAAGCCATCACAAACACTTCTGTAAGAAAATAGTATCGGGAAGGGATTTCAGCCACCTCTCCCGGACTCAATTTTGAAAAATGAGCAACAGTCATTCAATTCTAGTATTCTTCAATAAAGCTCCTATCTATTGACTAACCACTGTTGAAAGCCATTTTTAGTGAAGCAAAGTAATTCCTAATCCCTAAGAAGGCTCTGGGGATCTATGCTAGAAACTTTTTCTGAGCAATCGGAATTAAGATGAAGGAAAAAGCGTAATGAAGAAGATGAAAGAGAAATTAAAGATATGCGAGTAAGAACTACTTATGTGGTTAATCTCGTGAGAACTCTGAAAAATTTGCTAGAATCTAAAAGATGAAGGTCGAAAAGAAATTCCAGCAGAGTTTCGCTAACAATTGCTGAAAAGTAAAGAAAAAATCACTCAGAAGTTACCTATTTATAGGCAAAAACTTCTTGAATGCACCAATCATCTTGCCATATGATGCTCGCCACGTGTCATTGAAGCCATCATTATGACACAAAGAGTGAAGCATCATTCTTGATGCGCGTGCACATGTATGATATTAAATGAAAAGATAGTTGTCTGAACAGATACGTCTCTTAGACTGAGTTCTTTTCAAATTTTGATAATCCTGCCAACAGTCACTCACGATTGGAGCACCTCAGAGTAAAACTCACTCGATCGGACCCTTTTTAGGGGGACAAGTGATAACTATGAAAATGTCACACTCCAAGGCTAAAAAAGTTGGCCTATTATACCTAACAGGCCCCAAAACCCATCAGGCTAGGAGTACCAAACATGAGCAGCTAGCCAATAAATAGGCCATTTGATATCCGGTCGGACTAATGGGACATCACGTCTCAATCAAAGCTAATAGCCTTCACCTACTTCTAATCACTTCACCGCTCACCTGCTCTAACAGCCAATTATCACATCCTAGGTACTCAAGTGCACCCCTCTTATCTCCTATAAATAGCCCAAGCACAGTGGCTCCAGGTATTGAATCTTTGAGACTCTCTATCTAAGAATTCTCTCTTTAGAAAGCTACTAACTTAAGCTTTGAAGTGCTTACGCCTGGTCCGACAGGGCTCCCTTTCTTGTAGGATTCAACATCCGATCGAGAACAATCCAGCTAGCTCTCTCTCTTCTTAGATAAAGACTTCCACGTCTTATCACTTCTATTTATAAATTTTGGATGTCAATTATAGTTAAAAATCGGAATAAACTGAATAAGCTAAGTTCAGAAGAATCTCTTTAAGTTTAAATGAAATCTTTTGAACTCCATGGAGAGGGTAAGAACTAGTGTATACTATTAAAACTATTTAATTACAAAAATTTCTCCAACTTTTGATCTTAGTTTTATTTTAGCCTCTAAATTAAAAAATCAAATAAATAGATTTTCAATTTTTTTAGAAATTTTCAAATCCAATCATCCATTAAGTTTTTCATCTAAAATTGAGAATGATAATATTTAGTGACAGATTTTTAGCAACAGTATGAAAAACCCATCACTAAAATGTTTTTAAATAATAATAATAATACTTTTAAATTAAAAATACTTTTTCCAATTTTATTTTTTATTTTTCAAATTAGAAAATAAAAATAATTTTGTAAAATTAGAAAATAAAAGGCCAAATGTACAAAAATATCCTTAATATTCACCAAAAGGAGCAATTTTGCCCCTAATATTTAATTACGGATAATTTTATCCCTAAAATTATCAAAATGATACAGTCTTGCCCCTGAAATAACAGAACCATCAGTTTGACATCATTCTGTCAAAATTTTGCAATGCACTCACATCGGTGTTCAAAAGATAAAATACGGTCAAATTAATGGTTCCGTTATTTTAGAGGTAAAATTGCACATTTTTGATAAATTTAGGGGTAAAATTGTCTGTATCTAAATATTAGGGGCAAAATTGTTCTTGTTGGTAAACATTAAAAATATTTTTACATATTAAGCCAAAATAAAACCATGGAAACAACTACTCTAATTTTGTTTATCAAACCTATATTCTTAAAATATTTTTATTGATATAATATTTTCATCTCTTTGTTTTTTTTTTCTACAATTCTAATACTAAAATAAAAAATGCAAAGAGAATTATAATAACACTACATAACTAAAAACTATATATTTATCTAGAATATTAGTTTATGAACTATATGACTTAAGTTTAGAATTATATTATTTTTGTATATATTAAAAATATTAGTTATTTTTAACATTTTTTATTTTTTAAATAATTTTACTGATAGATTATGAAATTTATTGCTATACTTTATATTTATCGACAATTTTTTGTCCATTGCTAAATGTCATTCCTTTTAATTTTTAATAAAAAACTTAGCATAGAGTGAAATGTGAAAAATTTTTAAAAATTGGAATTCAATTTAATCAATTAGTTTGAAGATTAAAATACATAAAATCATAAATCAAAGGAATTTTTGTAATTAAACCCTGTTTAATTATTTTTTAATTAAACACTATATATCACTTAAATTATTCTATTAATTAGATAATCCATAATATAATTAATTAATAAATAGACACCTTTAAGGAATTACAATTCAACATATTCCATTCCATCAATATAAAAATAAGAGAATTTAGCATCTTGAGTTTCTGAAATTAAATTTGACTGTTTATTTTTACTATAAGTGATAAATGGGTCAGATGGTTTTGAGTCAAATCATAAACAGACTGTTAAAAAATGAATGGATCATAAATGGGCCATTATTTGTGTCATAAATAAACCAATGCCCAAATAGATGAGATGAATTTGAATTACACAATGAGTTTGCTACATGTTTGTCCATATGGGTTGCATACTAGCACAGATGAATTGCATAATAGCTTAATGGCACATATGGTGATCTAAATGGATAGCATGGTAGTTTTAATAGACAAAACTGCGAGTTGATCCATTTAACTCATTTTTTTATAAAATTCATTTTTGATACAATTCTAATACTAACACAAAAAATACCAAGATAATTATAATAACACTATATAACTAAAAACTATATATTTATCTAGAATATTAGTTTATGAACTATATGACTTAAGTTTAGAACTATATTATTTTTGTATATATTAAAATATTAGTTATTTTTAATATTTTTTATTTTTTGAATAATTTTACTGATAAATTATGAAATTTATCGTTATATTTTATATTTAGCGACAATTTTTTATTTGTTGCTAATTGTCATTCCTTTAAATTTTTGATAAAAAACTTAATGTAGAGTGAGATGTGAAAAATTTTAAAAAATTGGAAATCAATTTAACCAATTAGTTTGAAGATTAAAATAAAAATAAAATCATAAATCGAAGGAGTTTTTGTAATTAAACCATATTAAAAATGATCTTCTTCTAAATAGTTAAAAGCGTTGATGACGATATTGGCGTCCTATTTGACTATAATATAGTTGAAGGAGTTTGAGATACTTCCATAACTTCCGAGATGAGAAATTGATACCAATATAATCGAGAGAATATCAGAACATAAAATAGTTTATATGGGATAAGTTCCATATTGAAATTCCCCTTAATTAGAAAATTTACCATTTATGTGTGCATTAATATAGGTAATTACATATTAATTTTATAACTGTCATATTTATTATTTTCTTATTAATGTTTATAACTTCCATATTTAATTCTTATTTATTAAGGAATTTATGATTTCCTTAATGGGAGCCCAATATAAAAGGCTAAGAATTTTTAAAGTGAGAGAGGAGAAATCTCTCATACCGAATTGTTGTTATTTTTTCTCCATACTGAATTTCTCTATCCATGGGAATTTTTAGTTTGTGGATCTATACTTTCATCCTGTAGTTCATGATACGTGGGTGATAAGCTTTGCTGGTAACGTAAAACAATCGATTTCAGCTTCTGCTTTAATGGATCTGCACTACGAGAGGTATTTATATATTTACTTCTCATAATATATCGTGATATATTCCTAATATTGGTATCATAGCCCTATTTTTTGTGTTCTGGCATGTTGTTTTTAGATTTATATTTTCATGAAAATTCAGACTGTATAATATGCATACTAATATTGTAGATGTATGTATCTACATTTTTATTGGTTTGTATATTTTTCTTATGTATTTGTATATGAAAAAAATTAATTTAAAAATTCGTAATTAAAATTTCAAATGAAAATTTTTCTATTTTTGACCACATCATTGGACCCATTCTAGAAAAAATTCAGTGGCCTAAATCCATAGAGAAGGCAGCGCATGGCTTGCACGTGCCACCAGTATGTTGGGCATATGCTAGAAGACACATCTCCAGCATGCGCCAGATCCACGCGTTGAGTGAAATGCCACTCAACCACGTGGACCAATGGAAGGGTGACACATGTCATTATGGTAAAGGGCCACGTGTCAACTAACGTGGCAAGATGGGACCACATTGTGCCACATGGACCAACCAGATGCTGCCATATGGCAATGATGTGGATACACGTGTCAACCTGAGATGCTGACACGTGGTGAAGATCTTGCCACGTGGCTTGATGTATCGTGCCATATGGCTTTCACGTGCCAGTCTGTGGTGCTGATACATGGCATGTGGGTTCGACAACGTGGTTTGATGAGTCATGCCATATGACCACATGTAGGCCAATGGATGAATGCCACATGACAAACTGTGGTCATGTCATGTGTCACTAGTCAATCCATTAGAAGCCACATTGGATCCATGTAGACCAATGAGTGTCTGCCATGTGTTAATTGGTGTTTTACGTGATGACACATGGCCTATTAGGGTCACGCCATGTGGCACAGAGCCACAATTGGCACGTGGTGTGCCTGTCGCCGGTTTAACCCGTGCGGTCCACCCTCAACGGCCGTGTACTCTTCTCTGGCCTCCAAATCAACTCAAATTTTTTTCTAATCTAATTTTCTCAATTTTTTTAATTTTTTAGTAATTTTTTAAAAAATTTTTGAAGACCACAAAATATTTTTTGGATTTTATTCTAATAAAAACTATTTAAAATTTGATATAAATTAAAAAAAATTATTTTTTTCTGGCTTCTTAAATTTTCAAATCTATTTGAAAATTATATTCCGTGGATATCTCTTCATTTGTTGATTGAAATAAGTTTCAATCATATATGTTTGTACATCAATATACTACCTATTTATATTATTTTATGAGTAACAGTTTGTCCTTATTTTTAGATTGAAATGAGTTTCAATCATATATGTTTGTATATGAGTATACTTACTGTTTAATTTTCTATTATGTGTGATAGAAATAGTGATGATATCGACTCCTAGATGTTTACGGATTCCTCAAGGTATTGTAGAAATCGAAGCAAAAGTACAAATAGTTTGCAAAATGAGGATACATAAGAAGGTTCGAGGTAATGCCATTGATGCAATAGTGCATCATATTCTGTGTATGCATGAAAAAATGCAAGAGTGCATTTGGGTTAGACGTCTAGAAAGGAGGTGGAATCATAAGTTATTTTTCAACATCATGTGTGAATAAGTTTAGTTACCATGTGGCACTCCAGAACTTATTAGTTGAGTGCTGGAGTAAATATTATGGAGAATCCATAATTCAATTTTGATATATGGTAGCTAAACAGGGAGTGTTTAGAAGCAACACTCAGTCTGAGTTGGTACTTAGGAGTTGACGTAAAGTTTACCACCTATGGTCTCATGCTCACACACATCTTGTTCCTTCGCAGTTCATATATATGATCATTAATTCAGTTCCAATGACTAGGTTAGATTTGGATCTATTGAGTTCCTGAGTTATTGATATGAGTATGAAGTTATTATTGGTTAGCTAAGTTTTGGTTAGGATTTATGTTTTCTATTACAAGATTAAAGATAAGTGTGTCTTATCTTATTTTATAATTTTTTTTAGGATTGTTGGGTATTTAATGAATGATTAAATAAATAAGTTTATTTATCTTTTGGATATTATATTGGCACTTAACATTTATTATGAATATGTTTATTTTATTATTAATTTCTTAGCAATATTTTATGAGTAAAATAATTACATGATAATTGAGTTAAGACTTAGATTATCTTATGTATAATATCCTAAATTAAGTTTAAGAACTTAATGCCAAATAATTGACATTTACTATGCATGAAATTTTAACCAGCAAGATTAGAAATTAGGACTTAGAGGGTAATTGAAAACTTTAAGTAGCCTTTTCGAATTTGAACCTAATATACAACTTTATTAGGTTAATTTTTTAGATGCATAGGAAATAACATGTATTGCCCGATCTTCTTTAAAATTGTGCAACAATTGTTCGATTAGTGATTAGAGGATTTAAATGGAATATGTAAATCCAGTATGTGCTTGAAGAGCTACAGGTTTTAGAAACCTTAAGTTTGATTATGATTGAACCTGAAAATGGCACCATAGTCTAGTATAAGCGAGACTGACTGCTCGCATCATCTTACTCTTTGCAATGAATAATGAGATCATTAAGCAACTTCGCAAGTATCAAAATGCAAAAGATCTATGGATCACTTTACAGTAGAAATTCAAAAATATATCTCTAACGAAATTTTTTGATCATTAGTGATCAGGTTTGATACTTATCAGAAAAGTCCGATTATAAAATGTGAAAATATCTAAGAGAGATGGAAAATATGATTTGTAAGCTTAGTGAAGTTAGTCATAAGATGATCAATGAGCAGCAGTTTCAAGTTGCTATCCATTATTTACCTAAGAATTTGGAGCTTATTGATGGAATATGACATGGTATGAAAATCATGATAGCACAGCGGAAAAACAAAAATTTTATCATGCATACCATACATATCCAAAACTAGGAACGAAAACATGCAATTTTAGAGTTTTGAAACTTACAACTTTAGATGCACTTCAAGACTTGATTTTGATGATGACCAGCAACTAAGATGAATTTATTTACCTTAGATCTTCACCACCAATGCCAAAGGAACAGCCTTTATGCCACTCCTCTCTATGTTCACACACACTTGCAAAGATAGCTTAAAATCGAGAGTGCTAGCTCTATATTTGTGTATTAGGCAATGGAATTGTTTGAAAAACACAAGAACTCTTCTTGTTCTTTCTTCTTTGGTTTCTATCTTAGTCACCTTCCATGAGAGAATTAAGAGCAAAAGGAATCTCTACAAATCCCACTAATCCTCTCATGGCCAAAAGAGAGAAGAAGAATAAAAGTGGCACCCACCATTATTCCTTTAATTCATTTAATATATATCACTTACTTTAGTCATGTGTGAGTGCCTTAAATTAGGTAGCAATTTCAGCCACTAACACTTAATAATTAAGAGATATATATTTTAATTTAAATTCTATTAGAATTTAAATTCAAATGGCATCATTTAGCTAATCAAAACAAACTTACTTAACTAAGGTAATTAGTTGCCAAATTTAACTAGGATTCCTAGTTTAAACTTTGGTTACTTTAATTCCCTCTCAAGTATTATATTTTGATTAAATATAATTTAGGATTTAATACTCAATTAACTTAATTATACATAGATAATTAATCAATTGAAATTAAACCTAACACATGCCAGTAAATTTCTCTCGTGACCAATTGTTAACAGTAAAAATCTGTTCACCCATTGCATGCATTAATTTGACTTCAAATAAAAGTCCAAATTAATTTCCAATACAATTTTAAGCCCAGTGCTTTATGTGCGATCCTATAGGTCCATTTAATATTGGCAATGAATTAATAAAAATTAATTCAAAGGCTATATATATTCTCTAGCAAGATATTATAGCATTCCAAATTAAACGAAAATGCAAATGGCATTTAGTGACCTAATGCAATTTTGCATAGTCCCTTACCCATAAATATCAGAATTAATATAAGGCATGGAGCCAGTCATCCTTATATATATTAATTCCTTTCTTGATATTCCAGTGACACTGAACTCTCAGATAAATAATGATTACTCATTATTTCATCTCGGTATGGCCATACACTTCTCAGTTCACTGATCAAGTGGCCGATGATATTTTCTCTCATATCGAGAGGGGTAATCCCTTCACTTCTCTCATGCTCTCTAACATGAATCAATGCATACCCAATCATACCCGTACTTGTCACTCTGTTACGAGCACGTTAGGTGTATGTCAAAGTACACAGTAATTCATAAAGAGTTTCATAGAGATTTCAGGTCTAAGAACTCCGATACAAAACTTGCATATGAGAAACACTTATGACTTGTACCATGTAGTGTTCTCATGAGCGGATCGAATCCAGATACCATGTTCCTTAACATGTATCTATGATCTCTGATTGACACTCTTGTCCTAATGATCCGTAAGACAGGACTCATAGCATCAGAGAGAGCATACTAGTCTTAATTCATTTGTTATTCCCATAACAATGACTGACTAGGGATATTTAGAATGAAGTCTCATTTGTTTCAAGGTCTTACAATCCATGTGCCTCACACATGATAACTTAAACCGAAACGACACTCTTGGATAGTTTTATCAATTGATATGCACAGGAATACAATAGATAAAACAAATGCCTCATTATATTAATTTCAAGTGTTTCGTTGCAATGCATTGGGGCTAGGGCTTACACTAACAATCTCCCACTAGCACTAGTCCCAATTGGGCATAGCCCTAAGACCGAACGCTCTCAAATGAGCTTCGTGCAGATTTGGACGTAACTGTTTCGTCAAAGGATCTGCTACATTGTCTTCACTTGCTATCTTGCTAACCTTGACGTCCCCACGATCAATGATTTCTCTGATCAAGTGGTACCTCCTGAGTATGTGTTTGGATTTCTGGTGTGACCGGGGCTCCTTTGCCTGTGCGATGGCCCCGTTGTTGTCACAGAAAATTTCTAATGGATCTAGGATGCTTGGGACCACTCCTAATCCAGTAATGAAATTTTTAATCCAAACAGCCTCTTTTGCAGCCTCACTTGCTGCAATATACTCAGATTCTGTAGTTGAGTCGGCAACGGTTTCTTGCTTTGAGCTTCTCCAGCTGACAGCACCACCGTTCAAAACAAAAACAAACCCAGATTGCGATCTAGAATCCTGAGTGCTGGTCTGAAAAGCAGCATCGGCATAACCTTGTATGACGAGCTCTTCTTGACCACCATACACCAAGAAGTGATCCTTTGTCCTTCGCAGGTACTTAAGGATCCCTTTTACAGCAGACCAGTGCTTCTCACCAGGGTCTTGCTGAAACCTACTGGTTATACTCAGTGCATGAGCAACATCCAACCTAGTACATAACATAGCGTACATGATAGATCCAATAGCAGATGCATATGGGATTCTACTCATGTTGTCCCTTTCCTCTTTGGTTTTAGGGCACTGTTCTTTAGTCAAAGGAACTCCCAAAGCCAAAGGTATGTACCCTTTCTTTGAGTCTCCCATACTAAAACGCTTTAGTACTTTGTCTATGTACTTTTCTTGACTTAGTCCCAAAAGCCGATTCGATCTATCTCTATAGATTCGAATACCAAGTATTGTCTCGGCTTCACCTAAGTCTTTCATTGAGAAACATTTTCCCAACCATTGCTTAATCTTTTGCAATGTTGGAATGTCATTTCCAATGAGAAGGATGTCGTCCACATATAGGACTAGAAACACTACTATGCTCCCACTAACCTTCTTGTACACACAAGGCTCATCTTCGTTCTTGATGAAGTCAAAATCTTTGACTGCTTCATCAAAACGAAGATTCCAACTTCGGGATGCTTGCTTTAATCCATAAATGGATTTTTGAAGCTTGCAAACCTTCTTAGGATGCTTGGGATTGACAAAACCTTCAGGCTGTGTCATATACACATCCTCAAGTAAATTTCCGTTGAGGAAAGCAGTTTTGACATCCATTTGCCATATCTCATAATCATGATATGCAGCTATGGCAAGCAAGATCCTAATGGACTTGAGCATGACTACAGGCGAAAAGGTCTCGTCATAGTCTATACCATGAGTTTGTCGAAAACCTTTTGCTACTAGTCTACCTTTGTAGGTCTTATCAGCTTTTAGTTTGAATAACCACTTGCATTCAATTACCTTAGCACCTTCCGGTGGATCAACCAAGGTCCAAACCTGGTTATCGTACATTGATTGCATCTCGGATTTCATGGCTTCAAGCCAATTATCCGAGTCTGGGCTTTCAATAGCTTCTCGGTAGGTAGTAGGATCCTCACGATCTACTAACTCAATAGTGTCACTGTCAGTGATTAGAAATCCATATCTCTCAATCTCCTGACGTACCCTACCAGACCTTCTAGGTACTTGTGTAATGGGATCTTGTTCCACAACTTGTTGTGAACTTGATCCCACTTCCAACTCATCCTCTATAGGAGCTTGTGGCACTTGAATTTCTCCAAGTTCTACTTTACTCCCACTGTCTTTCTTGAGAAGGAACTCCTTTTCCAAGAAAACAGCCTTGCGAGCAACAAATACTTTGTTCTCGGCTTTTGAGTAAAAGTAGTATCCCTTTGTTTCTTTGGGATAACCCACAAACAAGCAGACAGTCGATTTGGACTCTAGTTTGTCAGATGTTAATTTCTTAACATGTGCTTCACAGCCCCAAATCTTGAGAAAAGACATATTGGGTTCTTTCCCAGTCCATACCTCGTATGGTGTCTTCTCAACTGCTTTAGTTGGAGTACGGTTTAATAGAAACGCAACAGTTTCTAATGCATAACCCCAAAAAGAGATAGGAAGATTAGCTTGACTCATCATAGATCGAACCATGTCCAACAGAGTTCGATTTCTCCTTTCGGACACACCATTCCATTGCGGTGTTCCAGGAGGAGTGAGCTGTGAAATAATTCCACACTCTTTTAGATGATCATCAAACTCTTGGCTTAAGTATTTGCCACCTCGATCTGATCGAATGGCTTTTATACTTTTTCCAAGTTGGTTTTCTACTTCGTTCTTAAACTCTTTGAATTTCTCAAAAGTTTCAGACTTGTACTTCATTAGATAGACATAGCCATATCTACTGAAGTCGTCTGTGAAAGTCACGAAGTAGCTAAAACCACTTCTAGCTTGTGTACTTAATGGTCCACATACATCGGTATGTATTAGTTCCAATAAGCCATTAGTCCTTTCACCTTTCTTGTTAAAAGGACTCTTTGTCATTTTTCCATACAAACATGGCTCGCATGTGTCATAAGATTCTAAGTCAAATGACCCAAGCACTCCAGTTTTGTGGAGTCTTGAAATGCGTTTTTCGTTTGCATGTCCTAAACGACAATGCCAGAAGTAAGTAGGGTTTAATTCGTTTGATTTAACCCTCTTTGTATTAATGTTGTATATAGACTCTTTGTTTTGTAAATCAAGGATATAAAGGCCATTTTGCAACATGGCATTGCCATAAGAAATGCCTTCGCGACGAATATGAGCATTGCCCTTTTTAATAACAAAATCAAATTCATCATTATCCAAACATGAAACTGAAATAATGTTTCTGCTCATAGCAGGCACATAATAACAATTATTTAAAACAATACAAAGTCCGGAAGGTAAAGTGAGGTGATAGTCGCCTATCTCCATGGCAGCAACTCGTGCTCCATTCCCCACACGGAGGTCCACTTCATTCTTCCCAAGTAACCGCCTATTTCTTAACCCTTGCACATTTGAACAAATGTGAGAACCACAACCGGTATCCAATACCCAAGTGGTAGAAATAGAAAGGTTAATTTCAACAACAAAAATACCAGAACTGGATGCCTTGGCTCCATTCTTCTTTTGTTCTTCCTTGAAGAGAGTGCAATTCTTCCTCCAATGCCCTATCTTGTTGCAATGGAAGCAAGTGCTCTCACTCTCTTTGAGCTTTGGTGCCTTGGGCTTGGATTGGGCTTGAGGTGCACTCCCAACTGTCTTGGGTTTTCCCTTTCCTTTTCCCTTTCCCTTAGCAGGTCCCTTCTTAATTCCCTTTTGAACCATTAGCACGGGATTGGTCTTTCGAATGTTCTCTTCAGCATTCTTAAGCATCCCATGAAGCTCAGTGACTGACTTGTTCATAGCATGCATGTTATAATTCATCACAAATGGATCATAAGCAGCAGGCAATGATCCTAAGATCAAGTCAGTGGCCAATTCCTTTGGCACTTGTACCTCAAGCTTCTCAAGAGTATCAAGATACCCTTTCATCTTGAGTACATGGGTACTAACAGGAGTACCCTCAGCCATCTTACAAGAAATCAAAGCCTTTGTTGTCACGAACCTCTCGTGACGAGCTTGTTCTTGGAACATCTCCTTGAGGTGCACCATGATCGCATAGGCCTCTTGGTCCATAAATTGCTTTTGCAATTCAGGCACCATAGTGGCTAGCATCAAACAGGTCACATCATTAGAGTCACTCTTCTTGGTCTCAAAAGTTTCCTTTTGAACCGCAGAGGCGTTCCTTCCTGGTTCTTCAGGCAAGGGTGCATCCAAAACATACGACTTCTTCTCTTGCTTAAGAACTATTCTTAAGTTTCGAGACCAGTCTATGAAATTGGTGCCATTTAATTTGTCCTTTTCAAGGACCGATCGCAATGAGAAATTGTTATTTGAAGATACCATTTTCAATCTACAATAAAATTTAGCAAGATTAAATGAGGTCTTATTTATGATCCCACAAACCGAATTAATATCCCTTTAAATAATTCGCGTTAGTGATTTAATGTGGGCCAAGATCCACTTTTCACAACAACTTATTAGTCAAGCTGAGCTTGTACACCTAATAAGTTAAGTTACTTAGGTAGGAAAAACTCCAATCATGTCTCGTACATGACTCTTGGATCAAATGGGCTAACATCAAACAATGTTATAGCACAAACCCATTTATAAGTTGCCTAGGTCCGAGCATCCCATTCCATGTTAAGTCCAACCTACATTCACAACCCATGCCTCACAAAGATAATCGGGCGCATCTAGGACTCCTAGTCTACGTGACCGATGATCGATGCCTTGACATGTTTCGAATTAGGAAGGCAACTTTGTGACTTACTATTTTTAGGGATTCATTTTATTACGGCTTACATGGCATACGCTTTGTCATCCATACATAGCATGCATATATATATATATATAATTGCATAAAGTAAAGCGTGACAAACATGGGCCCAAAAACCTACAACTAAGATTCTATACTATTACATAAGAATCTTCGAGTTGGGCTTCTCCACTTCGGTGGGCTTCGTCTTGATTTACAAAGTCTTCAAATAAATTCTATTCTAAGAAATAAATGAAACTTTTACAATAAAATATAATGGCACGCAGGCCATATTTAATTACAAAAACCCAGGGCCCATGAATGCACCATGCATATCCATTCATCACACCAAACAAGCAAATAAATATACATAGCATTCATGGATCAGACAAAGTCCAATTTTAATCAATTTAGCCAAGCCCATTAATGAAAATTGTGTACTTGAACCTTTAAGAGAAGACTCCGTGATGGGCCTGGGCCGAAGCCCAATGGACTAAATCCTCTTATTGAATAAGTTCTCTTAAAAGCCCAAAACACAAACTAGTTAGATTTGTGCCATAAATCAACTCTAGTATAATTTCCAATTTTGCCATTTTTAATTTTATGTCATACAGCCCATAAACATTAAAAATACATATAATATGTACCAACATGAATTAAACATAAAATCATGAAGAACATATATATAATACCCGGCATTCATGCAAAACAAACAAACAACAAAAACTAGTTGTTTAATGCTTATGTAATGCCATGAAATGCACAAACATTTAAATCAATTTTATGAGTCATTTAAAAACTAAATAAGTCCATAAACATTGATTTAATATTCTGTACCATTTAAATCTAAATGTGTTTTTTACCATTTTAATCAAAACAAAGCAAACAATGTTGATTAAACATGTAACAAACACAAACTAGTCATTGTTTTAAGTGATTTTAAAATTAATCAATTAAATTGTCATGGACCAGAATTAAAACCAAATTTAAAATATGTCCAGACCTGATATTTAATCTTTAAAAATCACTTACAAACATGCCAAAATCAATTTTACATTTAATTTTGAAAACTAGTTGTTAAACTAGCAATTTACATGCCAACTAGCACCTAGTTTCATAATTAACATGTACCATAAGGTATAAATAATTAAATCCGACCATTACCAGCCCTAATAACATCTTAGGACAGTATATTAACATGTCATATTAATTATAATACCTATCTAATCAATTAAAATCGTTTTTACACCAAAACAATGCAAAAAACTCAAAACAGAAAATTTCAGATTTGCATGTTTTCAAAATAACGATTTTTAATTAATTTTTTCATGCATCTAAAGCACTAAAATAAGCATGTCTAGTCTCTGATACCACTGATGGAATATGACATGGTATGAAAATCATGATAGCACAGCGGAAAAACAAAAATTTTATCATGCATACCATACATATCCAAAACTAGGAACGAAAACATGCAATTTTAGAGTTTTGAAACTTACAACTTTAGATGCACTTCAAGACTTGATTTTGATGATGACCAGCAACTAAGATGAATTTATTTACCTTAGATCTTCACCACCAATGCCAAAGGAACAGCCTTTATGCCACTCCTCTCTATGTTCACACACACTTGCAAAGATAGCTTAAAATCGAGAGTGCTAGCTCTATATTTGTGTATTAGGCAATGGAATTGTTTGAAAAACACAAGAACTCTTCTTGTTCTTTCTTCTTTGGTTTCTATCTTAGTCACCTTCCATGAGAGAATTAAGAGCAAAAGGAATCTCTACAAATCCCACTAATCCTCTCATGGCCAAAAGAGAGAAGAAGAATAAAAGTGGCACCCACCATTATTCCTTTAATTCATTTAATATATATCACTTACTTTAGTCATGTGTGAGTGCCTTAAATTAGGTAGCAATTTCAGCCACTAACACTTAATAATTAAGAGATATATATTTTAATTTAAATTCTATTAGAATTTAAATTCAAATGGCATCATTTAGCTAATCAAAACAAACTTACTTAACTAAGGTAATTAGTTGCCAAATTTAACTAGGATTCCTAGTTTAAACTTTGGTTACTTTAATTCCCTCTCAAGTATTATATTTTGATTAAATATAATTTAGGATTTAATACTCAATTAACTTAATTATACATAGATAATTAATCAATTGAAATTAAACCTAACACATGCCAGTAAATTTCTCTCGTGACCAATTGTTAACAGTAAAAATCTGTTCACCCATTGCATGCATTAATTTGACTTCAAATAAAAGTCCAAATTAATTTCCAATACAATTTTAAGCCCAGTGCTTTATGTGCGATCCTATAGGTCCATTTAATATTGGCAATGAATTAATAAAAATTAATTCAAAGGCTATATATATTCTCTAGCAAGATATTATAGCATTCCAAATTAAACGAAAATGCAAATGGCATTTAGTGACCTAATGCAATTTTGCATAGTCCCTTACCCATAAATATCAGAATTAATATAAGGCATGGAGCCAGTCATCCTTATATATATTAATTCCTTTCTTGATATTCCAGTGACACTGAACTCTCAGATAAATAATGATTACTCATTATTTCATCTCGGTATGGCCATACACTTCTCAGTTCACTGATCAAGTGGCCGATGATATTTTCTCTCATATCGAGAGGGGTAATCCCTTCACTTCTCTCATGCTCTCTAACATGAATCAATGCATACCCAATCATACCCGTACTTGTCACTCTGTTACGAGCACGTTAGGTGTATGTCAAAGTACACAGTAATTCATAAAGAGTTTCATAGAGATTTCAGGTCTAAGAACTCCGATACAAAACTTGCATATGAGAAACACTTATGACTTGTACCATGTAGTGTTCTCATGAGCGGATCGAATCCAGATACCATGTTCCTTAACATGTATCTATGATCTCTGATTGACACTCTTGTCCTAATGATCCGTAAGACAGGACTCATAGCATCAGAGAGAGCATACTAGTCTTAATTCATTTGTTATTCCCATAACAATGACTGACTAGGGATATTTAGAATGAAGTCTCATTTGTTTCAAGGTCTTACAATCCATGTGCCTCACACATGATAACTTAAACCGAAACGACACTCTTGGATAGTTTTATCAATTGATATGCACAGGAATACAATAGATAAAACAAATGCCTCATTATATTAATTTCAAGTGTTTCGTTGCAATGCATTGGGGCTAGGGCTTACACTAACACTTATGAATATGCAACTAACTCATATGGATAGTATAAAGATATTTAAGGATGTCAATTGTCAGTTGAAGCTTGAAGAAGACTATCTGGCATCGATTAAGGTCAATGTTGAAATGCATATGGCACAGTCGCGTTCTGATAGAATTGTTTCTAACTAAAACAAGAAAAAAAACTTCAATAGTAAGTGTAAAGACAAGGCTTAAGAGCCTAAAAGGAAAAAGATAAAACAGGAATAAATAAGGTCCAAAGGCAATAAAAGGATAAATATTTTAAATGTGAAATATTTCTTCAACTGCCAACTGAAAGAATACCTTTATCCCTCCTAACACTGTACTGGTGTACCAAAGGCTGAAATTTTTTTTTTCAACTTATTAACATAGGCTTAGATATAATAACATCCATTCACCAATGACCTATAACTGTCCAAAATACTATGCATCTAATAAAATTTTTGCAATATAACGGCTGTACATGGTACTAGCCTCCTGAAACGCAGACAATTTACACAGCCTCTCAGAGGCACAACAATTAATAATAGCAATCATAATCATCCATCCATCCATCTCATATATCCAAAATATAGCTCAACTACAAATAACTCTTATTTATCATATACATAACCAAAGGTAAAGTTTATATACATATATACATGCCATAAATATTCAAAACTCTATATACATCAGAAGAAATCCTTCAGAGAATATTGTTGCTCCCGATCCTACAAACCTGCACGCAGTCACAACTATGCGTTGAGCACTTGACATGCCTAGTAGTGACTAATAATCTAAATATTTTCTAAACTCAACTTAAAAAGTTTCATTATGCAAAAATTCTCCATTTTAACTTTCCAAGCAAACTCAAATAGACCTTTTCTTTTCAATCAACATTTTAATTTTCTAATATACTTATATTCATCAAATACTTATTTATTATCAAATTATATATTTAATTCAAACTTTTACCTTTTTATCAATTTAGTCCATTTTTCTCGTTACATTACGAATTTAGCCTTTTTATAATTCTTTTTAACATTTAAGCTATTAATTAAGGTACTTAACGTTAATTTTACACTTAATTAAGCATTTTTATGAAAAATTACATTTAGTCCTTATTGACTATAAAACTTCCTTTTAACACATTTCAACCATTAATTGATTGTTTTATCCTTAACTAAGCAATTCTTAATTAATTTGCTTAATTTTTACATTATAATTTTGCCCCTAAACTTTCTTTTTCTTTCAAATTAGTCCTTTTCACTTTTAATTAACATTTTCACTTCTCTTTCATATTTTCTCATATTATTTTCATTATGCCCCTAGTTTTTGACCTGGCAGAAAATCTCAAACGGGATACACGGGATGTGGGGGGTCACAACAGAGATAGAAAAATGACCCCCAAAGGGCCAATTCTCATAGAGCAGAGAACAGAGACAGAGAAGCCATGGTGATCAAAGATCCAATTCATAGCATAACAAGTCGTCATGACTTGCACCGCGGTACAAAAATATCTTTATGATCAGTCAATTATATCCTGAGCTAGTTTTTACTGCCTGGTTATTTCCAAGGGCATTATTGTATATATTTTTACTTTTACATATTATACAATTTATTTCAAAAATACTTTAATATTGCATATAAATTTCTTAAAATTTTATATGCACACTTTTTACATTTCTTATCACTATTCCTTCATTTTATTGAATTATTTTTCAATAATTCAATATTTTTCATTGTACATAATTAACAATTTATTTCTCATTTATTCATATAATATGGATAAATTCTCTAATAATTTATTTACACATTATTTCACATCTATTACCTATATGTACTTAATTTATGCATTATTTCTCTATAATTTCTCATTTTCACTACTTACATAACCCATTACCAAGCTTTAAAAATTTTCATTAAATTCCATAAATCATATAAAAATTCATGGATGCTAAATATGACATTTATAATTAATTTAGGATACTAATTACCATTTTCATGTAAAAATCACTATTTTTCCCTTAGGAAAGATTTCGACCATCATACTAACATAACCTTAAAAATTATTTTTCTTCAATCTAATCATACACATAGCATTAATTATGTCCCTATTTCATTTACCCTATCTCAATTTCATTAATTAAAGAATTTAGCAATTTTGTTTTTCAAATACATAAAAGAAATTAATTCAATAAAATAGAAAATACTTAGATTTATTAGCCACATACCAATTTATCTTATTCAAGAGTGCCTAAACTTCCTTTTTTTGCCCTTATCCTTTGAAACTCTTCCTTCACCTTCCACACCTACCATGGCATGCCCAAACAAGCTTAGTTTTCTTATTTTTTTGTTCTCAAATACAAAATTCAAGCTCATAATCATAAACTACACCTTAAAATCCATTGAAAAATACTAAAGAATTAATTTAAACCCATAAATTTCTCAAATTTTAACTTACCCTATTTTCTTTATCGACTTGATTTCTAGCCTTCCTTTGCTCAAACCACTTGATTGAGGCTATTAGGGTAATTTAGAGAGATGGAACTAGTTTTTATATTGGAAGTTATGGGAGATTTGAAGTGAAAGAAGAAAAATCAAAGATAGAAGGAAGAGAGCTATGGTTCGGCCAACACAAGGAGAGGGAGGGAGAGCTGGCAAAGTCTGAAAAATTCTCCAAATTTTATCCCTATAAATACCTCTCATTGGGCCCAAAAGTGGGCTTAATCAATTGGCTTAGCCTAATAAAAAATTAAAGCTCATTTTAGGCTATTTAAGACCCAAACCAATTCCTCTATGTTTCTCACTTCAATTCACTTTAAAAATGATTTCATCAATTTTATCATGTCAAAAATAGCTAGTACATAAATTTTTGGCTCAATCGGTCTGTTATCGATCTAATTCGATAACTGCCGGTGTCACCAAAAAATTTCATTCTCCTTACTAAAATATTCTACATAAAATTTCATGTAGACATGCAAAATTTGACAATTTTCTGAGTTCATTTACTATTTTTAATAATTTACGCAAAATCAAGTCATTTTTCCTATCAGAGAAATTGACTCGCTACCTATTTTGTATTTTTGACCTTTCGAGGCCCATTTGACCTTAATTTCACTTCAAATTTCAATTCCAGACTCACCATGACCAAAACTTTTCGATGGTCCAATAAAATATTTTTGACTTTCAAGTGTCTTTTTGAACCCGGAAAGTACTATTTGCCATCGAAAAGTACTGTTTACGGCTGACCCGGTATTGAGGTCATTACAAAAATGGGCTGACTTTGAACCAAAATGGGTCAAATTTATGTCAAACAATAATGAAAATTTTTTCTGTACAATCTAGCATAAATAAAATTCAGACCTATTTTTGGTTGGACCATATTTGGATCGGGATAGGTCGAGTTCAGGCCAGACCAAAATAGGTCAGGTTCGGCCCATATAGGTCAGATTTGGATTGGAACTAAATGAAATTTGAAGATTTTTCTTATATAAATTTACATAAATAAAATTCAGACCTATTTCGGGTCAGGTCAGACTCAATCGAGTTTGGACCAGACCAAGATGGGTCAAGTTTGCATCGGGTCTAACCAAAATTTGAAAAAAAAAAATTCTTCATAAGACTGCATAAATAAAATACAAACTTATTTTGGATTGAGTTGGATTCGATTAGGTACGGGTCAAGTTCATGCCAGATTGTGATGGGTTTGGTTCAAGTCAAGCTAAGATGGTCGGATTTTGGACCAGGCCGGAATGAACTTTGAAGGATTTTTTCTACACTATCCTACATATACAAAATTCAGATCTACTTTAAGCTGGGCCGAATCAGAATCAAAATTGGTCAAGTTCAAATCGAACCGAAATGGATAGGATTTGACCCGTGTCTAACCAAAAGTAGAAAATTTTATCTGCATAAATAAAATTTAAATCTATTTTGAACTGAACCGAGTTCAGATCAGATCAAAATTGATCAGGCTCGGCTTGGATGGGTTGGGATTGAGACTAGGGATGTTAGATATGAAAAATTGTGATGGTATAAATTTGAAATATTGATCCATTTAATGCATCTGATGTCCATTAAATTATATAAAATATGTTTATTTTAATTAAAATTTAGTAAAATTATTTTAAATTGACACAAATAAATATATTTTTTTTTATCCAATTGAATTTGAATCAATTCTTTTTTAATAAAATTAAGGGGAATATTTGGATTAGACTGAATTTGCCACCTCTACCTTTACGTACGAAATGTGGCATGACGTTGATCTATAAAAGTAGAATCCTATGAGATAATCCTATATATAATAAAATGTGCCAACATCATATATATATATATATATATATATATATATATATATATATATATATATATATATATATATATATATATATATATATATATATATATATATATGTATAAAGACAATGATTTACTTTTTTTATTTAAAACAAAATATTATTTATCAAATAGCGGAGGATCTAATCAATAATCATCAAACATTGCACAAAATGTAATTCCCACATGAATCATGCTTGGATGGAACCACTAGAGATGGTGAGAACTATTTTGATCTAAAAAGAAATAAAAGAAATTACCATCAATAACAAGAAAGCTAATTTAAAGAAAGGGAAAGGGCAGAAAATAAAGAGTTGCTTTCTAAAAGAAACAGATAGAGCATAAAAGATATTGGCATAGATTTTAATTTTATTAATTTGCCACTTCACCATTATTTTATGAGCTATGGACCACCATCCCCTTGCCAGGAGGATGACGCCTAGCACCATTATTCTGGTACCATGCCCTGGGATGTTCAATTATATTTTACAAAAAACAATCAATTTATTAAAAAAAATGCAAATTTGACTTAAAAATTCTCATTTTTACTGGGAAATAAATACTTTTTTACCTTTGTATTTGCATTGAAAATCAGATAATTAATAGAATAAAAAGATAAAATTTTATGAGGCATTTGATTCCAACTTTGAAATCGAAATCGGAATGGAAATAGTTTATTCACTACTTTTAAATATATGTTATTGACTTATACCTTAACAAGGCTACACAACAGCGAATCTATGTATTTTTATAAGGCCACCTTTCGCATTTCCACAAGTCCTCTCATTGCATCATTATTTCCATTTTTATCTATCTTTTCTCTGTATTACTCTCTCTTTCTTAGTGTTTAAATTCTATCAAGATTATATATTCTATCATTTTCTCAAGCGATTCCTTTCATCTCTTGTTGTTTACACTTATTCCTTCTCCACAACCTCATATTAGTCCCTCGCATCACAGTCCTATGATTTTCAGGCAAAGCACCAAATCAAAGATAAAGATCTTTTCAAGGCAGCACTGGTCAAACGATTAATAAAAATCAAATTTATTAGTCTTTTCTGCCGAGGATTGGCCATTTGGCGGTTTTCCTTCTTCCACTTTTATCAGAGACCTTGCTTTTTTTTTTTTTAAAGGATAATTCATTGAACAACATCAAGTACAGTGATCCGCCTCAAGGGCAGGTATATGAAAGCTAAGAACAGAGTCCCAAATGGTGACGCATAACAAAAAAGAGGAGCTCCTACCAAGTCTGCGAGCTATAAATTGGTTCATGTCACCATGCAACAATGATAAATCCCCCACCATAAAGGCCGACAACCATGCAAGCAGATCCGCGATTGGAATTGCAAGAAAAGGATTATTTTTGCACAATTTTTTTATTAGTATTTAGACTTAAATTTGTAATACGGATCAAAAGTATTCATTTGGAGCGTCGGGCTAATATGCGCTGCTGGATTGAAAATTAATTTTCTTTATTCCTAGTGTTACATTGTATATAGCACACCATAAAAACTAGCACACAGACTTTTCCCATATAAAACATTCATGCTTGTTTAATTTATTTATTTTTTATTATCAGCAGTTTCAATTCATTCAATTAATTTTTTTTAATAATAATGCATTTTAAAAAAATAATTAAAATTTTGGATATTTTGAAAATTATTTGGAGTTTTCAAATTTGTTTCGATTATACAATACAGTATTGCGGAATTGGACATCAAATACCGCAGTTCTTTCCAGCAAAATCTGATTGAGCCCTACTTACTCTCTTTTCATATATATAAAATTTTATAATTAATTACCTACACAACCCTACATGCCATTCTAAATTTACCTTACTAGCAAATAAACTATAAATCTAAGTACATAAAAATTTAAAATTAACAATTATAATTTTATGATTATTTTAATTTTTACTAATTTAAATTATGAAGAATAATATTTTCTATTATTTTCCATCATCATTATTTTATATCAATAATAAATATTAAATATACATAAAATTATTTTAAATATTCCTATATTATATACAAAATTTTTAAAATTTACAATTAATCACTTACCTTAGTATTCTTCAAATCACTGAAATTTATAATAAATTAAATCTACATTTCAACAACAACACAATAAATCAATATATCAACATATTAATTTTGATAAATTTATAATAAATTTCTTATTAACATTTTATACATAATTAAATAAATATAAATATATATTTTATTCCCACAATCATTCGTTGCGAATTTAAATTAATGAATTTCACTCATACCAAAATTTCATGTTACACTTTTTGAACAACTCGTTTATTGATATTGGAATGACATCAACTTCCATTTTTGCAGTGCTTTATTACCGAAATAAATATTTTCACTCCTATTTCCTAAATAGTTCAAAAAACACGTCATTTTTCGAATTAAAATTTTTAAACATCCTATTTTTAAAGAAGTCCCCCACTAATATTGTATTAGTATTGAAATACCAAATATACCCTTGGTTTGGTGTGTTTATAATGACTCGCGAGTTCTCACGCAGTTCTCAACAACGCAGAGAAAGTGCGGGAGAGAGAGAGAGAGAGAGAGAGAGAGAGAGAGAGAGAGAGAGAGAGAAAGAGAAAGGGAACCGTACGGAAATGGTGAATCTGCTCTTGCTATAGATTCCTCTGGTTCTTTCTCTTCTCTCCTCTAATTTTAATTTTGACTATATTATATAATGAATGCATCTTTTTCACCGAATATTTTTTCATAACAATTTGCAGCAATTCATTTCAAATCATCTTCTACTTTTCTGTTTAGATCTGCTTTTTCTTTGCGCTTCTGCGTTTTTTTTTTTTTTTAATTTGTGGAGAAAGTAGGTTTTCAGCTCTATTTTTGTTCGGTGTTTTTTTTTTGGGGGGGGTGAAGTCACTGGAGGCAGCGGTTCATCGATCTCTTCCTGGTGAATTTTGTTGTCAAATTAAAACAAACGCATGAATCGATCGATAAACCTCTGCATCCAGCGCTTACCCTCTCTTCTTTTTTTTTTTTATTGTTTTGCACTTTTTTTCTGTTTGTTTGCTGAGAAATTGTTGGAAAATATTGAGAGACGTTTTTTAGTTTTCGTGTGTTTACGGAATGCCAAAGTAATATGTAGAAAGTAGGTAGTTATTATGATTTCTGACGCTGTGGTAGTGTTGAAAGTGATAGAGGCGATTGGTGATGGTTTAATTTTGACCGTGATTTGAGAATATGCTTATTTTATCCATGTGCTCTTTGATTAAGCATCTGCTGATTTGTAATTCAATTGTATGTTCTGTTAATGAAGATTTGATGACATGGAAGGATTTATTCTCGGTGGATAATTGTTTCAAATAAGGTCTAATAATAGTTAAAATTTGTTTATTGCATGTTTGTGAAATTCAAATGGTATGCTTTGGATTTTTTAACAGTTAATTTGATTAATGTTTGTGAAAGTAGCAAAAGGTGCTTGGGAGAACCTCTATTCTGAAGCTAATGCTATCAGACTATAACATGTGGCACTATAAATGCTTGATCTTAACTTTTCCCTTTTCTCTTTCATATTTTATGAGCATTTTATTTCCATCAAGTTCAGTAATTTTATCGTGGGTCACGCTTGATTGATTGATGTCCTTTTTGTAGCTTATAATGTACATGATTTAAAATCATGAATATTTGTTTCTCCTTATTGTTGATATCCTACAATATTTTGCTTTGATCTAGATGAGGGGATCAGTTTTAGTTGAAGTGTTATTACAATTTCAAGTAGCCAAGTTTTATTTCTGATTTTAGTCTTGTATTCTCTGGCCTAAATCTAGTGTGTGAAAAGGATTTCTTGTTAGTGTCTCGTTAGGATTACTAGTTATTTGTTGTAAGGGGAGATAATAATTCTTTTTTTCTGAAGCTTTACCTTAATTGCATCTTTATCAATTATCATGCTCCCTTGGTGCAACTGTCAAGTTCGTTTGTATTTTTGATTAGGCATACTTACAATGTTCAGACTTTTTTCCCCATCTGTTTTGTTAAATAATTTTGTTATGGACTTTTTTCTTTTTCAATTATAACTTGATTTTGGAAAAACCAACTTGGCAGTTCGCATCAATGAACGCTGTGATGCTGCTTTCTGATGAATGAACAGTAGTCTGAGCATTTAGTGAGGAATCTTAAATTTAAGTAGCACAATTTTTCTGGGATGAGTGTCATAAATGTGGCAGTAATTATGGTCTTAATGTTCTCTAGGCACTCTGCTCTTATTTCTTAGTTGATGAGGGGCAGAAAACTTTTTGTTCCCAGAAAATAGAAAGAATTGTAATGGTGATTAGAAGAGTTGATTACGTGTCGTTTTCTGGAGCAAGTAGTTCGCATGTTCCTTTCATGGGTATACCTAGGGAAGACGTTTCCAAGTTGGAAACATATAATCTTCATTGCTGCATGACATGGATGTGAAGGAAAATTACAGTTGGGTGCCAACTTGCTAGAGAATCTCTGCCAAATTGATGTCTACTCATGTAATCTGGGGCTAGTATCAAGTTCCTTATGCCAGAAAAACGAGAGTGTTAATAAATTCTATATCCCTAGTCTTACCATGTGGACCAAACAAATATAAAGAGATTCCTGGGAAACGTAATCAAGCTCAGGGATATTCTGCATTTTTTCTATCTGAATTATTATTCTTCTGCTTGATTTAACGTATTATTCTAGTTTTGCTCTCTTTTGAATTATTATTCTCATTTTGCTTTTTATGGGAAAGTTTTAACAGGATTCTTTAATCTTAGGTTTTACATTTTCTTATACTCTCGTTTACTGTTTTAGATAGTTCTTCGACTAAAAGAGGATGCTCGTTCCCTTTCGCATATTGGGCTTTTTCTTTTGGGTTTTGTGTACAGTGAATTTGCTTTGAACGTGCACTGTAACTTGGATAACTTATCAACTAAGAATTATTTAACTGCTTGTTTTAAAGTTGGGTTAAAGTTATTTTCTTGCTGTTGAACTTTTTAAATAATATAAAATATCACTGAATTTCCTTTTGGATTGTTTTTTTGCCTTTTAAAAAAAGAGATTTTGCCACTGTATTTTTAAAATTAGATAATTTGTGCCTCCAAATTTATCAAAATAATTAAAATAGACATTTTATTAAGTGAAACATGGTGTTGTGTGATTGGTTGAGAATTGAAAAATGAATTAAAAAATTCTATGCATTTTCTAACCATTTTGAGAATTGAAACAGAGTTTTGTCTCGCTTTCAACTTTGGATAATTGAACAACATAGGGCAATTGCATAGGAATGCTTGGGTTTCTGTTACTTTCAAGGAATTAAACTCAAAATATGTACATTATTTTTCAATTCGTATTATATTGTTTCATTTGCGTTGAACAAAAAGAAAAATGCAAAATCACAGAGAATGAATGAAAAGAAATATTCTTACTATGTGTTTTTCGTTACTCTATTTTACTATGACTCCAAAAAAGAACAAACTACGGAACTCTTGCCTAGCAAGAGTTTTTGAATGGGTGGTCAGGCCATTAATGTTAAGTAACATGTGATAGCCAATAATTATGCAGCGTTTACGAGGAATAAGTAATTGTTTGATGATATACGAGAGTTTGGATTCAGTAGAATAGTTCGGCTATTATAAAAAGAGGGAGAGCCTATTCACATAACTCACTTTGATATATATATAGCGTAACAGTAAAAACAATGCATGCTTTTATATAGTATTTGACAGTGAAGAGGGTAATAATTTTAACAGAAGATTGTTTCTATACAATTTGACAATGAAGAGGGTAATTAATGATATTAACCAAACTTATGACTAATGTAATCCATATCTCAAACCTCATTACCAAACACAATTCAAAAAAAAAAAAAAAGAACTATATATTCAAAGTCATTTCATTTTACTACAATTTCTCTCAAAATCATTTGATCCTTGCGTAACACGGCTGTTTCCCATATTAACTAAATTATATTCAAGAAATGAGTTATTTTAAAAAAAGATAGAAATAAGAGCAATATTTATTTTCCCATTGAAGGTCAAATTAATATTAATTGTAACATGTAATAAACTCAAATCTTTGGAATTTTCCTCTTAAACCGAAATCCCGGCAACTAAGAGTGTATATAGTCTTAGAGATGATAAATGCGCAGGTTTGGGTTAGATCATAAACGGGTAGATTATAAATAGACGAATCATAAATAGGTCAAAAGATGTGGATCATAAATGCATCAATCTCCAAATGGATTGGGCAGGTTTAGGGAGTTTAATGCATGTTGGTTCATTTTTTATTGGTTTATCTATCTTTATTTTATTTTTTCATTAAAATCATTCCAAAAATTTCTAAATATTATAATTAAAATGTTTTTAAAATTTTGAGTCAATCGAAATTCGTTTCAATAGGTTTCAGGAATCAAAATATTTTCAGTCGTCTGAAAATTCTAAATTTTAAAAGTGTTCAAAATTTTAATTTTCACTTCTGAAAATTAATATTCATTATTCTAATATGTCCCATATAATTGGAATAAATTTTGAAAGTTCGTAGAATATTTTCAATTCGGTCAAAATTAGTTTGATTTCTTTTCGGTCCTGTGATTTATTTTTATTTTTTATTTTTAGAGGATCATTTCATCTCAATTTCAATTCAAATTATACTACATGACTCATTATGAATTATACTTTCTAATGGCGATATAAAAATTTTTTGGATCTCGATGGATCCGAAATGGTATTATTTACCTTTGGTATAACTATTTACCATCGAAAAAGTACTATTCATGCAAGTAATGGTTTCAGGGTGTTACAGGTGGTGATGATGGAATGAATAGACGATCATAAGAGAGACAGAGAGAGAGAGGGGACAGAATTACACTAACTGAATGGGGAGGCATATTGAGCCTAAATGGGTCGCATGTAACTTTGATGTAAATCAACTTATTACACATATTTTTTTAATGAAATTAACACTTTTATACAATAAATTGATACAAAAAATAGTGCAACAAAAAATATTGATCCAAATATGTTGGATAGTTTTAATGGATCAGATGGTCTAGATGGGTCATATTGTGGTTCAGATGTATATCAACTTATTTGATATATTTTTTTAATAAAATTAATACATTTATACAATAACGTGATACAAAAAATACTGCATTGGATAGTTCAAATGAATTGGATGGCCCAGATGGATCGTATTATGCTCCAGATAGATTGTATGTAGCCCAGATATGAATCAATCAATTTGATGAATTTTTTAATAAAATTAACTTTCGATATAATGTAATATTAAAATTACTGTAGTAAAATAATATGATAATCCAAACGGATCATTTTTGGGTTGATCCAATGGGCATCATAGTTAGACCCATTAGGTATTTTGTAGGAGGTCAATTGGACATCATATGCAAAACTCAAATAGATCACATATTTAGTAAGTTATTTTTGGGTTGACCAAATGAGCATTTTTTGGGTTGGGTTTGAATAATTTTTTTGGACGGAATTTTGGGTTTGGCCAATTTTGCCAGCCCTATATGGTCTAGTCTATATTAGTTAAGTTCGGTTAATTGGACCAAATTGTTTTAATGACTTGACTCGAATCTATGTGGTTGAAGATTAAATTCGGTCCAAATCAACGTGTTTTAAAGTTTTTCTGCTAATTTTTTTATCCATTATTTTATTTTTTACAATAATTAAAAAATATTAATTAAATTTAAATTTAGAATTAAATATAATAAAGAATGATTGAATTGCCTTTATTTTTTATTATTTCCAAAATTGCTTAATTCTAGTGACTTAAATCTAATTGGTTGAATAATACTTCACATTAATGACTTAATGCTCCACATTGGAGTACTACTTATTTTGTCATATGTTATTTTTGTCATACGGTATGTGTGACTTGCCAAGCAAGATCTTATTTTTGTCATACGCTATTTTTTTTCTTTGCTATTGTTGAACATGGAATTAGATTGGTCAAGTAATGAACTTATTAGCCAAAAATTTACAGTAATTTTTTTCCCACTCATATAGTATGTACCACAGCTACACATGTTATATTTTGACTCTTGGTAACTTTTTGCTTCACAAACCTACTGTCTAACATTTTAAGGGCACTATATCTAATAACAAAATCTTATTTTGGAATATCTTGATGCTAAAATATTTTGTTTTCATTAAAATAATTCTGCTACAACCAGTAGTAATTTGTATAAAGTATTTGACTTTTGTTATTGTGAATTAAAAAAAGTTACATTTTGGTGGACTATTATTCTGCTAAACAGAAAAAGGCTCGTCTCACTTTTCTTTTTATGGCAGAGTACAACTCTTCCAATCTATTTTTTTTTCACACTTTACTCTCTTTTTTTTTCACACTCCCTTATTCTAACGTTCACTACCAAAAAAAAAACGAATTAGCGATGAAAATAGCGACAGATATTTTTCATTGCTAATTAGCGACTATTTTAAAAAATGTATTGGTCATTAATTTAGCAACGAAAAGATGAAAATAGTGGCTAAATTTGGCGGCAAATAATGACGCCATTTTTTACGGTGAAATTAGTGATGGATATTTGTCGCTAAAAATGTTTCTATATTTTTAATTTTGTAAATTAATTTCCAATAAAATAGCGACGGAAGATAGTCGCAAATTGTGCTGAAATTATAGCAACGGATGGCGTCGCACTATCGTCGCTAAAATTATTTTATATTATATCTTTTTTCTATTTTCAATTAAATTTTAAAAATATTTATAATTTTATTTATTGATTTTACCAAATATTATTTAAAAATATAAAAACATATTTAAGCTCACTAATTAATTTTAATAATTTTTAAAAATATTTTATATGATATTATTTGTCTATTTTCAATTAAATTTTTCAAAAATCTATAATTTCTATTATTGCAAGCATTATAATATAAATAAAAAATAAAAATATGTATTTATTGTTACTAATTAAGATTAAAAATTATTTAAAAAAATTGGGGATTGAAATCACAAAAAAATAATTAAATGCGATAAAAAAATGACATCGATTTATATGATTAAATACATTAATTACAACAAAATCATTGTGTTAGTATTTTTTTAATCCAAATTAAATTTTTATTAATAATATAAAAAATAAATCTATAAAATATAAATAAATTTTAAAATTTTAAAATACATAAAATGTATGAAATTAATAAAATTATTAGAATATATTTTTAAAATTTTTTGATAAAAATAATGATAATATATTATATGTTGTATTTATATTTTCAATTATAAAGAAAAATAGACTTCCAAATTATAAACTCTATATAAATTTATTTATAAATTTATCCCCCATTTAACCCATGTTATACATATAAAAGTAGAGATATTTATGTCTTTTAGAAAACCCTAATAACCCCCATCTGTTTTTGCCTCATTCTTCTTACGAAACCAATAATAATAAGAGTAAGAATAAAAAAAGAAGAAAAAGGGAGAGGAGGGAGGCAGAGAGAGGAGATCGGGGAAGGGGAGGAAACCCAACGGTTTGCCCTCGTGATTTCGGCCAGCTCCGACATTGGATGGCGACACGAATGCTATCGGCATGCTCCTGGAAGAAAGACGCTTCTTCCTATACCCGCCGATCTTCCTCATTCGTTGGCAGTAAAGAGATCGGAGGTAGAGATGCCGGGGGCTTCAAGCATTGATCTCAGCTAGACTTCTGATGCCTAGAGGTGCGTGATCATCGACGATAGGCTGCTGTTGTCTCGGCTTTGCGATGGCAGTGGTGGTGCATTGTTGGTAAAATTTCGGTGACCGACAATTTTCTTTCCTGAGATCTATTACATATATGCTTTGTTTGTCCCCTGCTTGTTAGTCGATTTTCTTTCCTAAATTCAATTTTTTGATTGTTTAGTCTACGATCTATCACATATATGTTTTGTTTGTCCCCTGCTTTTTAGTCAATTTTCTTTCCTGCTTTTTTTCTTGTTTATGTTTTCTTAGTCGATTTTCTTTCCTTTTTTGTTTCTTGTTTTCATGTTTTCTTTCCTGTTTTCTTTCATATTCTACAACTATTAAAAAAGAGAAGGAAAAGAATTACCAAATTGAGTTTTTGATTTCCATCTTGCATCTTAGGACTTCTCTTTTTTTTCTCTTGTTATCTTCTTACCATAATGACTATAAACCATTTCTAATTTATTTAATTTATATCTTGTCCTTCAAAAAAAAATTTTGTGCAGATTAGGAGCTCGGTATCTGGGCCTGAATGGGTTCAACAAGTCCCAATTACCTGAGCTAACATTGAAACTCGTATTGGATTGTATACCTGCAGGCTTGGATTCTGATAGATTACCCAGCAAAGTTGATGATTACAGCCATATCTTGCATCTTTGTGACCGTTTTATCTGTTGTAGTCACCTTAATTGTAGAGAACAATCCTAATGTTTGGTTACTGGAGCATGATATTGAGTTGATTGCTGTTGGGTGCTCGGTAAGCACGTAACAAATTAACAAGCCTATAACTATTTCTTCTAATTATTATTCTGCAGTTCTGATAAATTTATGCATGCAGTTTTTGCAGTATTTCTTAGTAGCTTAGTTCGTACATGGGCAGTTCACAAGAAAGGGCCTCTCTTCACTGCCATGTTTAAGCCAGTTGGGATGGTTATTGCAATGTTCTTGGGTGTTTTATTTCTAGGTGATATTCTCTATGTTGGCAGGTATTAATTAATGTATTAGTCTATATATCCAAAAATTACAGTAAAAAAGTGTCATTTATTTGGTTTTCTTATTATTCTGCAGTATGTTTAGAGGGATCATTATTGCTATTGGATTCTACACTGTGATATGGGGTAAAGCTCAAAAAGAAAAGATAATTGAAGAATTAAATTCAAACTTGGAAGCATCCTCTCCTAAACTCCCTCTCCTACAAAACAAAATACTTGTCTAATTTAGCTCACTATAACCTATAGTTACAACCATTTTCTACGTACTGTCTCACCTAATTTTGTTAATGAACCTATAGTTACCATAATGACTTGTGGGTTAATCTGATTTTATGTACCATAATGATGTTGCTTCTCATTATGTCTTTCTATTTGTTAGGCTTCAATTTGTGCTGCTGGGGATAGTGCGGTATATCATAGGACAGCTGCATTGGTGATGATATCATCTGAAGAGAGGCATGAGGAATCCAAAGCTCTAGCTGTTGTCGAGAGTAAGCTCTCTCATCTTAATTTCGTACTCTTAAACTAAGAAAGCAGAGGAATTCTTTTTCTTTTTCTTAGAAGGTAGTAACCAAAAGGATAATCTCATTATTTTACAAGAAATTATGGCGTTTGATGACCGATTAATCTATGAATTTACGAGAATCAGCTCATTAGTTGCTTTCAAAATCTATTTCCATTGTGTTCTTCCAACTCTGGAATATTCTTCATAATTTAAT
This sequence comes from Excoecaria agallocha, assembly GCA_037975025.1. Taxonomy (NCBI): domain Eukaryota; kingdom Viridiplantae; phylum Streptophyta; class Magnoliopsida; order Malpighiales; family Euphorbiaceae; genus Excoecaria; species Excoecaria agallocha. Next base: position 3,344,387 of record CM075822.1, on the reverse strand, counting down.
TTAACTTTCAAATTATAATTATATAGCTATACAGACAATGTTCTATTTTTCGGAATTAATTTGGATCACAAATCAGTTAATTTTGAATTCAAAATTTGAACTAAAACTCGTTTTACTTATATTTCAGATTTTTTGTTTGATAATAGAATTATGAATTGCAAAGTTATAATAGAAGAATTTCAGAAAATGTTATTTCCTATAGAAATAGTGTGGTTGGATAATGGGATAGAAAGTATTTATAATTAAAATTGAAATTGTCCCTACTTAGCATAATGGCATCAAAGGAGAAGCATATTGGCCCCATATCATTTATATCACAACTGATATTGACAGCAAAAGGGTCGTTTTCATTCTTGCTTTATTATCATTATTTTTATTATTAAGCTTCGTAATTCAAAGTTTAACCACGATGGTTTCACTTTCCCATATTTTATAAATACCAAAGTTATTTAAGCTAATTAATGGATTTAGATCTCTCGATTAAGATTATGCATTGATACAATACTTTAATATTCATTGCATGAAAAATATACATTTTGGTGTACCTGATCTTAGTTGGCTGCAATTACTGATTTAGATTTATTAGTTGGTTTGCATATCTTGTATTTTCCCATTTTTCTCTATCATTTGGTTGCATTCTTTGTTTTTGGCAGTTCATGTTTTTATTTTGCTTCATTATTGATTACTAAATTTTTCTTTCCTTATAAGAAAAACCTTTTTATTGGTGCTGCAAGGTGGAATTGTTGCTAAATTTACCGGATTATGACAGAAAAAGTGCTAAAAACATTGAATTCATTGGATGCACGTGTGGCATGTGTAAATGCACACTCATTTGTGTGCTTGGTTATTCATATATTTGAATGAACATAAAAAAAAATGAAAATGATCAGGGTACTTAGCCTTTTATTATAGATCAAATTCCTTACGTTGAATCTGGTTTGTTCGTGGCATTTAATGATGAGAGTGGCAAGGTTATTCAAGGGCTAAAGGATGATGGTATTGTTAATTTGGACTCTGAATTTTGCTCAGTTCCAGAATGGATATCAATGGAAGCAATGACTAGCCCATGGCTCGTAGATGCAATTATGTATGAACTTGGATTAGTTTGATTATTATTATTTTTGTAAGCATTTTTAATGTGGTTTTTTATTATTTTTGTAATCTTATTATACTATACAATTTAATGTATTTTTGTGGTATTATATATTTTTTAATGTACTAATATTGAAAATTGTTATTCATATAAATTAAAATTTGGATATTACAATAAAAATAATATTAAAAAATGCGAATAATAATAATAAATAAATAAATAAAATATTAAAAATAAATTGCGACAGTTTTTGCATTATTAGTGATGGTATTTTGCATTGCTAATTTCCTAAATTAACAATTGTTTTTAGCGGTAATAAATGGAGACGATCTTTTGGTCGCTAATATTTTCCTAATGACTGATTTTAGGCATTAAATAGCGACGGAAATGCTTACCGTAGTGACGGAATGTTCGTCGCTATATTTGCGAATGTTTTTTTATTTCAGTCGCTAAATTTGCCAGCGACAGAAAGATAGCGACAAACAGATAGTCGTTATAGTGCATTAGCGACGAATTGTGTCGCTAAATCCCTTTTTTTTTGTTTATAGTGATTGCACGCATATGTTTTTTTCACGTTTTCTTATTTAGATATTGCACACTTCTACCTTTTTCACTTTTTCTTCTTCACACTTCGATCAAACCAGCATTTTCTATGGGAATTGGATGTCGACGATGAAGGTGGAGAGAGCGGTGTCCTTGTGTTATTGCGGAGGAAGCGACAATGAAGGTGGAGGAAGTGACGTGGAGGTGTAGCCGGCGAGGAGACTGAAGTTCGGAAGATAAATTTTTAACTTTCACTGCTTGCTGAATTTTCTCTTCCAATACTTGTTGACTTTCTTTTTTGTCAAGAACTTTATCTTTTCCATAGGGTAATTTATTCAAATTGAAATCATGAGGTGGAAGTTTATTTAAATCAAAATTTAGCATTTTTTTCTTTTTTTTTTCATTAGATATGATTTTTGCTTTGGAATCAAAACTGGTAAAGTTTTCTTCTTTCTTCATTTTTTTTTCTTAAATATGTGAAAAGAATCTTTTATAATTAAGTTTATGCCCCATGTTTTGAAGGGATGAATATCGAAAAAAGAAAGAGGAGAAGATGAATTAAGAGTGAGTTAAATGAGTTAGTATTTTCAAGACAAGGATAAAATTGGGAAAATAAAATTAATGCTGCATTTACTCCCTCAAAAACGTCTATTAAATAGAATATAAATTAACCTCAAAAACTTCTATTAAACATGAACGGATGGAGTAAAATTTAAAACCCTATAAAAATTACAGTTTTTTAATGTAAAATTTCTAGTAAGAAAACATAAAAAAAAGTTAAACCGAGCTAATGGTAGAATGAAAGAGTGAATACTCAACTTCGGAACTTTTTAACGTATTGAAATTAATTTTATTATTGAAATGCCTAATTAAAAACAAAACAGACCTATTTTTTTTAATAGAAAATGAAAGTATGAAAACTCGAATTTGCGATACTTTTAGTGTATTGAAATCTATTAAACTGTTGAAATGTCTAATTGAAAATTAAACCAAACTATAATTTAATAATTTTGGCTTTTGGTACACTTACGTTGGTTAGCGTTAGGGCTAGATTTAGTTTATCAGTGAGTTTTAGAGTTGTTGTGTTTGATTTGTTTTGGTTCAAGTTTGAAGGAAACAAGCTAAGTATTTCTGATTGGTGCAATTCACAAATTCCTATAGGGAAGCAATTTAGAACTTGGCGAGGTTGGTTCTTTCATTTGTTTTTTCAGACGTTGCAGATTAAGGATTAAAAAAAAATATTTTATGGAAGAGTTAAAACTGAAATTTGAATTTGGTTTTTGTTGAGTTATTCCCGAGCGAAAAATAGTTAAGAAAAGAAAATGAACTTATGTGCATGCAGGGATGAGAATTATTGGCATGTTTTGTAAATTTAATTTCATTCTTGAAACTAGTTAGCTGCCAAAATCTCTGTATTGGAATCCTCATAAAAGTAATTCACTGCATAAATTGGGTCTTTTTTAAATAAATATATTTATTACGAATGAGATACAAAATTGCCAATTTGATTATACAGTTTAGAACTTTTGGAAAATTTTGTCTGTTGCTTCAGTTATGTTGGTTAACATCGTATGATGAAGTTTTAGTGCGTTTATATTTAAGTAAAGTTTCATTATTTCTTATTCTGTCTAATTCGCGTTCTTCTTGGCGCGGCTGATTCTCTCTCCACTCCACTGTATAAGCAATCACACTCTTGTCATTTCGATTTTGAGTTAAATTTTTCAGCATTAGACTATGGACTTGGTTTAGCAGTGAGTTTTGGAGTTGCGGCTTTGATTTCATCATATTGATTTCGATTTGAAAGGAAACAAGCTAAATAATTATGATTGTTGTGTCTTGCAAATATCCTTTTTTTCTTATAAAAAAATGTTATTATTTTTATAAATATTAATTGAGTGAATATTCATGAATCATTTTATTTGTTTACGCTTTTTTTAAATCATTTTATCATTATCAACAATGAACAACTTTTAAAGTATAGGCTAAAATTAATTAAATATTAGAGAATTTGAAGTAAAAGAGTTAAATGAATTGAGAAAATCGTGAATATGATCTAAATTGATATCCAAATGCAATGGAAATCTAACTAATAAGTTCAATGACAGAACTAGTCAAGTGTTAACAGAACTGCAAATCCTTGGCGGGTTCGGCAGGAGTCGTTAGTATGGATCCCGAACCCGGATTACCAGACACATCAAGAAAGCAACTACTGTATAAGGAAAAATGGGAGCCATGCAAAGTAAAGTTTGCAGAAATATAGGAAACGGTATAACAAGAATATCTTAAAGATATTATAATAACAACAATACATAACAAACCAAAAAATAGTTCTTTACAAAAATATGTATTTTATTGTATAACTCTAAACAATCCATTAAGAATATTTATAGTTCATATAAAAAGACTTAGCTAGCCTAAAACAAATAAATTTAGTAAAAAATCAGGTTATGTAGATAATAACCAATATGGAAATATAGATAGCCTTCCAAATAAAAATATTTCACAATAAAATCATATTATTAGAGTTTATGGATGCCTCAACTTGATAATTTTGATTGATGTCTCAATTCGATGGTCATATGTATGTTTACTTTCCACTTACAATATTGCTTTCACTATAAAAAAACTGTCAATTAGCGACTAACTTTAGCGATGGCATTGTTTTCATCGCAAATTTAGCAACGGATTCGCGACTGTTTTACAAATCCGTCGTGGGAGGATATTTTCTATTTTTGCGACGAAAAAGCGACGGGATGAATAAACAGTCGCTAATTATTGGCGGAAAGTATACACGGTATGTTTTGCGACTAATTATCGACGAATATTTCCGTCGCTAAATTTTATAATTTTTATTCATGAAATTAGTTCCAGAATATTTAGCGACGGAAATTTTAGTCGCTAAATTTTGGAGAGAAAATATAGCGCCTTTTTTGTGACGGTTTAGCGACGGAAAATGTTTCTGTCGTTAATAGTAATTAGTTACAGTTATACAATTAGCGACGGAAGTATTTAGTCGCTAATCCGTCGCACATAAATTAATAAATAATTTTTTTTTTTATAAATTTCACTCACATTATTTATGTATAGTTTTAAGTAATTTTAATATAAACCATATGAAATGAATATTTTATTTTGTAACAGAAAATTAGAAATTATTTTATAAGTTGATAATAATTTTTTATCAATTATACCAAAATCTAAAGTTATTTATTTAGAAAATTTATATTTTTAATAATAATAATAAACTGATTGTTATGATTATTATATATTTGCTTGTTGAAGATTAAAAAAATAAATATTTATAAAACATTAATATAAAATTTATTATTTCATTCAAAATAATAATAAAAAAAAATTTAATTAATTTTTATTTTATAAAATTTAAATCAAATATTAAATTATTAGGAATTTTATTGATTTGTTTAGCAATTATCCCCAAATATAAATTTATTTATTTAAAAAAAATTACATTTTAATAATAATAATAATAATAATAATAATAAAGTAATTGTTATAAGTACTATATAGTCATATTATGAAAAATAATAAATATAAATATTTATATAATAATAATATAAAGTTTATTATTTTATTTAAAATGATTATGAAAAATTTATAATTTATTTTTATTTTGTTAAAATTTTGAGCAAATTTTAAATTATTAAAAAATTTAAAATATATATTTATAAAATTATCCTCGAATACAAGGATAAAATGATGAAATTTGGTAGGGGCATTTTAGTAATTTTAAAAATTTACCCTACATATAAAAATAATATTTTCTATTCCCTAACATCTCTCCACCGTTTCAATTTAATGCGTATATGATTTTAAGCTTAATTTATTATTTAGTTGAATAAGACAATAGAGTTCAATCCAAGATTTAAACTCATACAAGTCAAAATGAATAAATTTTCTAATTTAATTTCTTCAATTTAATTTCTATTATTTTTTTTAAATGAATAAATTTTCTAATATATAAATATATATACACACACACTTTTCAATTTTATTTTTATTATTTTTCTAAATATTCAAAGCTCCATGTAAACTCATTCTTACCATTTAACTTCACTACTGCGATTACCTAATTGAGTGGTATGAAAGACTGAGAAAACTTACTAATTTAAAAATGGAGAAATGGCTTTGAAATTTTAAACATGGCCAAATTAATAAATAAGTTAAGATATTATCTGATAAATCCAAAAATATAGTCCATTTGAATCTGCATGTTTACTGTTTGGTTGGATCTTCAAATACAAATTGAATAGCTTTTATACGGAATAGTGTAAGTAAAGATTCAACGGTTAAATATTTCATTTAATTAGAGATTTAAGATCCCAATTGAACATAAATTCAATTAAGTGACTGAATTGAAAAATTTTGATAAGTTAAGAGGATTAAAATATTTTGTTTGTCGAAGAAAAATATAAATAGAAAAGGTGATGATAAAAAGATAAATGTATAGGCTATTTTGAATGGTGATGATTAGTTTTTAAGGTCTGTAAGTTCAGTTTTTGTTGCAAAAAAGAGACTGTTTTCTAGATTTTTTATATAATGACCAGTTTTATATGTGAAGACGATTGAAAAATTATTTGCCGTTAGATCGGCCTGATTTTTGGTGAGTACGTTCGAAACTCCTTGTTGTTAATTTTGAATGGTAAAGATTAGTTTTTAAGGTCTGTAAGTTCAATTTTGTTGCAAAAAAGAGACTATTTTCTGGATTTTTTACGTAATAACCAGTTTTGTATACGAAAACGATCGAAAAATTATTTGCCGTTAGATTGGCCTGATTTTTGGTGAGTACGTTCGAAACTCCTTGTTGTTAATTTTGGACGGTGAAAATTAGTTTTTAAGATCTGTAAGTTCAGTTTTTTTTTTGCAAAAAAGAGGCTGTTTTCTGAATTTTTTACATAATGACCAATTTTGTATGTGAAGACGATCGAAAAATCATTTGCCGTTAGATCGGCCTAATTTTTGGTGAGTACGTTCGAAACTCCTTGTTGTTAATTTTAAATGGTGAAGATTAGTTTTTAAGATCTGTGAGTTCGGTTTTTGTTGCAAAAAAGAGGTTATTTTCTGGATTTTTTACGTAATGACCAGTTTTGTATACGAAAACGATCAAAAAATCACTTGCCGTTAGATTGGCCTGATTTTTAGTTAGTACGTTCAAAACTCCTTGTTGTTAATATTGAATGGTGAAGATTAGTTTTTAAGGTCTGTAGGTTTAGTTTATGTTGCAAAAAAGAGGCAGTTTTCTGAATTTTTTATGTAATGACCAGTTTTGTATACAAAAACGATCGAAAAATCATTTGCCGTTAGATTGACCTGATATTTGGTGAGTACATTTGAAACTCATTGTTGTTAATTTTGGACGGTGAAGATTAGTTTTTAAGATTTATAAGTTCAGCTTTTATTGCAAAAAAGAGGTTATTTTCTTGATTTTTTACATAATGATCAATTTTGTATGTGAAGACCATCGAAAAATCATTATTGATGAAAGATTGGAATTTTGAATTCTATTTAGTGTGTTATTCTTGCATTATGATTAGCAATTTTATTATAATGATTAGATTTTTTTTGCAATTTTGCTATGAAAGTGAAGCCTAACAAATATCTATTGCTATTTTGCAATTTTATTATAATAATTAGGTTGTTTATAGATCAAATTAATGCCATATATTGCCAGATAAAAAACAAATAGTTATACAAATATTCATTATGCGAATGGGACTTTTTTTTTAACTTCTTTTCCAACTATCCTAATGTCCATGTTACGCAGGATTTGAAAAACAATATAGATGTATTATTACTTTAAATGGGCAAATGAATATATAAAAACAATGTTCTTATATATTAATATCAGTTTCACCACCCTAAAAAATTTTGAAAGATATAATCTATCCATTGATTTGCAATTGCAAATAATTAATGTACACAATAATTTAAAATAATAATCAAAAGTTTAATTATGAAAATAATCTCTAATGCATAATTAATAACTTATTTTATTATGTAATACAACACAACCATACTCCTTAACAAAAAATCAAAGAAAATAAAAGAAAGAAAAGGTAAAGAAATAGAAGAAAGAGGGGAGACACGAGGGAGGGAAGAGAGGCAGAACAGGGGCACGGTTCCCTACCATCAAGATCCGATCAGCGGCGATGGCACCTAGGGACACGACTAGCACCGGTGAGACCCCAACGGTGAGACGATCACTCCGATGTCTAACGCTCCTCCCCACTCGCCGACAATAAACAGATCGGAGATAAGAAGGCACCGACTGTTCTAGTGAGATCCTGGCCAAATCGGATGGTGGTTGAGCCCGTGACTGCTGTCATCGGACTCTCTCTGATGTCAGCTACCTGCAGGTGCTCCCGATTCATGCCAGCCAGACTTCAGCGAAGCTCTGACGAGCGCTCCGACGAGTATGGGGATGGATAGAAATGCGAAAAAAGATGTAGATATTGACCCAAAAGATCGTGATCTAGGTTTGTGTTCTCAATTAATGTACATTTGTTTTTTTGTTTTAAATTTTAAAATTGCTGTTAAATTTTTCATCCTCAAGGTCAAACAAGACCCGGTTCAAATTTCTTAACAAAAATGGAGAAACTTATAGATCCAATGGAGACTAAATTTCATACAAATAAGTCTCTCCTCAACCAATATCTTGCTCAAATTTCTCAATTGGCCATTGATATTGGAGGTAATCTTGCTGCTTTTTATTTGATTTATCTAATTTATGTTAGGTCGATTCATTTTGGTTTTTCTCTTTAAGTCCATTCTTTAATCGTATGGATTTTGGGTTTCTTCCACTATTTACTGAATAATTCCTAGCTTTACTTCTCCTTTATGCTTTTGACGGTATCCTGATGATATTTTTATAAATGTTTGTTTCAAAAGAACCTAGATTAGTTAGAAGCATTGTCTAAGAAGCCCAAGTCAAAAACCTTAAGACTGAGGCCCCTTCTAGTTGTGTTACTTTAAGTTGCTCAGCTACTACTGTATTAAAATATGCAGGTTACCTATGCGAATGTTATTGTACCACTAGCAGATTTGGAAGCACAGCAATTCCCTCTGATTTAATCTTGTGATGATAGCAGTTATCTTCTTTTTAGTGAGGCAGAACTGGTTGGGTTACCATCGAAGTATCTGAAGGTATTCTCCTCCCCCCTTTATTTGGAATTGGGGTTTGGGCATAAATAAAAATCTCATTACATATGCAGTTCTAGATATAGTATGTACTAACCATATTTTGGATGTAGCTTTCACAACAAATCCATAATTGAATTGTTTAAACATATTTTTTGGATACTAGTTGTATAGTTTATTAACCCTTATTACATTAGCTTCAAAGAAACAAAAATCACAGATAATTTTTTTAATAGATTATATACTTTGTATGAGTTCAATTAACTGAATTCACTTCTACATGTTTTTTTTCTTCCTGGAATGAGTTTTCTTCTTTTCAGAGTTTGGAAAAGGCTGAAAATGGTAAATATAAGGTCATGATGAAAAGTCATCATGTTGTGCCACTGCAAGAGCTTTGAAAGGTATGATTTGTTGTGGCTGAGATGTTATTTATTTCTTCCAAGTTCTGCTGCATTGTTTACAACTTTGGATTAGGACAGGTCTTCTCTCTCAACATAATTGACAATTTGAGGACTATGGTTCGAGTCAAAAAGTAGGACTATTTATATTTCTTTCTTCAACTTTGCTTTGTCCTCATATGCTGAATTTGGACCATGAGCTACAAACACTTTTAAAATATAAGTGTATTACTGTAAGTTGCATATTTGACAGAGTCAAAGTTACAGTCAGGCATCTGGATGTTTTCTTGATGTTGTCTGGTATTTGACGAAGTTATAGAGTACTGAGGATAGAATTGATCTTGGGAGAACATTTCAACTTTGCTTTTCTGGTTTATTATTTATTCTTTTAGCACTGACCAGGTTAGAACATTTGGTAAATATTGAAACTATGTCTAAATGTTATTTGAAATCTTATTGTTTGGTCTGGTGTATGGAATAATATATTGGTAAAAGCTCGTTGTCTTTTGTGGCAAAATTTAAAACATAATGATGAAATTGATTATGAACCATTCTCATTTAGGTATTTCATATTAAAATTTGTTTGTTAAAAATCATAAAGGGAGCATTATCACTCATTTTAATTGCAATTATATATATATATCAATTACTTTATCATGCTTAATTTAGAGAGAAAAGATAATATATTTGAAGAAGACAGAATATATGGATGGAGTATAACAATTTCTCCAGACTGACGTGAAACGAGGGAAAATGATAGATAGAAAATAGAAGAAATTAGTAACTTGATATATTGGCTAACATTCAATGTCAATTCTCTTAAAATCTTAAAAACTCATAAACCTTGAAAAAGAACAAACAAAATGAAATTTATTCCATAAGAGATTCAATTACAATTTCAAAAAACAATACAAGGTCCTGCTTTAGTAATTCCTTTCCATCCATATGTTTGAAATCACTACATGAAGCAAATTATTTCCTTTTATTTTAGGTTGAATTGCGCCATAAATATGCACGATTATTTGGCTATTCAAACTATGCAGATTATGCTGTTGATCTTAGAATGGCAAAGACATCCTCAAAGGTTTGATAATGTTGTCATTTTCTTAAAATCATGCTATCTATAGTTTTTCAAAATTACAATAAGGTTAGAAAGTGAGTTTTTGCAGTCTGATTCATCTTGGATTGTTAGCGTATTTCTGTGTAACTAATTGACTATATAATCATTTTATTTCTGAAGTTGGAATTGTGGTAAACATGAAAACTGATGCTGCTTCTTTCTCTTTCTAAAACTTAAAAAAAAAAAGGAAAAAGAAAAAAGAAGAAGAAGAAAATGGGCAATGTTGACTGCATTACAGTCTTGTCTTGATTAAGATGTCATCATTTGTCAAAGAGTTGCTAATAGGACAGAGCCTTAAATGCTAATATTTAAGGTATTCTTCCAATTTATGATTGTAGAGCAGTCAAGAGTATTTAGATGAAAGTCTACTTCCTTGTTATCTCAATAATTCTTGGTTTGAATAGGTTGAATTTGTCAGAATTTGTTAGTGAGTTAAACTTAGAGGGGTTGAGGCTTAGCTAAATTAGTATTGCTATCAAGATGGTTTACTGTTTTAGCCGGAGCATCTTGCAATGTTTTACCATGTTCTATCTTCTAAAGTTTTAATCATCAAGCTTGTGTTGCCATCTAATCAGGTTTTTGAATTCCTAGAGGATATATCTGCCAGTTTAACAAACATGGCAACTCGGGAACTCACCATGTTGAAAGATTTCAAGGTTAGATATGTTTGCTGCATTTCTCTGCATACAAAGTTTTACCTGTTTATTGTGTAGTTTCCTTACATATGATTTTCTGGTATCAAAGGAAAGATGATGAAAAAGCATTTGATATCAGTTTGTTGTGTTGTTTATTTGGGTTTTTTATTTTCCTTCGCCGTTGTTTATCTCTAATTTTCCATATCTTGTGTTAACTTCTTTCTGTTTGGGGATCAACAACAATCATATCTTGGTTAACTTTGTTCTAGAACGGCAGGATAGGTCAATTAGTTGTTGTTATTTGTTTTATCTTAGCCTCTAGCAGTATATAAGAACTATCAGTGTTCAATACTACAATATTGCATTTTGTTATTTGCTGTGTCAGATTAACAGTTTCCTCTGCTTTGTCCTACTGCAGTTGCTGACAATCATTTCAACTATTGATGACTTGAACTATCCAGAAAAAACAAAAACATATTACATTGTAAAAGTCCCTTACATATTTTCAATTGTTGGAAAGTAGGCCCTTGCTTCATTGCCAGTGTATCTCCTGCTGTTAAATTTACTAATTTCTGCTATCGCTTTATTAGTACATTGAATTTGAAACACAGTGATCTCGTGGTCAGCTTTACATTTATGTCACTTGATTATGAACGATCTTATTGTAATTAAGCTATGAAACCAATTAATACTTGATATTTAGCTTGTTGGTATTCCTTGGGGGACATTTGTATATTTAGCTTTCCTAAGATGTGATTTATAAAATTTTTGACAACACTTCACTGTGGTACTATGCCCTTGAATCATTTCATTTGAGTGTTCCCAAAGTCGGTGTTTTTAGTGATTGAACACTGTCTTTGTTGTTTGCTTGCTATCTCATAAATTTCTGCTTTGTTCTTTTTTTTTTAATTGCTTTCTTATGATAATTTCATATCATGACCAGCTGCTTTCAACTGCCATAAAGGTGTCTGTTCTCGATTATTGCAGTTTATATGAACATTTTGCATGACATTAATATTTATTATAATGTCTGGCTTGGTCAAGCTTTGATGATACTAGTATATCTTTTGGACCTGTGGAAGGTACGTCATTGTTACTGACTTCTAATGATTGTAGTTTATATTTTGAGTTTCTTTTTTTTTTTTGCTATTTAGAAATTCATGTGCATCACCTGTGATTGTCATCTCCAGTGTGAAAAGCTTCTCTCTTGTAGAAAGATGATTACAGCTTGAAGTTGTTATGCTTTCATAACAAAAATACCTAAGACTTCCTGCTAAGTAATTTTTAGCCCGTTTGTTTTTGCTATGCTTTCCTTGTGAATGATTTACCTTGTTTTTGCTATGCTTTCCAGTGAGCGTTGAGCCTCCACCTACTCAGCCTTACAACGAAGTGAAGCTATTTAATCGTTGGACCTTTGAAGATGTTCAGGTTTTCAATCTCCCGCTTTACCTTGACAATCTCTTATTTTTTAGTTAATACACAGTATTACTGATTTTTTCGATGTATGTATTCGTTCATGTGTATAGTTATATCTTTTGATGTATTTCTCGATGAATTAAATTATTTTTAGACCTTTTTATTTCTTTCTTGTGCGAATCAAGTTCTGGTTTCTGTTATTTGAGGAATTCTTAACATTAAAAAAATAAAAAAAATCATGTTAATTCAAAACAAGTGTAACTTATTATATTTGACATATTTGTGGGGTTAATGAAGTACAGGGCCTTGGGATATGACATATTCTTGCAGTAGTTTGTCAAATGAGATGGTTTATACTTTCAGCAGTATGCTGTTTCTTGCAGCCATCAGTTTGCAATGTAGCATGTGACACTTCTTGTCTGCATTGTTATTTTACTGCATGCTGTGTTACCTGTAAATATCCATAGAGCTTTTTTTTAATTGTATTTTAATAGTCATTTTGAAATGTGGTATGATACATTTGTATACTTTTACATATTTGAAGAAATATGTTGACTTTTAAAAATGGTTTGGCTGCCGAATGTTTTTCAATTTGTGTCTTGTGTTGATTTTTCTTCTTTGTTTTGCAGTGTGAATCGATGCAAGCGCAGCTTGGCTGAGATTGCAGTTAAAGCAGTCCTTGCTGTTGTAGGGATGCTGTCATGCTCCATTTTTGTTAGAAATTAGTTAAAAAAAAAAGAGATGGCTTGATTTAACTGCACTTTGTTTTATATATTGTTTTTATGTGTTAACTATATTTGTAATGAATTCATTATAAATTATATATATATATGAAAATATTATTATTTTCATTTGTATTTATTATATATGAATTTTATAATATAAGATTATTATTTATATTGTGTACAGGATGAAAATTTAAAAAAACAATAAAAGGAAAAAATTAAATTATGCAATAATTTAGCGACGGATTCGCGACAGAAAACGTCGCTATTGGGCAAACGTTAGAATTTGAGAAATAATTAGCGACAAGTATTCGTCGCTAAATTAAAATTTTAATTAGCGACGTAAAAATAGTCGCTAAATATTATTATTATAATTCGGCGACTAATTAGGAATATAAATTAGCGACGAATTAGCGAATGATTTTGATTTCCATCGCTAGTACATTCACGACTGGGCTTTTAGCGACTGTTCATCAGGCGTCGCTAATTAAATTTAGCGACGGAATTCTGGTAATTAGCGACGAAATTTTCCGTCGCTAATTAGCAGTTTTTTTTAGTGTTTTGCTAAACTTTTTGCTCAAATTATAAAGCTAAGATCTAGTTTTATGGGTACTTCATGCTGAGATATATCTCAATGCTATGAATCTTGAAATTCAATAAAAGAAGGAAGTATTACATCCCTGCAAGATCGCACTAAGGCAATGATTTTCTTTCGACACCATTTACACAGAATTGAAAACTGAATATCTCCATGTTCAAGATCCATTAGTTCTTGGGAATAATTTAAAGGAGAGATATGAACACCAAAGAACAGTGATTCTCTCAGAAGCTCGATATGAATGGATATACTTTCGTTTGTAAGATTGTAAAACTATAAGTGAATACAATTCAGCTTCATTTAAGATTAACTCTCAATTAAAATTATGTGGAGAAAATATTACTGATGAAGACATGTTAGAAAAAATATATTCAACTTTTCATCCCTCGAATGTGCTCCTGCAATAGCAATATTGAGAGCATAGATTTAAAAAATATTTTGAGCTAATCTCTTGTTTACTTCTGGCTAAACAAAACAATGAGCTTTTGATGAAGAACTACCAATCTCGTCCAACTAGTTCATCCCTATTACCTGAAGTTAATATGGCATTTTATCAAGACCGTGGACGAGGGGGTCATGGTTATGGAAGAAGAAATGGTTCCAATTCTTCTTCAAATGCTGAAAACAAAGGTACTAACAAGAAATGGGTCAAAAGTGAGGAAAATACTGAAAAGAAAATGTGATACAATGACAATATTTGTTTTAGATGTAGAACTAAAGGTCATTGGTCTCATATATGTCCCACGCTCAAACAACTGAGCTCGTTGATCTTACTAATGATAAAGAAATTCTTTTAGATATTGATTTTGATATTTCTTATTTTATCGAGGATGATAGAGGAAGAATTGATCATTTGATTGGTGATGGAAATATCGACTATTAAAATAAGTTTATTATTTCTATGCGATTTTAAAATTTCAATAAAGTCTACTATTTTATTTTAATACGTAATTCTTAAAGTATTTCTTGTTTGTTATCATTTTTCTTGTTATTAAATAAATATTTTTTGGTTACTAGATAATCATATAAACTTGATGTTATAGAGAACAACATATGTTTAGTGGATTGTAGCACAACTCACATTTTCTTCATAACAAAAAGTATTTCTTACAATTACCATTAGCTGAAATTAATATTAATATAATATCTGATTCAACAAATATAGTTGAAGGCTATGGTAGAGTCTATCTTATGTTTCCAAATGGAACACCATTATACATTAATGATGCATTATATTGTAGTAAATTCCGCAGAAATCTACTAAATTTTAAAGATTTACGTCACAATGGTTATCATATTGAAACTACAAATGAGGGAACTGTTGAATATTTATATAGAACTTCTATAAAATTGAACTAGAAGTTCATGTTAGAGAAGTTTTCAAGTCTTCCAACTGGATTATATTTTACCAAAATAAAGATAGTTGAATATAATTATATGCACCAAAAGTGCTCAAATCCTAAAAATTTTATACTTTGGCATGATCGTCTTGGTCATCTAGGTTCAACCATAATGCGATGTATTATCAAAAATACAAATGGACATGAATTAAAGGATCAAAAAATTCTTTTATCTAATGATTTTTCTTGTAATTTTTGTGCACAAGGTAAATTGATTGTAAGACTTTCACCATCCAAATTGCATTTGGAGTCTCCTGCTTTTCTTTAAAACATATATGGAGATATTTGTAGCCCAATTCATCCATCTTGTGGACCATTTTGATATTTCATAATTTTGATTGATGCCTCAACTCGATGGTCACATGTATGTTTACTTTCTACTCACAATATTTCTTTTGTTAAACTTTTTGCTCAAATTATAAAGCTAAGGTCTAGTTTTCCTAATTATCCTATCAAGACAGTTCATTTAGACAATGTATGTGAGTTTTCTTCAAAAATATTTTATGACTTTGTTAATTAGGATTAGTGTCGAGCATTCTATTGCATATTTTTATACTTAAAATGGTTTAGCTGAATCTTTTATTAAGCAATTATAATTTATTGCTAGATCTATACATATAAAGTCATAACTTCTTGCAGCTTGGGGATATGTAATTGTTCATCTTGCATCTTTAGTTTGTACACGACGATCCATATATCAGAAATTTTCACCTTTACAACTTGTTTTTGATCAATAACCTAATATATTTCATCTTAAAATTTTTTATTATGTTGTTTATGTTCCTATTACCCCCTCCCCCCCTTAACGAACCAAAATAAGTCCCCAACGACGTATTGGTATATATGTTGGTTTTGATTCTCCTTCCATCATTAGGTATCTAGAATCTTTAA
The DNA here is from genome assembly GCA_037975025.1 of Excoecaria agallocha. NCBI lineage: Eukaryota > Viridiplantae > Streptophyta > Magnoliopsida > Malpighiales > Euphorbiaceae > Excoecaria > Excoecaria agallocha. The sequence goes on along the minus strand of CM075822.1, from coordinate 3,328,413 downwards.
TTGGTGATCTTTTTAGAGTAAGATTTTTAGATTGTCAATTTAATGAATCAACTTTCCCTTAATTAAGGAAAGATAAAGGTAAAGGGCCAAAAGCATAAGAAATTAGTTGGAACACTCTAACCTTGTCCAGTTATGATACATGCACAAATCAATGTAAACTTGAAGTTTAAATAATAATAAATTTGCAGAATGTTGTAAATCAATTGCCAGATATCTTCACAGATATCCAAAAGGTCACTAAGTCCTATATTACGGCTACCAATGTACCTACAAGATTGATTATCCTTGAAGGATTTCTAGTAGGTATAGTAGCTAATGAATCTATCATACGTTAGAAGCATTGTAGACCTATTGGTGAAAAAAATATTATTCCTTGGAAAAAAAGGTATTGAAAAATATTCAAAATGATGCTCCAGAAGGGGTTAAAAATAATATAGATCAACAACTTCATATTTCTAACATCGATATTTTTGAATCGGATCAATTTTATTGAACCAGATCAGTAACGAATTCCGATTGGGTTGAAATTTTATGTACAACCTATTTTTAATATGATAAGAATGATAGAATTAATTTTAAAGTAATTTGGAATTAAGAAGGAAGAGAATTACAGGAAAAATAGCAAAATGGGCTAAATTTTAAGTTATTAGGCCTTAGATGAGTGGGCTTTGGTTGGACCAAACCCAATCCACTCAAAGCCACTATAAAAAGGAGAAAGAAAATAGTGATTAAAATAATTGATTGTTACCTTAAATTGATTAAAATAATTTTTTATGGTTGAGTTCTTTTAGTGGCCGAAATTTTACCTAAAAGGGGAACAAAGTATATTTTTGTTAGTTTTGATAATTTATGCCTTGAAATGATAATAAACATAAATTAACACGTCCATGAATTTTTAAAGAATTTATGAAAATTATTTAAATATTTTTGGAGTAAATAATTGATTATGTACAATGTAAATTTGATGAATTATGGTGAAATAATTCTTAAAACAAGTAAAATATGTACCCATAAATTTTTGTAGAATTTATGAAATTTATTTGAATATTTTAAAAAATATATTTGAATATGTACAAAATAAATTTGTTGAATTATTGAGTTATAATTCATAATTTAAGTAAAAAATAATGAATTATATTGATATAATTCATAATTTGTCCAAAGATGATGAAAAGATTGATCGACTAGTATATTGAAATAAAAAGACAATAAAAAGTATAGTGTGTAAGTAATCATGATGAATTATAGAGAAATAATTCGATAAGAAAATGGTGAATTATTATAAAATAATTCACAAATAGTATAAAAGTATTGAAAACTTTGAACGACCGTATTACTGGATAGAAAAAGTAAAAAACTATTAAAAGTTTGAAAGGTGAAATTAAGTGTAAAGAAAAATACTGAATTATTAAGTAATAATTCATAAATCGATGAGAAAGTGGTGAATTATGATGACATAATTCATAAACTGCATGTAAAGCACTGAAAAATTGACTGTCAGAATAATAGAAAAGACAAAGCTACTGAATAGTCAAAAGTACAAAAAAAAAAGATTGACTGATAAAATGTATTGTTTTGAAAAAATAATTAAAATTGTTTAAAATCTGAAAAATATTTTGAAAGTAATTGCAATTGTTGAAAATTTGAAAATTATTTTGAAAGTAAGTGATTTTGCCCTTAGCAATAGTCAAGCGGTAAAAGTCTTACTCAGAATATGATTGGCTAACCATAGGGATACCCTATAACGTGGTGCAAGTCATGACAACTTGTTTTGCTATGGTAGAATCTTTGATCTCCATAGTATCTATCTTTTATGATATATGATCTGTGAGACTTAATCCTTAGGGATCATTTCTCAGTCTGTATGTGGCCCTGTGGGATTTACGTCCCGTATATTATACCTAAAAAATTTCTGTCAAGATTGTACTAGGGGCATTTTAATAAGAATAAGTTAAAAATGGAAAAAGAAAGCTAAAAGTAAAGTCAAAAGTGAAAAGGACCTAATTGAAAGAAATAAAAAGTTTTGGAACAAAATTGTAATTTTCCTTTAAAATGTACTTAATGAGCAAAAGAGATGAGAAAATATTTTACAAGGGTAAAATGGAAATTTAAAGACCAAACAGCTCAAAGATAAGATTTTGTGAAGAAAAACGATTAAAATGTAATTTTACATGAAAAAGTCAAAATGATGACCCATTGGTATATTGTATGCCAATTATTGCTTTGAAAATAAAAAATTTGAAAAATAGTGCTAATATTGTGATTAAAAGTCTAAAAATGGCAATACCGTAATTAACTAAAAAATTAAGGACTAAAAATGAAATATTGTATGAATAGTTCAAACAAGAACTGGATAGAAATTTTGTAAGCCAAAGTCAAATGAAAAGTGAAAATAAGCAAGTTAATGACAATTTTGAAATTAAAAGTTTGTAAAAATGACATTTTGTAATAAAACGAAGAATTAAAGACTTAATTGAAAAGTTTACTATAGTAATGAGATTATTTAGTATTGAATGTTAAAAGTATTAATAATTATATTTTGATAAATAATTGATAAAATCAAAGTAAAAATAAATAAATTAATGGCAAAATCGTAATTAAAGTGCAAAAAGAAAATTCTGAAAGTAATTGAAAATTTGAGAATTGAATTAAAACATTTGCCATATTAGTAGCAATTAACACTGTAAAATGCCAAATAAAACAATAATTATATCCGATTGACGAAATAAGAAATTTTACATAAAAAGTCAAAGTCAAGCCCCATAGAATTATATATATGTCAAAAGTCAATTAAAAGGTGAAAATAAGAAAGTAATAGAAATTTTGTAATTAAATTGCAAAAACAGTATTTTTGTAATAAATTGAAAAGTTTAAGACCAAAGTGAAAAGTTTGCCAAAATTTTAGTAATGCCTTGAAAATACTGTTAAAGATAATGAAAAGTGCATTTGATAAGAAAAAAAAAGAAGAAATTTAGCATAATTAACGCGATTATGCTTGTTTGGAAAATTCTTTAATTCATAGTCACCACTGAGCATATTTAGTGCTCAGCATGTAATATTTACTGCATGTAGCTTCTGAAAAGTCGTTGGAGTATAGTATACGGTGGAGCAAGATTTGAAGAGAAAGAGAGAGTTAGACTTTATTTTGTGTTTTGGCATGTATATATATATATATATATATATATATATCTAGTTATTTGAAATAAAGAATTGGGATTATTTGATCAATAGATTGATGTGTTTGAGAAAGGTAATGAAAAATAACGTGGTGACACTATTAGATAAAAACCTTTTAATTTTCTTGCAAATCAAACCATAGGGTTCTTGTGTTTATTTAAATACTAACACTAAGTGATAATCACGACTCTTTAAATATAAATCATAGAATTCCAACAACTTCAAACTATCACCCATTTAAAACCAAAAGTTAACAATATCTAAACATTTCTTACTTATTTAGAGTTCCCCAAACCATATACTTCATGCTCAGACCCTTTAACAATTTACCTTCTTTTCTTGCTTTAGGCATATAAATATTGTAAGGTCCCAAAAATGACCTTAGTCGAAATTGCATGACTCACTGTATTAATATGTAATTTAAAGTGAGTAACTGTGTGAATTTATGTTTGAGTAAGACATATATGTGTATATAGGTATATATATATATATATTAGACATTTTTGTTATTTTGATTAAAGGTTTGGGTCAATAAGTAAAAAAGGAAATAAATTGGGATTATTATTATTATTATTATTATTATAAAAAAAAGAAGGAGAAAACGAAAGAATGAAAGGGAGAGAGGATCGGGGAAGGGGGGAAAATGGGAGAGAAGGAGAGGAAGGAGGAGGCGCTGCCGCCGATCAACGGCGCGGCTGCCACCGCCTCCTCGCCGTCCCTTCCCTCCGGCGGTGCTGCGGTCTGTTTTTTTTCTTTCGATTTTTGGTCTCCCATCACCACCGTAGCTTCTTTCTCTTTTTCCGGTGGTTCTCGACGGCGGTTGAGGGAGATGACAACACCGGTGGGATCGTGAGGATGAGGCGGCTCTTTTGGTGGTCGCCGATCATCCCCACTCGCCGGCGTTAAGGAGATCGGAAATGGGATGGCCGGTCCTTTTCAGGGTGTTTTTCGATGGATCGGGACGGCGTAAAGGCGCGTGAGTGTCGCCGGAACATCGCCAGCGGCTTGATCTTCCAGTGGATGACTTCGGTAGCTCTCCGGCGAGGCTCCGGCGAGGCAGAATGGAGAGGGCATTATGAGCTTTGATTTTACGGTATGGGATGCTAGATTTATTCCCTTCAAATTTAGTTATATAATTTGTGAGAATTACTGAAACATTTATTGACTGTATAAGTTAAATGTCTGCCTCTGTGTGTATGACTTGTTAGAAATACATGAATTAGGTGTAATATAAATGATAAATGATGATATTGTGATGGAATGATTTTAAGGCTTATGAGTTGATACCATTTGGATCAAATTAGGTTGATTGCTTTTAATACCTAGTTTAATCTCATTTGGTGTGGAGATTCTATTTTGATTTAAATGACATGAATAGTGATAGATTATATTCATTACGTTCGGAGTAAGGATTTATTGTACAGGAGTTATTGTTGATTTATTGTTAGACAAAGCTGCAAGTAGAATTCTTTCCGATTTTGATTTGTTTCTTTGAACTATCACAGCTAGTTTGAATGTATAATTTGAAATTGGTTCTTTAATTGATGAGAAAGTTATGTCTTTTATACATGAAATTGTAGGTTACGATTTTAGTTATGTGGCTTACTCTGGTACTTAATTTGCAAAGTTTATTACCAAGATTATGCCTATTATGCCCAGTGATGAATAAATATTGATAACACTCAGAATGTAAGACTTAAATTGTTTCCAAGCAGTTATAATATAACGAAAGTACAATGAATTGTTTTGGTTAGTAAAACTTGACGTTTTAAATTTTATCCTTGAAGCTTGTACTATAGTTTTGATTAGTCTTGGAAGACAATAATGGATAATAATGTTGGCAATTAGTGGTTATAGGTAAAAGATTATACCTTGAGTTTATAGGTTGAATTGGGAAAATTATAGTTTCTTGTTCTTGATTGAAAGGTAACCACAGTATCCTGCGTTCACTTAATTTGTTTGAGCAATAAAGATAGATAATTATAAAATGAATGTGAATTTAAATTTCTAGCAGTCCTTGAAGTTTGATAAGCATTGATCATAAGCATTTGATTGGTAAATTGTAGTTATCTGTTAAAACTTATCAATAGATTAAAGAGTTATTATTTGACAATAGGCTTAAGATGTAACTTATGCTTGAATTTAATTGGAATTTCAGAAATAGATTAAGTTGATGGGATGTTTAAAGGTATGTTAATGTTCGATGATTGAGGTTTAATTTTGGAAGATGAATTGAAATAGTTTAGAAAATATCATAAGCAATATGATGTCCTTAATTATTTAAGCTTGACGTATATCTAAAATCTAAGGATTTTTGTGAGAATTTGATAATGAACAAGGTTGATTATGATATAAGTTTTAGAGCTTGGGAAATATGGTTACCATACCTGTTAACATAGTTTTGTTTTAGAACTTATATTCATAAAATTTAATTATACCATTTAAGTAAGAATTCTCTCTGATAACCTATTGAAACCAAATATATTAAAGAGCTACTATTTAAATAAAGTATTACTCCTCATACTTGAATAACTTATAAGTGAGAATTATAATTTGATAAGACAAAGTAAGTGAAAATGTAATTAGTATAGTAACAATTATTGGTATACCTGTGACATTTACTTCTCTTGATACATTTTTGTCTGATACTTGAATAACCATTATGAGTATCATTATACTAAATAGTGTAAAACTGCTATTATTCTAAGTGGATGTCTTAATATATGACTATCGAAGATTATCTAGTTACATATGCAAACATGATATTACATTTATATGCAAATATAGACAACTCAATTAAGGGTGATACATTGAATGCATGTATCAACTAAAGTATTTGAGTATGAATGTTTGATAATCAAGTACAGTTGAGCACGAAAGACAGTTATGATGAACTATACAGGTATGTCCTTTTCTGACAATTATGTGTTTATATGTTGTTTCACGCACCCATGGTTTCAATAATTGTATATGATTTCATTCTTATGAACATAAAATAGTTAGGTATGAACTCTTATGATTAGTAGATTGTTTACAATAATTTGAAAGAATCTGTATAAAATAGATTCCTCTGATGATAGAGAATTTACTGACTTATTGGGATATAATTTATGACATGAGTGAAATATGGGTCACAAATTGTACAAAAGTATTTAAGATTCTGAATAAATGTATTTACTGAAATTGTAATGATGAGAAATTTGATAAATGTTTTGAAAGTATGTGACAATTGTGCCCTTAGGAAGAGTAGGCAGTAAAATCTAGCATAGGATATAATTGGCTGGCCATAGGGATACATATACCGCGGTGCAAGTCATGGCGACTTGCTTTACTATGGTAGGATCATTGATCTCCATAGTACTTATCTGTCTCTGTTATATGTATCTGTTATATGTTCTGTGGAGAAATGGTCCCTTTGGGTCATTTCTCTATCTCTGTTGTGGTCCTGTGGGGTCCACCTCTCGTGTATCCGGTTTAAGATTTTCTGCCGTGTCTGTACTAGGGGCATTAATATGAAAATAAGTTAAAAAGTATAAAAGATAAGAAATGTTATAGTTCGAAATTAATGTGCATAAGAATTATCCTCTTGTATAAGTACATCAAATGGATATTAAATTGAAAGTTATAATATTGATGAGCATGTGATCATTTAATTCTATATAAGCATTATGTATCTATATATTTATGTATAGGTATGTATATCACTCTGATATCGATCAAGTATATAAGGTATGGCACACTATGGTATTAAGTATTATATTGTTCACCTTGTTAAGATTATTTAATGATTACATGAAAGTGAATTTGGATTGCCTACTATGTTTTAAATGATGTAGATGTATGAAAGAAATATGCCGGATGTCTTTTGTGGTAGCAATGAGTGATGCATTGATTACTGAGTTATTAAGTTTTATTGCCTATGTAAGTAAGATGTTCTGTTGCTTATACTTGTGATTTATTGCTGAATGTAAGAACTGGGATCTAAGATAATTGAAGGTATCTATTAAGAGTGTTATTAACTTTGTATTTGTATAATTGATATTACATGTTTAAAAGATTATCTTTAGATTATTCTGTTCCCACTAAGATTTATAGCTTAACACGGGTTTTGTTATCCGTGTAGGTAGCGGGATAGACTTGTTTTTGGTTAGACAGCTGCTTCGGCTCAACCATCAGAAGAAGGGATTTAGTTTCGAGCAATTCATCTTTTAAGGTTCACAGATGTAGCGAGGCGATTTTTAATGTAAATTGTTTCTATTTTGGAGTATTATAGTGACTTAAGAGTGTAATTTGTATTATTGACTTATCTTAGGAATTGTGATTAATAATGAGAATGGATGAATGAGATGCTTGATGAAATTATTTTTGTATTGTTGTGCCCCTGATGGGCTGAGGAAATTGTCTGATTTTTAGGTGGATTAGATAAGTTTTTAGACGTTATATTGCCGGATTTTTATTTGGTAATTAGTCATTTGGACAATTATAGCTTTATCGGCTTATTTAATTTATAAGTATTTCTTTTTGAACAAGTCTGGGTCGATGGGATAGTTAAGATTCAAAAGAAAAATCTTGTAGATTTTGGAATTGTCACTCAGTGCATTGCTCCTCAAAGAGTCAATGACCAGTATCCGACAAATGGTCCTTGAAAAAATTTTTTCAACTTATCACTTGTTTCGGTTAGACTGTTCAGCAAGGGTGTTACAAATATTGCCTTCTTAACACATTCAATTAATTTTTATTTATTTAAATTATGCTTAATTTCCTTGACTGAGTTAATTTTCATATAAAAATTTATTGATTTCCTCAAGTAAAACAAATTCAAATAATTTTTAGCAGCACTTGTGTGCTTACTACTATATATTCCTCACGTAAATGGGACAAGGTGTCGATGGGTATATATCGGTGGCTATGATTGTCAGTATACTAACGTTCTGCCTTTAAAATTATTGTTGTCCTCGAGGATTTCTTATTCTAACATCAACCATAGAACCAAACCTAACAATGCTTCCTTTCTTAGTTTAACTCGAGGATTGAGTCCCAATTATACGGGACTTAATCAATAACGGATCTATTTTAGAGCCATAATACTTTCTCAATAATCAATGGCATGTACATTCACCTCTTTTTCACTTACTTTTGCTAATCTCTACTCTTTCCTTATCAGTTCGAATTCATATCATCCTTTCCTAACACCACTGCTCTAACTCTAATGCATTTTATTTATATCTTGTTAGCTTCTTCTTTAATTGAGGCATATGCACAAAATTTGATTTTCCTGTAATGAATGGCGGAATAATATGGATGCAAAAAGATAAATTTTTTTATGTATGCAATATCATGATAATGCACATCTCATGTAATGAAAATGCTTGCCCCACCTCATGTCATAAGATATCAAATAGTAGCCTTCATTATCAAAGATTGCCGACAAATATACATAATGCCAAACTTTCTTTCCTACTTTCCATTATTTTAGGTCCAGAACCGCCTAAACCTATGATTTAATACCACTAAATGTAACCTCTTATACCCAATCAAATTTTAGAATTGGATACATAATGTCACACATAATCCTAAATTCCATAAAATAACCAATTACAAAATTTCCCATTTAAAAAAATTCTCACTTTCATAAATATTGTTCATTTTACATAAATTTTGATAAGGTTTCCTCATAATATTGTCCACCTCCTATAAAGAAAATTTTATTTACACTTTTATAATCAAATAACTAACTTCAGAACTTCGAAACAAACTCCTTTCACAAATAGTTTACTCATCATCCTTAACATATCAACTCTTCTTATTTCAAAATTCAAACATAACCATGTATAATATCCTTATATGTTCAATTTTATAAATTTACACACGTAACTTAATTACAATTGATTGATACAAAACTCACTGTTACAATAATATTCCAAGACTATTTATCAAGTGTATATGCCAAAATCAAGCAAAAAAGCTTAAAATAAAAATTAGTGGTATCTTTATAGTACTTACCCATTTTAATTCAAATATCTTGAGTATTAATAGAACTAACACCCCTTTTTCCTCAATCTCAAGAATACTTTCCTTAAACTTACGAGCGGGAAAACAACTACGTTCTAAGCTTGTAGCTTAGTAAGAGTACTCCACTAAACTTACCTTTTCAATATTGCAAATTTAAGTTTAATATTAACAATTTGGGATTATGTACATTACCAATTTTTAATTTACAAAAACAAGTTAAAGTTATGTATAATCAATATGTATACTATAATCATAAAATAAATAAAAGAATTGTAATATACAACTAAATCATAATATTTAAATCTAGACTAACATTTTTATCTGTAAATATAAGATTTTACAATATAAATTGCCCTTTTGATTACATAGTATAAGAATTTTTATCGTGCATATAAATGATAATCATTGCTTAAACACCATCTAGTTTGGTCGGAATCTTTCATATAAGTGATAACCTTGAAATGCACTAAGGATCTACTGTGGGTGGTCACATTCTTAAATGCCATCTGGTTTGGTCGAAATCTTCCTTGAAAGCTCTCGGTATACCCAACTTTGATCTCCTTATCATCAGTGAGTGAGGATGATCAGTGGGTATAGAAAGAAGTGCTTGGTCATAGGGACTCCAATGGTAGTGTTCTTGTCACCATCCAATGTCGGTACCGATTATAAGAGAATTTTTTTCGATTTTTCAATAAGAAAGAAAATATTAGAAAGTAAAATGGTCGGGAAGGTATGGCTGACCGAAGAGAAAAAGGCAATAGCTATAGTGGCTTGGCTGGCCAGTGTGGTAGAGGGTATCGTCGGTCATCACCAGCACTGGTGGTCCATTTCCTACCTCATGCCTCTTTCCTTCATTCTGTCCTTCTTTTTTTCGATCTCTCTCATGTGTTCTATTTCATTTTTTTCTTGTTTTAATAACATTTCTTTATTCTTTTTTATAGCCTATATTCACTTCCTAAAAATGTCTAGAGCCTTCTTATTGGGGCATTACAGAAGCAGTCTTAATGAGTCCTAACAAAATCTCCATTTGAAGAATGGCTTGGATATCTTTCCCTTTATCCCATAATGTTATGGAATATAAAGCTCCATACATTGGATTTCAACTTGCTCTAGAAGTGAAATTAGACTCTCTCCTCATCAATTCTAATTCTTAACTGGTCATCAGCCAGCTGCTCGGCAAGTTTGAAGCCGAGGATCAAATAATGGTTAGATACCGAGACCTTATGGCCAATTTATCATCTCAACTTAAAAAATGAAAGTTCATAAGCTATCGAATAAATATCTCAAGAGGAAAATGAATGAGCAGATGCTCTGGCTAAGTTGGTATCCTTCGAGAGTACTATACAGATGACAGACATAGTTTGGATTATCATCGCTCAGCCATCTTATGAAACTTTTGCAATTTGGCTGAAAGAGCATATAGATAGTTAGCTATTACTGATATACGGGTTCTTGGATATAAGTGCTCTTCTAAAAGATCAAATTGAGGCTAAAAAGATAGTTTTGTGATTTAGTCTTTATGCCATTCCAGATGGGAAACTGTATAGACGATCTTTTTCACACCCTTGGTCTTTATGCTTGAGTTCGAAAAAAGGTAACTATGTCTTTAAGGAATACATAAAGGCATTTGTGGTACACATGAAGGCACCTAAATAATAGATCAAAAGTCTTTTCTACAAGGGCATTACTAGTAAAAAATGAAGAGTGATACGAAGGAGTTAGTTCAGAAGTGTGACAAATGTCAGCGATCAATAAAATCATTCATTAGAAGTCAATCCAGCAAATTCCAATATACAGCATATAGCTCTTCGCATAATGAGGAATTGACATACTGGGCCTATTCCTATTAGCCATTAGACAACGAATTTTTTTAGTTATGGTAGTGGATTATTTTATGAAACGGGTCAAAATCGAGCCTTTAGCAATAATCACCCTGGCTAACATAATCAAGTTTTTATAAAAGTTGATTATCATCAGGTTTGGCATTCCACTCACTTTTATTACTTATAATGAAAAGTAATTAGATTGCCAATCTTTCATAAACTATTATGAAGAGTTGTAGATCTAAATTAGATTCGTTTTAGTTTATCACCCCTAATTCAACGGTATGACCAAGATAACAAATAGAAGTATCTTAATAGGGCTTAAAAAAAGTTGGATGAAACTAAAAGCTTATAGGTAGATGAGCTGAACAATGCATTATGGGCATACTAAACATCCCTTTGGTCGGCAACAGGTGTCACACCTTTCTCCCTAACTTATGGAGTTAAAGCAATCATCCGTTATGAAATTGGAATGTCAAACATTCAAACTTCTATATATGATGAAGAAACCAACAAAGATTGGTTATTGTATCACTTAGACATGTTAAAAGAAAAGAGAAAGCTTGCCTAGCTCCAGGTTATGGCATACAAGTAGCATATGGCATTCTACCATGATTGCAAGTTGAAACCTAGAATGTTTCGAGTAGAAAAACTCATCCTCAAGAAAGCCCTTGAAGTACAACCAGTGGCAGGCATCAACAAGTTGATTCTTAACTGGGTAGGACTATAAAAAATTCATGAACTGGTGCTACACCCTTGGAATATTTCCAACTTGAAGGAACATCATCAATAACATGTAGCTAAGTTTAAAAGTTTTGCCATAAGCATCTTTATCCTATAGCTTAGCTCGGTAATTTTGTTATGAGCATTTTTATTATCCAGCAGCTCAGTTTGACAGTTTACCATGAGTATTTTTATTATCCTATAACTCAGTTCGGTAATTTGACCATGAGCACCTTTATTATTATGTAGCTCAGCTCAACATTTTTGCAAAAGCATAATTTTCTGTAAGCTTAGTTCGGTAGTTATGCCACAAGCATCTTCATTTAATACTATATGCATAGCTCAACTCGGTAGCTTCACAGTGAGTATATTTACTCTATAATAGTTCTGTAATTTTACCTCGCGAATTACATCTTAAAATTAAGTTTGGCATTTTCACCCGTGCAATCTCTGAGTTTAGTATGATAATAACACAACTTTGTTTATTTTAGCTCAGTTCGATATTATTTCACATAGTTGCTTTGATGGCTCTATTATGAATACAGTTCGACAATATTGCCATTCATCATATTAACTATGTAGAATAAATTCATAATAGAATGCAGTTCGGAATCAAAAATAACAATTTCATTTTAAAATATTTCATTACAAGTGCATGCTTAAATGATTACACTAGAAATAAAAGCCTAACTACTCTTCATTCGAATACATGTCATCCATTTAGGATAAGTCTTCATCAGGAAACTTCTCGTTTGCAGCATCACTTAGTTTTTTATCGAAGGCAATGTACCTATTGACAATGAGCTCCACGGACTGAACTTTGAGCTCCGTATATTTCTTCTTAAGATTAGCCTTCTCCATCAAGCTTTTCTCCAGCTCGACCATTATAGCTTTAAGCACCTCCCTCTCATTGGCCAGAGGAGCTTCTGCCTCAATAGACTTTTTAGTAACTTATTTGGCTGCCTTTTGAGCTTTAGCTACTTTATGAAGGGATTGCACTGCCTCATTGGCATTGGCCTTAACCTCAGCAACTCTCTTATCCTCACCATTAACCTTATATTCAACCTCTTCAAGCTTTGCCTTTAACTCGACTGTAGTCTTCTTATCCTCCTTCAATAGGCCTACCAACCTGTTCAACTTATCAATCATGGTGCTTCCAAGAATAAACCCCTGAAAAGTAGAGGTTAAATTCACAAATTTAATTAGAAGACATAAGAAAACCAGTTTGGAAATATTACCTCCACCTGATGCCTTCGTATGACTCTAGAGAGGCGATTGACATGTAAGTTTATTAAAAGAGCCACTTCGCTAGGCACATAGGATACCAACATGTATAAACTATTAAACTCTAGGTTGGCTGAGCAGAAAGCCTACCCTTGCTGCTACTAAAACCCCCTAACCTTATTATTAGGGAGTTAAGCCTCTACTCCCAATTTGGGTAAGGGCAAGGAGAAGATTCCTCCTTCAGAGAGCAAAAGGTGGAGGAATAAGACATGTGTAATGCCGCAAATTTTCATCTAACATGCATGATATATTATTGAGCATAAATGGTAGTCCTGGGTTTAGTTTCGGAGTAATTGCATTATTGTAAGGTAGGAAATTTTAACAGTGTTTGTAAGTTAAATGTGCTCAACTTGAAAGATGGATGACGTACTAGAAAATATGAGTTAAATACCTAGTAAGGTAGTCTAAGTTAAATGGAGTCTAATGGTATAGTTTGGGGAGAAATTAAGGTCACATAGGCATTCAAAAAAGCAAATAAAGAAAAATTTTACGGTTCAATAGAGGGTTTTACCATAGGTTTGAACAAACATTTGGGGGATCTTTGATACTCAAACTTCACACATTCACTATGAATAGCATAAGTGCACTCAAGAAAGTGAAAACAACATTTTTGACAATTTCAAAATTTTGAAGTTCATACTGGTGGAAATTACCTTCGAAACTAAAAGTATACTGAAATGAGGCCAGAATAACTCAAACTTTTAGACACACCTTCCCATATGTATTTATGCACATGGGGTAAAATTTTGTATCATTTTGACAACCAGAACATTAATTACTGAAAAAGAGTGAAAAATAAAGTTTAATGTGAATGGAGGACTTAATTGTCATATTTTAAATGAATGAGGGCATAAATGTCATTATAATATAGGGTATGTTAGCCTACATGCATTGGTTTAGTGTAAGGAAAGGTAGGACCCAATGAATGGGTGATAAGTGGCTTAAAAAGTAAGCCTTTAGATTTCTTGACAAATGGAGGAATCTTGGCCATTGCTTTGGGGTATTTAAGGGTACCCTAGAGTAGTCTATAATCCTAAAAAATACAACAAAATCTAGCTATCTTCCCCCCTTCTCTCAAGGAAATTCGAACCACCCTTTAGTGTTACTCTCACCATTAGTCCTTTCACCTTTCTTGTTAAAAGGACTCTTTGTCATTTTTCCATACAAACATGGCTCGCATGTGTCATAAGATTCTAAGTCAAATGACCCAAGCACTCCAGTTTTGTGGAGTCTTGAAATGCGTTTTTCGTTTGCATATCCTAAACGACAATGCCAGAAGTAAGTAGGGTTTAATTCGTTTGATTTAACCCTCTTTGTATTAATGTTGTATATAGACTCTTTGTTTTGTAAATCAAGGATATAAAGGCCATTTTGCAACATGGCATTGCCATAAGAAATGCCTTCGCGACGAATATGAGCATTGCCCTTTTTAATAACAAAATCAAATTCATCATTATCCAAACATGAAACTGAAATAATGTTTCTGCTCATAGCAGGCACATAATAACAATTATTCAAAACAATACAAAGTCCGGAAGGTAAAGTGAGGTGATAGTCGCCTATCTCCATGGCAGCAACTCGTGCTCCATTCCCCACACGGAGGTCCACTTCATTCTTCCCAAGTAACCGCCTATTTCTTAACCCCTGCACATTTGAACAAATGTGAGAACCACAACCGGTATCCAATACCCAAGTGGTAGAAATAGAAAGGTTAACTTCAACAACAAAAATACCAGAACTGGACGCCTTGGCTCCATTCTTCTTTTGTTCTTCCTTAAAGAGAGCGCAATTCTTCCTCCAATGCCCTATCTTGTTGCAATGGAAGCAAGTGCTCTCACTCTCTTTGAGTTTTGGTGCCTTGGGCTTGGATTGGGCCTGAGGTGCACTCCCAACTGACTTGGGTTTTCCCTTTCCCTTTCCCTTTCCCTTAGCTTGTCCCTTCTTAATTCCCTTTTGAACCATTAGTACGGGATTGGTCTTTCGAATGTTCTCCTCAGCATTCTTAAGCATCCCATGAAGCTCAGTAACTGACTTGTTCATTGCATGCATGTTATAATTCATCACAAATGGATCATAAGCAGCAGACAATGATCCTAAGATCAAGTCAGTGGCCAATTCCTTTGGCACTAGTACCTCAAGCTTCTCAAGAGTATCAAGATACCCTTTCATCTTGAGTACATGGGTACTAACAGAAGTACCCTCAGCCATCTTGTAAGAAATTAAAGCCTTTGTTGTCACGAACCTCTCGTGACGAGCTTGTTCTTGGAACATCTCCTTGAGGTGCACCATGATCGCATAGGCCTCTTGGTCCATAAATTGCTTTTGCAATTCAGGCACCATAGTGGCCAGCATCAGACAGGTCACATCATTGGAGTCGCTCTTCTTGGTCTCAAAAGTTTCCTTTTGAACCGCAGAGGCGTTCCTTCCTGGTTCTTCAGGCAAGGGTGCATCCAAAACATACGACTTCTTCTCTTGCTTAAGAACTATTCTTAAGTTTCGAGACCAGTCTATGAAATTGGTGCCATTTAATTTGTCCTTTTCAAGGACCGATCGCAATGAGAAATTGTTATTTGAAGATGCCATTTTCAATCTACAATAAAATTTAGCAAGATTAAATGAGGTCTTATTAATGATCCCACAAACCGAATTAATATCCCCATAAATAATTCGCGTTAGTGATTTAATGTGGGCCAAGATCCACTTTTCACAACAACTTATTAGTCAAGCTGAGCCTGTACACCTAATAAGCTAAGTTACTTAGGTAGGAAAAACTCCAATCATGTGTCGTACATGACTCTTGGATCAAATGGGCTAACATCAAACAATGTTATAGCACAAACCCATTTATAAGTTGCCTAGGTCCGAGCATCCCATTCCATGTTAAGTCCAACCTACATTCACAACCCATGCCTCACAAAGATAATCGGGCGCATCTAGGACTCCTAGTCTACGTGACCGATGATCGATGCCTTGACATGTTTCGAATTAGGAAGGCAACTTTGTGACTTACTATTTTTAGGGATTCATTTTATTACGGCTTACATGGCATACGATTTGTCATCCATACATAGCATGCATATATATATAATTGCATAAAGTAAAGCGTGACAAACATGGGCCCAAAAACCTACAACTAAGATTCTATACTATTACATAAGAATCTTCGAGTTGGGCTTCTCCACTTCGGTGGGCTTCGTCTTGATTTACAAAGTCTTCAAATAAATTCTATTCTAAGAAATAAATGAAACTTTTACAATAAAATATAATGGCACGCAGGCCATATTTAATTACAAAAACCCAGGGCCCATGAATGCACCATGCATATCCATTCATCACACCAAACAAGCAAATAAATATACATAGCATTCATGGATCAGACAAAGTCCAATTTTAATCAATTTAGCCAAGCCCATTAATGGAAATTGTGTACTTGAACCTTTAAGAGAAGACCCCGTGATGGGCCTGGGCCGAAGCCCAATGGACTAAATCCTCTTATTGAATAAGTTCTCTTAAAAGCCCAAAACACAAACTAGTTAGATTTGTGCCATAAATCAACTCTAGTATAATTTCCAATTTTGCCATTTTTAATTTTATGTCATACAGCCCATAAACATTAAAAATACATATAATATGTACCAACATGAATTAAACATAAAATCATGAAGAACATATATATATAATACCCGGCATTCATGCAAAACAAACAAACAACAAAAACTAGTTGTTTAATGCTTATGTAATGCCATGAAATGCACAAACATTTAAATCAATTTTATGAGTCATTTAAAAAACTAAATAAGTCCATAAACATTGATTTAATATTCTGTACCATTTAAATCTAAATGTGTTTTTTACCATTTTAATCAAAACAAAGCAAACAATGTTGATTAAACATGTAACAAACACAAACTAGTCATTGTTTTAAGTGATTTTAAAATTAATCAATTAAATTGTCATGGACCAGAATTAAAACCAAATTTAAAATATGTCCAGACCTGATATTTAATCTTTAAAAATCACTTACAAACATGCCAAAATCAATTTTACATTTAATTTTGAAAACTAGTTGTTAAACTAGCAATTTACATGCCAACTAGCACCTAGTTTCATAATTAACATGTACCATCAGGTATAAATAATTAAATCCGACCATTACCAGCCCTAATAACATCTTAGGACAGTATATTAACATGTCATATTAATTATAATACCTATCTAATCAATTAAAATCGTTTTTACACCAAAACAATGCAAAAAACTCAAAACAGAAAATTTCAGATTTGCATGTTTTCAAAATAACGATTTTTAATTAATTTTTTCATGCATCTAAAGCACTAAAATAAGCATGTCTAGGCTCTGATACCACTGATGGAATTTGACATGGTATGATAATCATGATAGCACAGCGGAAAGACAAAAATTTTATCATGCATACCACGCAATCCATAAACTAGAATCGAAAACATGCAATTTTAGAGTTTTGAAACTTACAACTTTAGATGCACTTCAAGACTTGATTTTGATGATGACCAGCAACTAAGATGAATTTATTTACCTTAGATCTTCACCACCAATGCCAAAGGAACAGCCTTTATGCCACTCCTCTCTATGTTCACACACACTTGCAAAGATAGCTTAAAATCAAGAGTGCTAGCTCTATATTTGTGTATTAGGCAATGGAATTGTTTGAAAGACACAAGAACTCTTCTTGTTCTTTCTTCTTTTCTTTCTATCTTAGTCACCTTCCATGAGAGAATTAAGAGCCAAAGGAATCTCTACCAATCCCACTAATAGTCTCATGGCTAAAAGAGAGAAGAAGAATAAAAGTGGCACCCACCATTATTCCTTTAATTCATTTAATATATATCACTTACTTTAGTCATGTGTGAGTGCCTTAAATTAGGTAGCAATTTCAGCCACTAACACTTAATAATTAAGAGATATATATTTTAATTTAAATTCTATTAGAATTTAAATTCAAATGGCATCATTTAGCTAATCAAAACAAACTTACTTAACTAAGGTAATTAGTTGCCAAATTTAACTAGGATTCCTAGTTTAAACTTTGGTTACTTTAATTCCCTCTCAAGTATTATATTTTGATTAAATATAATTTAGGATTTAATACTCAATTAACTTAATTATCCATAGATAATTAATCAATTGAAATTAAACCTAACACATGCCAGTAAATTTCTCTCGTGACCAATTGTTAACAGTAAAAATCTGTTCACCCATTGCATGCATTAATTTGACTTTAAATAAAAGTCTAAATTAATTTCCAATACAATTTTAAGCCCAGTGCTTTATGTGCGATCCTATAGGTCCATTTAATGTTGGCAATGAATTAATAAATTAATTCAAAGGCTATATATATTCTCTAGCAAGATATTATAGCATTCCAAATTAAATGAAAATGCATATGGCATTTGGTGACCTAATGCAATTTCGCATAGTCCCTTACCCATAAATATCAGAATTAATATAAGGCATGGAACTAGTCATCCTTATATACATTAATTCATTTCTTGATATTCCAGTGACACTGAACTCTCAGATAAATAATGATTACTCATTATTTCATCTCGGTATGGCCATACACTTCTCAGTTCACTGATCAAGTGGCCGGTGATATTTTTCTCTCTTATCGAGAGGGGTAATCCCTTCACTTCTCTCATGCTCTCTAACATGAATCAGTGCATACCCAATCATACCCGTACTTGTCACTCTGTTACGAGCACGTTAGGTGTATGTCAAAGTACACAGTAATTCATAAAGAGTTTCATAGAGATTTCAGGTCTAAGAACTCCGATACAAAACTTGCATATGAGAAACACTTATGACTTGTACCATGTAGTGTTCTCATGAGCGGATCGAATCCAGATACCATGTTCTTTAACATGTATCTATGATCTCTGATTGACACTCTTGTCCTAATGATTCGTAAGACAGAACTTATAAGATCAGAGAGAGCATACTAGTCTTAATTCATTTGTTATTCCCATAACAATGACTGACTAGGGATATTTAGAATGATGTCTCATTTGTTTCAAGGTCTTACAATCCATGTGCCTCACACATGATAACTTAAACCGAAACGACATTCTTGGATAGTTTTATCAATTGATATGCACAGGAATACAAAAGATAAAACTAATGCCTCATTTTATTAATTTCAAGTGTTTCGTTACAATGCATTGGGGCTAGGGCTTACACTAACAATAATGACTAGCCATAGGGATACATATGCCGCGGTTGCACCATGAGATTTACTTTATTGTATATATTTTTATTTGCCGGCACATTTAGAACTGGGATGTAGGGTCACATCAAGTGATTTGGTCCCTATTTACGTCATTCGAGCCCTTATCCCACATATTTGGTTTGAGATTTTTCACTGGTCATACTAGGAGCAAACTCATAATTATGAAAAATAAGGACTAAAATGTAAGTTTTCCCCATAAAAATGTTAATTATGTGATTTATGTATTAAAAAGTTGAAAAATAAGATCAAAGGGTTTAAAAAGGTAAAAATATAATTATACAAGAAAATAAGGACTAAATCATAAATTAGCATCAAGAAAAATGATTAAAGTGGTTAAAATTGTTAAATACCCCAATAAGGGCAAAATAATAATTTTTTAAAAGTTCAGGAACTAAATTGAAATTTTCACTTACTATGGAAAATTAGGGATTAAAGTGAAACTTTTACATTCATAATGAAATAAAAGTGAAATAAAGTTGAAACGAGAAAAATGGAGGTGATAATGGATCAACTATGATGAAAAGAAAAAATTAGGTACTAAATGGTAAATTACCACTTAAACCGAGAAATATAAGAAAAATGAAGTAAAAGAATGTCTAAATTAGTAGGTAAAATAATTAAAACTAAGAGAGCTAGAAAAAAATTAAATTAAAATTTTTAGCATAAATTGTTCAAGAAGGGTAAAATGGTAATTCTATATAATTTGTATTTTATTGGCATTGAAATTTTATATAGTTGTATCCACCACTAAGCAATACCATTGCTTAGCACGTAGTTTGTTGTGACCATGCGCAAGGATAGGTAACGAAGACTGAAGATAAGAATAACATGTACATATTAGGAAGAACTTAGTAATCTTTTTATGGGATGTAATTAATGTATATATTATAATGTATAATATAGTGAACCAGGAATACTTTAGTGTGTTACATAATGGCCATGTGCTTGGACCTATAATTGTGTTGTGATAGTGGATTGATCTTTAGAAGTGCTTATGTGATTGTTAAAGGTAAGGAGGAGGATGTTGTTTATTGGGAGTGTATTTGATCATACAAGTATTTGGGAAGCATGAAAAATAAGCCATCATGCTGCCCAAAATTTTACCAAATAAATAGTATATTATGCCCTAAACTAGTAATTAGAAATAATTAGTTAATTAAGTACTATGGTTATAAAGCAAGACAATACTGATAACTAATTAAGGTATGACATTATTTAATCGGGTGTCACAGCATGAGAGCAAGCATCTATTTTGATATGAAGGTAGAGAATTATTAGAAATAGTGATGTCTATGGTTAGAGGATTGTTGGTATGAAGGCTTAGAGCTAGACTCCTAGAAACTGTGGTGGGCTAGGCTTGGCTCACCCCAGTCTGAACTTGGCTCATCCCTATTTTAGCCTTCTTTTATCACATTACCTCGCCCAAGTTAGGTCTGTTCACCCTTTTCATGGCTGCAAAATAAATGTATAATGAGAATACATTAGATTCTTTCTCAATAAGTATAGAAATCTATTGCCTCTTTTCTTTTGATCGCTTTTTGTAATGAGCTAATATCACCTCTTCTTCCTTAATCAACACCAGTACGTCGTCATTCCTATTGACGAACCTTCCTTATGAAGTTTGAAAGGGATAATCCTATTTGCTCTCCATAATAAAGAAATGGTTTTTCCACTTCTTTAGGGAGTCTGGTTTTCCAATAAAGACACTATACCCAACTTAGGCTTAGACATAGTGATGAACAGTGAACTCTATATTATGCTCGAACATCCAGATCTATAAAGTTAAAATAGTCCTCCAAACATTGGGATAAAGCTACCCTACGGTGATATCATTGTAATTTAGAAAAGCTATTTTGAAATGGTTTAATAAAATGTTCACTCCGACCTCTATGTCAGCCTCATAGAGGACTATCCTCTTTTTGCCATTAAATTTTCCATTAGCTCAAAGTGAAGGATTTGGAGCTGAAAGATTGTACTGGTTAGATATCTCCAGCCTTTCCCTCAAGTCAAAGAGATTAAAAGTCTTGATAATGGAGCTAATGCTTCCCACCTTTAGGAAAGGATATAGTTCTTTCTTTTTTAGCTTGGCTTGAATTGTCCACCTCAAGATGGACTGCTAGTAGAAATGCTCAGAGAATTATCATCTAGAAAACCCTCACTAATCCTATCTCTATCACTTGAACTATCTGATTCACTCATTTTTAGGGAAAATAAATAGAGAAGCAAAAGTATCACTACAAATAAGAAAATTTGAATTACAAACCTATAAAAGATCGAAAGATAGAGTTGTGAAATAAAAGTGACTAAATGCAAGAGAACGATGAATGTAAGAAATGAATGAAGATAATGAGACAGGAAAAAGAGAAAAATGAGCAAAAGGTGAAAATGTAGAATGGAAGAAAGCTTTTTTAGTGGGATTGAACTGCATGATGGTTAACATTTGGATGGCCAAGATGGGCCGTGAGTTGATAAATTACCTAAATTAATTCCTTTGTGCAAAAATTAAGGCGACCTTAGGAATAGCTATTAGTAGCGGGAATTTAATGCCCCAAAATTTTAAGGTTGATAATTGAACTGAAAAATGAAAATTTTTACTAGTAATAGGATTAAATAATCAATTTTAGGCTTTGAATTAATATTTTTAGTTAAATAAAATATGACAATAACTAAGTAATGAAACAAAATACGGTAATAAATAATTAATTGATTATATATATATGCATATGTGTGTAAAAAAATAATAAACCAAGTAAATTGAGAGATATCTAGGTCTCTCTAAAAAATTTTTTACAAAAAAAAAAGAATGAGAGCAGAATTAAAAAAGATGAATGGCAAAGTAGATCGAGAGGGGAGAAAAAAAGAGAAAAGAAAGAGAGATGAAGCTAAGCAAAATCCTCACAAACGCCACCTGGACTCTACAACCAACGATAACCCTCGTGCCGCTTGCCACCACCTCCGATCATCGATTAGTCATCGCTTTCGCCGCTTATAGCCGTTATCAGCAACTCATGACGTCTCTCTCTCTCTCTCCATCTTTCTCTCTCTTCTGGCCACCATGAGCCATCATTTCTTCAATAGAGAACTTAATTCGGAGAGTGAGATTTAGCTTGACAAAGATAGATTAAAAGCTTGGAAAAAAATAAGATGCAGTGAGAAGAAAAGAGATGGGTAAAACATAAAAGCTTGAATTAGTAGATTTCTAGTGACTCTAAAGCTTTTGGGGAATTATTTTGGCAACAATAAGGTTAGTGGACCTTTAACTTCATTTTTCCTTAACTTTGTTTGGGTTATGTTTATATGGAAACTATTATTGCTATGAGATTTTTGATAAATTAGTTTAAGGCTCTGTTAATTAGCATGTAATGGTAATTTAAATTGAGTAAGGGATTAGGAAAAAAGGGGAGAAAAGGGTGGCAGATAGAGGAGGTTAGAAAGGGAGAATTTATGTTGAATATAAATTGAGTTCAAGTCTAACTTTAACAACAAATTAAGGTAAGTAAATGAAATAATTATCTTCTTAACTTCTAGTAATTCTATTTGATGGAAGAAATTGAACTTTTGGAGTAAAGGAGACTCATGATTTAAAAGTAGTTAGGGAGAATGGTCTATTTTCTCAAGAGTTATATATGTTAATTCTTTTGCAATTTGAAAGTAAGATTATATTATTTTTAGTTTTCTGAAAATCTAGCTTAGATATCTTTAACGTAATTTACAACTTGATTAGAAGAAGAAAGGGGATTTGTTTTGATAATTTGAACATTTCTATAAACTATTTTAATATTAGAATAATAAAATTAAAATAACTTGTCGATTTAGGAATTAAATTTGAAGAGCCTTTTTATCCTTATTCACGGGTTCATGAAATCATCAAAAGGACAACCCTATTTTGCTATGCATTTATGCCAAATGAAAAAAGGAAAGGGGAGTATAAATGAGTAATTTGTAGCCTAAAACTGCTATATATGTATAAATAATGGTATTTTTGAAAAAAAAAGTTGTCATCAATTCTTATCTCACGGGTTAGAAGGTTCTTAGTTTAGGGCAGTTTATCATGTTTGTATAATTCCATAAATTGCTTATTTCATTGCTAAAATTGCTCTTCTTGTGATGTATTTGGTTCAGCCAAATATGGTTTTGAGGCTATTGATGTGTTGAAGACAAATGTTATATAATCAATTTATTAGCTAAATTGATAGGCATAATTATTTGGTTGAAACTGTTAATATAGTGGTTGCCAACTCACTAATGCTTGTTCTTGAAGCAGGCTAGTTTTGTACATATTAATCAAAAGCAAATTAAAGGTTATTAATTTGAAGAGTTAAAGTGTCTTTGGGAGTAGGAAAGGGATATCTAACTATACAAAATTAATTTTTGACAATGGCTACGAATCATGTGGGAGTAGGAAAGGGATATCTAACTATACAAAATTAATTTTTGACAGTGGCTATGAATCATGTTGTATCACTTTTAGTTAAATGCTCATTCTATTCTATTTTAATTTATCTTTTAAAAATATGGAATAATTTTGGGGTTTTTATACCTAAATTAAAATAGAAAGAATAAGTAAGTGATCTAACAGACTATAAAAGGTTAAATTTAACAATCATTGTTTTGGGAACATTATATACTATAATAGTCATATCTCAAGATATATACATAATATGATTCTGTTTGGTTGGTTATAAATATCTTGTGTATGTGTGTAAGATACCATAATGAAGTTACAAACGAGGTATATATGTGACTCAATGGATGTTAGTAGTTAAAGCTTAATGTGAATTGATTGGGAGATGGTGAGAATTGGAAAATATATATATAAAAGTGTGTCTTTGGAATAACTTGTAACATTAATATCTAGCTTATCTATTTGACCATATGTGGGGTATTATAGATTTAGTTTAAGCATATATTGGTATATCAAGCTGCTAATGTATAAGATACTATTTATTTTGTTTAATGGTAGATAATATAAATATGATGTGTAAAATGTATTTGATTGGAAATTGTACAATCTAAAGAAATTAATTTGATGAAAAGTGACGATAAGTGGACATTTGAGTGTGTGTTGTTATGTAATGTGAAATATAGAAAGAGAGATGGAATGATGATTCTATATTTTCCTTTAGTAGTCTGGATAGGAATTGGAGTAATAGGATAAGGTTGGCATGCCAATTAAGGAGTCTAGCAGTACTACATTTTGACATGATTGTCGGATTGAATGGCTCCGTGAGCTCTTTCGGTGAATGTAATTAATTTGAATTTTGGATTGAATGATTTTGAGAGCTCGGTTCACACACACACACACACACACATATATATATATAATTGTAACATTGTGAATGTCAATAATGAGAAAAAGTTGAATATATATATATATATATATATATATATATATATATATATATATATATATATATATATATATATATATATATATATATATATATATATATATATATATATATATATATATATATATATATATAATGGTAACATTGTGAATGTCAGTAATGAGAAAAAGTTGAATGGATTGAATGGTTTTGAGAATTCACTGGATTATACTAGGGGCATAAACCAAAATTGAACAAATAAATAAAATTTTATACATGTATTTTAACTTGGTGTGATTAATTGTGATTGTGATTAATGTGAATTGTGATTAATTGGTATTTTGTACAAGTATTTGTATTGTGATTAATTGTGAGCATTCGAGATTTTATGTTTATGCCTAACTGGAATTATTTATTTATGAGGTAAAAGAGTCAATTTTTGAACATGACATTTAAGCTAGATTAGGCAAAATGGTGTAAGTGACTAAGAATTTTATGAAACTAATAATTTATACATGGTAAATGTGTTATTTACATTATTAAATGCCTTTATATTCAATGTTAGGCGAATGTAAATTGGTAAATAAAATTTATATAAGAAATGTACTAATACGAAACTATAAATTAAGTGTATGTTAAACTTTGAAATGTTAGAACTAAGAGGTTATGATTTCCTATATGGGATACGTAGGAAGCTTGAGAATTATCATCTCAAGTTCGAACCAAATCATATTAACATGACTATGAGCATTTTGACATGTATACCGCATAATGATGAAGCAACTTTTATGTAAATAGATATATAAATACGTGTACATGTAGGATTATTGTAAATTAATACTATTTTGAAGATGGATGTGCAAATTAAAATCGAGTATATGTGAAAATAATAAGTGTGATATGCTTTTAGTTTGATTGAGATAGAGTTAAAGAATAATGGAGAAAGGAAAAACATTGTGTGTTGGAATTCAAATTGGAGATGGATGGTAGAATAGATGAAATAGAAGTGTAAGCAATGATTGCAACAATGGTTAAATATAAAAGTTATAATTGGCTCTCTTAAAGGAAACTAAGTCCGACTATGACATCCGGATCTTTTAATTGATCGGATATAAGGTGTTACAAAGAAAATTGAAGATGCACATTGTTTTAATCACATGTCAGATCTGCAGATGCCTTAGCAACTTTAATGCTTCTTGACATAAGTGTTCGGTACTTTGGAGGGGACTTATGATGACCAAGCTCCATAACCAAGTTACTTCGAGCTACCCAATCATTTAGTTATTTGGATAGTACCCCGAATTTAAACTTATACCTCGGCAAAGATGTTAGTTATTTTTAAAGTTATATTAAAATAGGGACATTCAATTATCTAAATAGGATAAAAGTTCTATTTAGGGGTTCCAGCTCAATCCCTAATGAACAAAGATACCATACAAAGTTAGATTCCTATTTACGATAGGAACCCATCCTAACAAGCAAACTAAATCGTACCAGAGGTAGGAATCGTATCTTTATAAATAGGTATAATATTTTAGGTATTTCTCTCTCTTAGCAAATTTTACCCTAAATTATTTCTTAAAAAGTATTATTCTGATTTCACCGTTGAAGCTTTTACTGTCACACCCTTCTCGAAACAGTCTTTTCCCAAACGAAATTTAGCCGAAATCGGTACGTTTTTTTTTCTCGAACAAAATGAAACACTTTAAACACTAATACATTAAATTCCAAAATTATTCAACAGTCGTGTAAACAATTAAATATATACAAAATAACTTCAGGCCAAAAGTTTACATCAAACACTCATTCATCAATAATCATAAATATAGTCAAACCACAGTTCTGACTTTTACCTTAATTAACTAAGTATATACATGCCAAAAGCTTACATCAAACTAATAAAAAAATCTTCTCTTTCGATCTGGATCTACCGTATACTGTGCTCCCGCAATACTTCAAAACCTGCATGCAGTAAACACTACGTGCTGAGCATTAAATATGCCCAGTGGTGACTACTAATTCAAGAATTTTCCATAATAAAGCATAATTTTGTAATTTATGCTACTATTATTTTTATTTCATTAAACATTTTCTTTTACTTCGGTTAATATTAGTTATGTTATTAATTCGATTTTGGTAATCATTGTTCTTTTGTTTCCAAACTTTCAACTTTACTTTACAGTATCTTCTTAAATAGATCGATATCGAATTTACCTTTAACATTTACATTAATTTTTACTATAACTTTTACTTTTATCATTACTTTCGTTTTATCTTTTAGCCACAACAATTTAATTATCATTTTATTTAGCAATGTGTATTGGTACTTGTGTCTTTACTAGTACCAAAATAAACTATTTTTAATTCTTGATTTACTGTTCAATTATTCAATCTGTATTCTAATTACACTTCTCACTATTCATTCTTTTATTTTACTTTAACCTTTAACTAATAAATACATTACTATTAACAATCTTTTAAGCTTTATTGCAAAGTGATATAGCTATTTCGGGACACTTTGCAGTCAAATTATCTTTCCTTCTTTTATACATTACTTATGTTCAAATATTTGTTTGAGACTTATGTCTTTTACTTTTTCCTTATTAAATCAATTATGTGACTTTTTTTATTGTTTTACTCTTCATTTAACTTTTCTTTCAGAAAAACGTTACCTAAGCATTAAGTTTCACTTCATGTCATTGTCATCACTTTTTAACTTTAAGCAGGAAATTAATATTATTTTTCAAACTTGTCACTTTTCACAATATTGATTGGTATAAGAAATACCAATTAATTAAATTTATCTTTTTCATGTAAAACAAAATACATTTTAAATCCTTTTTCATTATAAAAGCTTAACTAAACATTGATTTAATATTTTATTCTTATAAAACCTTTATTTTTCTTTTTTTTATTAATTACATTTTTCAGAAACTTTTACAGATTTATTTCAACTTTTCATTTTCTTTCAAACGAAATATTTTTCGTTATAACTTTTTATATTCAATTCAATTAAACAGTAACAATTTATTTATTTCGATGCGTCCTTAGTACAATATAACAGGATTCTCAAAAATGATACTCGGGACTGGACCCTAAGGTTCCACTGAACAGATAAAGAAATGATCCCAAAAGATCAAGTCTCATAAAGCAGAAAAAAGATACACTTTCACATTCACTTTCATAGAAGCTATGAAGATAAAAAATCTCACCCATAGCAAAGTAAGTCGTCATGACTTGCACCGCAGTACAAAAGTGTCCCTATGGCTAGCCAATTATATCCAAAACAAGAATAACAATATCTGCTTATCGCTAAGGGCGAAATAATTAATTGTATTTGCAATCATGTTTTTTTTTTACATTTAAAAATCTTTAAGTTCTTTCTTTATTCCTTTGTACACTATATTCAAACCAAACACACTCTTTTAGTGTTTTGACTATTCAATAACTTTTTGTCTTTTCATTCATTTTATCTTTTCAAATCACTTTAGTGAATTATTATTCGATAATTCACTCAGATACTTGGGTTTTTTAGTTTTTTATACAAATTATGAATTATTGCATTATAATTCAAATTTTTCTTTTATTCTTTTTGTATAGTTCTTTACGAATTATTTTTCAATAATGCAAGGCTTGACTTTTTATGATTTTTCTTTTTCTGTCCAACTTTTCAATTATTCGATAGGCCGACTTTTATTTTGTCGGCAAATTTTTTTATAAACATTCACTCTTTTAATACTTTTTATTGACAAATTTATTTTGATAAATTAGTCACGCATTTATTTTACCACTTTTTACGCAATTAGGAATTCTATTAATATAATTCATTATTTTATACATCAAAAATACATAATTCGACTTTTTTTAAAGAATTATTTATTTCAAACACATAATTACAATTTTGCCATCATAAACTCATTTTAGTTCTTTAAACTAATCAATTGAAATACTTTATATTTCTCTACACTTAAATTATCATTTATAAATAAAATTATATTTTTAGTCCTTATTAACAATAAAATTCATTTTCTCAATAATTTAGCTATTATCTGACTATTTTATATTTACTTAAGCAATTTTCACTTGATTTACTTGCTTTTTACACTTTTAGAAAAAATTACCATTTTACCTTTCAACTTTCTTTTCTTTTTTTTCATTGTCTTTTCACTTATTTATCAATTTATTTCCATTACTTTCACTCATTTATTGAATTATTTATTAATAATTCATTATTCTTATTATTTTCAAGACTTAATATTGATTCCGAAAAATTCATCGATTAATTTTTTACTTTTTTTCGTTGACATTAATTTAATTTCTTTTTAATTCATCGATTTGGTCATTTTTATGCAATTATGTATAAATATTTCAATTATTTTCATTATATATATTCACATGAAAATTTCAATAAAATCACAATAAATTCCAATAAAATTTATTTATACATTATTTATTGGTCATTGTCATTTTTCATCAAATTAGTCATTTAATTCACTATAAATCACAATTTTCATTCAATACATACACTATATATAATCTTAAAAAATTTCAAATTAATTCTAAATATTCTCGAAAAATTTATAGACATTAATTATCATGTCTACTATTATTTTAAACTATCATACATATATTTTATGCATTTTTCTTACTATTTTCTTTCACCAAGAATTTTAGCCAACTTTACTTTTAAATTCTAAAATTTTTTTTCTCGCATTTTCACTTTTCATTTATCTTTTCTCTAGTCCAATTACAACTACCCAAACACAATTACATCAATTAGCTACTTTAAGTATTTTTACCTTAATTACATAATTAAGAAAAATTCATATTAATAGGGAACTAAAGGATTTTGTAGTCACTTGCCTTTTTTCATGCTTTAGCTTCCTTAACCTTCCTTTTCCATGTCTTAAACCAAAGAAATCCCTCCATCGCCATGAAAAACCCATGGGAGCCGAATTCTTCATCAAAGAAAACGCTATGATATCAACCTTTTTAGCCCAATTTAACCACAAAAATAAACTCTAAGCACCTAAAACTACATTTAGGTACCTTCAAATAAATTTAAAACCTTAAAAATCCCTTACCTCATTTTGATCACTAAACCTTTTCCTCTTGATTTCTCTTACTTTCCTCCTTCAAATCAAAGGCTTGAGGCTTGATTACTCATCTAGAGGGATGGAAATACAACTCATAAGTTGAAAGTTATGAGAGATCTTGAGTAAATAAGAAGCAAGAGAGAGAGGAGAAAAGAGGTACATTCAACCAAAAAGGAAGAGGAAGAAGGTGATCAATTTTTTTGGAGTTTTCTCCAGATTTCCAACCCTTATATACTTCTCTAATGGGCCAAAATTTGGGCTTGATGAGTGGGCTTTGCCCACTTAAACTTTAAGGCCATTTAAAACCTAATCCAATTTCTCTCTCTTTATTACTTCAAATCACTTCAAAAATGATTTCATTATTCTTAAAACATCAAAAATAGTTAGCACACAAATTTTTAGCTCAATCGGCGTCCGTTATCGATCTGATTCAAACTTATCGGTCTAATTCGACAACTGCTGGTGTCACCGAAAAATTCCATTCTCATCACCAAAATATTCTACATAAAAATTAATATAGGCACTCAAAATCTAGCAATATTCAGAGTTCGTTTACTATTTTTTATTATTTATGCAAAATCAAGTCTCCTTTTCTACCAGAGAAATCGACTCGCTACCTTTTTCGTATTTTTGACTTTTGGAGGCCCATTTGACCTCAAATTCACTTCAAATTTCAACACTAGGCTCACCATGACTATTTCTTCCTAATAGTCCAATGAAATATTTTTGACTTTCGGATGTCCTTTCGGACCCGGAAAATACTATTTACTGCCGGAAAGTACTATTAACTGCTGATCTGGTGTTGAGACCATTACATTTACTCATCAAAAATTCCAGCAGAATTTTTTTGTTTTCAGATATTCAAGTGGCCTCAAAAGGAAGTTTCATTAAAATTTAACCCAGATAATATTCTGATAATCCAAACTATTAAAACAAGATTTATCCCATTTTGTCCAATTTTTTTGGATTCGTATAGCTTTCGAATTGGATAACATTTTTTATATATTTTATTTATTAGAGATTTTAAGGGGTTTTTTTATAAATAGTGTATCTAACAAAAATATTTAGCATTTTGGTGTATTTTGAAAAATAATTGAGAAAATGAGGTGTTTTAATTTATTTCCACAATCCATAGCTATGAAATATGCAATGTAAACGCAAATCAAGGTGAAGGCAGAGGATGGGTAAAAAGGCAGTTTATTTTCGTAGCTGACCACTACTGAAATGACTTCATTATTTTTATTTAAAATTGTATATGATACGGAGTGTGGCATAACAGTAAGCATGCATATAGTCCTCCCTACGACGTTCCAAGTTCGAATCCTATGAAAATTCTCATTTTTTTTTAATGTTGAACACTTAATAAGTATATATAACATATTAAACATATAAACAAATTGCCAAACTTAGTTGAATGGTAAAACTGCACACCATTAGCAGTAGGCGTGCGGGTTGAAATGTTAGCAGCAATCATTTTTTTCTTATTTTTGATATTTGAATTTACAATTAATTTTTACATTAATTTACATACTTCAATTAATTTAAATTTATAATTAATTTTTTAATTTTTTTTCTTATTTTTGATTTGAATTTACAATTAATTTTTACATTAATTTACATACTTCAATTAATTTAAATTTATAATTAATTTTTTAATTTGGTTGTTGTTAAGATTCAAACAAGTAATTAATTTTTTAGTTAAGATTCAAATAAGCAATTAATTTTTTATTTGAAAATTTAATTATAAATTTTAATTAATTGAAGTATATAAATTAATGTAAAAATTAATTAAAAATTTTAATATGAAAAATAATTTTAAAATTTATTTCATATTATCTTTATTTATTTGAAAATTTTAATTATAAATTTTAATTAATTGAATTATGAAAGTTAATGTAAAAAATATTGTAAGTTTTAATATGAAAAATAATTTTATAATTTATTTAACATTATCTTTATTTATTTGAAAAACTAATTATAAAAATTAATTAATTGAAGTATAAAAATTAATTGTACGTAATTTGTGCCATTCAATTAAAAAATTAATTAAATTTTTGAATCTTAACTAAAAAATTAATTGCATGTTTGAATCTTAACAACAATCAAATTAAAAAATTAATTATAAATTTTAATTAATTGAAATATGTAAATTAATGTAAAAATTAATTGTAAATTCTAATATAAAAAATAAAAAAAATTGTTACTAACATTCAAATGCCTGCTAATAATGATGTGCAATTTTTATCATTATACTGAGGTTGGCAATTTGTTTATATGTTCAATATGTTATATATAATTATTAAGTCTTCAACATAAAAAAAAAAAGAAATGAGAATTTTTATAAGATTTGACATGGGATGTTGCAGGGAGGATTATGTGTGTGCATATTGTTATGCCATATTCCGTATTGAATACAATTTCAAATAAAAATAATGAAGCCATTTTTGCAGTGGTCAGTTACGAAAATGGGCTACCTTCTGATCCATCCCCTGCCTTCACCTCGGTTTATGTATAACTGCAAATTTTGCAGCTATGAGTTGCGAAAATGAATTAAAATACCTTATTTTTCCAATTATTTTTCAAAACATACCAAAATGCTAAATATTTTTATCAAATATATTATTTATAAAGAAGTCCTGATTTTAAGTATGTTATATGAGAATGTTTCTTTCTCTGCTTGTGGAAGAAGAAGAGAAAATGCATAATTAATTTTTACATTTTTTTATGTGTTTATGTGAGGTAAGTGCTACATAAGCTATTTTTTTATTTGCTGAAGGTGAAATTTGGCCCTTAATATTTGACAAAAAGGGCAACATAGTTCTTAAAATTCCATTTGGTGCAATGTCAACCTCGAAGTTTGAAAATCGGTTCAATATCATCCTAACGCTAACGTCATCGTTTGTTTGACCAGCTGCCGTCAATTGACCGCTAACCTTAGGAGTGTACACGGGTTTGGATCTTCCTGTACCAAACCGAAGAACCGAAAAAAAAGATCCAAAACGAACTATACCGTTGACTTTTTTACTAAAACCGAATCGAATTGTACCGTTAACTTTATTTTGAACGGATCTGAATATTTAACCAAGAACCGGACCGAGAACCGTATTGAACTGTATTGAATTGTCTTGTACCGAATTATACAGAAAGATTAGATATTTATTAATTATTATATATAATACTAGTAATTTATATATAAATATTACTTATAATTTTTATTCTATATGTACTGCATAAATTTAAGTTTATAATTATTTAAGTTATATATTTTAATACACAAAATTAAGATAAAAATTAGTTAATAAATTAAACTAAATATTTTAATTATTAAGAACAAAAATTTAATTATTATAATAATCATTTTATATATATGAATATGAATATAAATATGAATATGAATATTAAAATGAATATATAACTAAAATAATTTGTATTTAATTTAATCTATCTTTAATATCACTCAACTACTATTTTATTTTCTTTATAAATTTTTATATAAATATTTAAGTTAATCAATTTATCATATAAGTACTTTATCAATTAATTTCATTTACTGTGAGTATCAATTAACTAATACTCATATATTTTTAGGACAATACCTTTATGAATATCTAAATTAATAATATAATTAAATATATTTATTATATATAATGAAATATTACCAATTATTGTATTATATAAGTGTATAATTTTTTTACCAATTAATTTCATTTATTTTTAGTGTCGTTCAACTAGTATGTATATATTTTCGTACAATACAAATATTAATAATGAAGTTGTAAATCAATAATGTCATTATATATAGTTATTGTATATAAAAACTTTATCAATTAATATAATTATTTGAGTATGTAATTATCTTATCAATTAATTTTTTCACAACACCTATATGAGTAATTAAGTATTTAAATTAACAATACATTTATATACAATTATTATATTAATAAAAATTTACCAATTTGTGTTTGTATGTGTGTGTGTGTGTGTGTGTGTGTATATATATATATATAAAATTTCCTTAACAATTAATTTTATTTTTTTTCAATATCATTCAACTAGTATTCATCTATTTTTGCATAATATCTTTATGCATAATTACGTATGCAAATTAACAATATAATTATATATGTATATAATCACATTATCAATTAACGTAATTATTTGAGTATATAATCATATTAACAATCAATTTCATTTCCTTTCAGTATCAATCAACTAAATTTCATCTATTTATGCACAATACTTATATAAGTAATTAAGTATTTAAATTAATAATGTAATTGTATAAAATTATTATATTAATGAAATTTTATCAATTAATTTCCGCACAATATATATATATATATATATATATATATATATATATATATATATATATAGTAATAGAATTGTAAATCAATTATATTATCAGTTAACTTTATTTACTTTTATATCATGAATGATTGAATGTACTTATATGAGTACATAAACATCTTATCAATTAATTTTATTTATTTTTAGTATTACTCAAATAGTATTCATTTGGTAAACAACTTGAATATTAAGAAATACATAAAAAAGATATAAAGATTTATTAAATTACAATAAGAGTTATAATTTTATTTTCTTCTCTAACGTTTTCTTAAATATCTATATTTCTTTTAACACTAAAAAGATAACACCAGCTTATTTATAATTTTTATAATTTTTATTATATATATAAATATTACTTATAATTTTTATTCTATATGTACTGCATAAATTTAAGTTCATAATTATTTAAGTTATATATTTTAATACACAAAATTAAGATAATAATTAGTTAATAAATTAAACTAAATATTTTAATTATTAAGAACATAAATTTAATTATTATAATAATCATTCTATATATATGAATATGAATATAAATATGAATATGAATATGAATATGAATATGAATATATAACTAAAATAATTTGTATTTAATTTAATCTATCTTAATATCACTCAACTACTATTTTATTTTCTTTATAAATTTTTATATAAATATCCAGATTCGTTCCAAATAAAGTCAACGATACAATTCGGTTCGGTTCTAGTCAAATAGTCAACGGTATAGTTCATTTTGGATCTTTTTTTTCGATTTTTCGATTCGATACAGGAAGATCCATACCCGTGTACACCCCTAAGGTTAGCGGTCAACTGACGGCAGCTGGTCAAACAAACGGTGACGTTAGCGTTAGGATGATATTGCACCGATTTTCAAACTTCGAGATTGACATTGCACCAAATGAAATTTTAAGAACTATGTTGCCCTTTTTGTCAAATATTAAGGGCCAAATTTCACCTTCAGCAAATAAAAAAATAGCTTATGCAGCACTTACCTAACTAAAACATAAAAAAATGTAAAAATTAATTCTGCATTTTCTCTTCTTATTCCACAAGCAGAGAAAGAAACATTCTTATATAGCATACTTAAAATCAGGAATTTTTTATAAATAATGTATTTGATAAAAATATTTAGCATTTTGGTATGTTTTGAAAAATAAGGTATTTTAATTCATTTTCGCAACTCATTGCTGCAGAATCTGCAGTTTATACATAAATCGAGGTGAAGGCTGGGGATGGATCAGAAGGTAGCCCATTTTCGTAGCTGACCACTACAAAAATGGCTTCATTATTTTTATTTGAAATTGTATTCAATACGGAATATGGCATAACGATATGCACACACATAATCCTCCCTGCAACATCCCATGTCAAATCTTATAAAAATTCTCGTTTCTTTTTTTTTTATGTTGAAGACTTAATAATTATATATAACATATTGAACATATAAACAAATTGCCAACCTCAATTTAATGATAAAAATTGCACACTATTATTAGCAGGCATTTGAATGTTAGTAACAAACTTTTTTTTTATTTTTTATATTAGAATTTACAATTAATTTTTACATTAATTTACATACTTCAATTAATTAAAATTTATAATTAATTTTTTAATTTGATTGTTGTTAAGATTCAAACGTGCAATTTATTGTAATAATCATTCTATATATATGAATATGAATATGAATATATAACTAAAATAATTTGTATTTAATTTAATCTATCTTTAATATCACTCAACTACTATTTTATTTTATTTATAAATTTTTATATAAATATTTAAGTTAATCAATTTATCATATAAATACTTTATCAATTAATTTCATTTACTGTGAGGATCAATTAACTAATACTCATATATTTTTAGGACAATACCTTTATGAATATCTAAATTAATAATATAATTAAATATATTTATTATATATAATGAAATATTACCAATTAATGTATTATATAAGTGTATAATTATTTTATCAATTAATTTTATTTATTTTTAGTGTCATTCAACTAGTATAAATATATTTTCGTACAATACATATATTAATAATGAAGGTGTAAATCAATAATGTGATTATATATAGTTATTGTATATAAAAATTTTATCAATTAATATAATTATTTGAGTATGTAATTATCTTATTTAACTAAAACATAAAAAAATGTAAAAATTAATTCTGCATTTTCTCTTCTTCTTCCACAAGCAGAGAAAGAAACATTCTTATATAGCATACTTAAAATCAGGACTTTTTTATAAATAATGTATTTGATAAAAATATTTAGCATTTTGGTATGTTTTGAAAAATAAGGTATTTTAATTCATTTTCGCAACTCATTGCTGCAGAATCTGCAGTTTATACATAAATCGAGGTGAAGGCTGGGGATGGATCAGAAGGTAGCCCATTTTCGTAGCTGACCACTACAAAAATGGCTTCATTATTTTTATTTGAAATTGTATTCAATACGGAATATGGCATAACGATATGCACACACATAATCCTCCCTGCAACATCCCATGTCAAATCTTATAAAAATTCTCGTTTCTTTTTTTTTTTTATGTTGAAGACTTAATAATTATATATAACATATTGAACATATAAACAAATTGCCAACCTCAATTTAATGATAAAAATTGCACACTATTATTAGCAGGCATTTGAATGTTAGTAACAAACTTTTTTTTATTTTTTATATTAGAATTTACAATTAATTTTTACATTAATTTACATACTTCAATTAATTAAAATTTATAATTAATTTTTTAATTTGATTGTTGTTAAGATTCAAACGTGCAATTTATTGTAATAATCATTCTATATATATGAATATGAATATGAATATATAACTAAAATAATTTGTATTTAATTTAATCTATCTTTAATATCACTCAACTACTATTTTATTTTATTTATAAATTTTTATATAAATATTTAAGTTAATCAATTTATCATATAAATACTTTATCAATTAATTTCATTTACTGTGAGGATCAATTAACTAATACTCATATATTTTTAGGACAATACCTTTATGAATATCTAAATTAATAATATAATTAAATATATTTATTATATATAATGAAATATTACCAATTAATGTATTATATAAGTGTATAATTATTTTATCAATTAATTTTATTTATTTTTAGTGTCATTCAACTAGTATAAATATATTTTCGTACAATACATATATTAATAATGAAGGTGTAAATCAATAATGTGATTATATATAGTTATTGTATATAAAAATTTTATCAATTAATATAATTATTTGAGTATGTAATTATCTTATCAATTGATTTTTTCACAATACCTATATGAGTAATTGAGTTTTTAAATTAACAATACATTTATATAAAATTATTATATTAATAAAATTTTACCAATTTGTGTATGTATGTATGTATGTATGTATGTATGTATGTATGTATATATGTATATATATATATATATATATATATATATATATATATATATATATATATATATAATTGCCTTAACAATTAATTTTATTTACTTTCAATATCATTCAACTAGTATTCATCTATTTTTGCACAATATCTTTATGCGTAATTACGTATGCAAATTAACAATATAATTATATATATATATATAATCACATTATCAATTAACGTAATTATATGAGTGTATAATCATATTAACAATCAATTTCATTTCCTTTCAGTATCAATCAACTAAATTTCATCTATTTATGCAATATACTTATATAAGTAATTAAGTATTTAAATTAATAATGTAATTGTATAAAATTATTATATTAATGAAATTTTATCAATTAATTTCCGCACAATATATATATATTAGTAATGGAATTGTAAATCAATTATATTATCAGTTAACTTTATTTACTTTTATATCATGAATGATTGAATGTACTTATATGAGTACATAAACATCTTATCAATTAATTTTATTTATTTTTAGTATTGCTCAAATAGTATTCATTTGGTAAACAACTTGAATATTAAGAAATACAAAAAAAGATATAAAGATTTATTAAATTACAATAAGAGTTATAATTTTATTTTGTTCTCTAACGTTTTTTTAAATATCTATATTTCTTTTAACACTAAAAAGATAACATCGGCTTACTTATAATTTTTATAATTTTTATTCTATATGTACTGCATAAATTTAAGTTCACAATTATTTAAGTTATATATTTTAAAACACAAAATTAAGATAATAATTAGTTAATAAATTAAACTAAATATTTTGATTATTAAGAACATAAATTTAATTATTATAATAATCATTCTGTATATATGAATATGAATGTATAACTAAAATAATTTGTATTTAATTTAATCTATCTTTAATATCACTCAACTACTATTTTATTTTCTTTATAAATTTTTATATAAATATCCAGATCCATTCCAAATAAAGTCAACGGTACAATTCGGTTCGGTTCTAGTCAAATAGTCAACGGTACAGTTTGTTTTGGATCTTTTTTTTTGGTTTGTCGGTTCGGTACAGGAAGATTCAGACCCGTATACACCCCTAAGGTTAGTGGTCAACTGACGGCAGCTGGTCAAACAAACGGTGACGTTAGCGTTAGGATGATATTGCACCGATTTTCAAACTTCGAGGTTGACATTGCACCAAATGAAATTTTAAGAACTATGTTGCCCTTTTTGTCAAATATTAAGGGCCAAATTTAACCTTCAACAAATAAAAAAATAGATTATGTAGCACTTACCTCACATAAAACATAAAAAAAATGTAAAAATTAATTCTGCATTTTCTCTTCTTCTTCCACAAGCAGAGAAAGAAACATTCTTATATAGCATACTTAAAATCAGGACTTTTTTACAAATAATGTATTTGATAAAAATATTTAGCATTTTGGTATGTTTTGAAAAATAATTGGAAAAATAAGGTATTTTAATTCATTTTCGCAACTCATAGCTGCATAATCTGCAGTTTATACATAAATCAAGGTGAAGGCAGGGGATGGATCAGAAGGTAGCCCATTTTCGTAGTTGACCACTGCAAAAATGGCTTCATTATTTTTATTTGAAATTGTATTCAATACGGAATATGGCATAACGATATGCACACACATAATCCTCCCTGCAACATCCCATGTCAAATCTTATAAAAATTCTCATTTCTTTTTTTTTTCTTATGTTGAAGACTTAATAATTATATATAACATATTGAACATATAAACAAATTGCCAACCTCATTTTAATGATAAAAATTGCACACCATTATTAGCAGGCATTTGAATGTTGGTAACAAACTTTTTTTTTATTTTTTATATTAGAATTTACAATTAATTTTTACATTAATTTACATACTTCATTTAATTAAAATTTATAATTAATTTTTTAATTTGATTGTTGTTAAGATTCAAACATGCAATTTATTATAATAATCATTATATATATATGAATATGAACATAAATATGAATATATAACTAAAATAATTTGTATTTAATTTAATCTATCTTTAATATCACTCAACTACTATTTTATTTTCTTTATAAATTTTTATATAAATATTTAAGTTAATCAATTTATCATATAAGTACTTTATCAATTAATTTTATTTACTGTGAGTATCAATTAACTAATACTCATATATTTTTAGGACAATACCTTTATGAATATCTAAATTAATAATATAATTAAATATATTTATTATATATAATGAAATATTATCAATTATTGTATTATATAAGTGTATAATTATTTTACCAATTAATTTCATTTATTTTTAGTGTCATTCAACTAGTATGTATATATTTTCGTACAATACATATATTAATAATGAAGTTGTAAATCAATAATGTGATTATATATAGTTATTGTATATAAAAATTTTATCAATTAATATAATTATTTGAGTATGTAATTATCTTATCAATTAATTTTTTCACAATACCTATATGAGTAATTGAGTATTTAAATTAACAATACATTTATATACAATTATTATATTAATAAAATTTTACCAATTTGTGTGTGTGTGTGTGTGTGTCTATATATATATATATATATATATATATATATATATATAATCGCCTTAACATTTAATTTTATTTTCTTTCAATATCATTCAACTATTATTCATCTATTTTTTCACAATATCTTTATGCATAATTATGTATGCAAATTAACAATATAATTATATATGTATATAATCACATTAGCAATTAACGTAATTATATGAGTATATAATCATATTAACAATCAATTTCATTTCCTTTCAGTATCAATCAACTAAATTTCATCTATTTCTGCAAAATACTTATATAAGTAATTAAGTATTTAAATTAATAATGTAATTGTATAAAATTATTATATTAATGAAATTTTATCAATTAATTTTTGCACAATATATATATATATTAATAATGGAATTGTAAATCAATTATATTATCAGTTAACTTTATTTACTTTTATATCATAAATGATTGAATGTACTTATATGAGTACATAAACATCTTATCAATTAATTTTATTTATTTTTAGTATTACTCAAATAGTATTCATTTGGTAAACAACTTGAATATTAAGAAATACATAAAAAAGATATAAAGATTTATTAAATTACAATAAGAGTTATAATTTTATTTTGTTCTCTAACGTTTTTTTAAATATCTATATTTCTTTTAACACTAAAAAGATAACATCAGCTTATAAAATAATTCATTTTATAAATTATTTTAGTAATACTATTAATTTAATAGTTATTTAAAAATATCTTATAATTACTCTCATTTTTATAAATAATGGTAAATATAAATTATTTTTTAATGGTAAAAAATTGAATTGAAGATAAAAATTATTAAAAATTTTAAGAGGGAAAGGTTTTTTATTTTGAATTTTCGGAGGGAGCTAATTGTCGGAAATGGGAGCTAATTTTCGGAGAGAAAAAATTTTAAGAGGGAAAGTTTTTTATTTTTTATTAGGGTGACAATAATTTAGGTTTAGGTTTAATTTTCTCTTCCTTTCACCCTTTATTCTTTCCCATTTTCGCCTCCCCTCCCTCTACCTTCCTCGCTCTCCTCTCACCACTGCCAGTCTCTGCCTCTCACCACTGCCATCCGGTCTCTGCCTCTCACCACTACTAGGTAACTGATGTAGCTTTGTGTTTCTTTTCTTTTCTGTTGGTTTCCCATTTTCTTTTCTGTTTGTTTCCTTGGAATCCCTTACTCACCTAATTCCTTACTCAGTCTCTGCAAAAGTTGGAATTTCAAGGGCCAATATTGAGGGTTATGTTGGTGTGATTGCAACTCTTAAACTTCAATACAAAGATTCACCTAATTCCTATTCCTATATGCATATTGGAAGGTAATCGATCCATTCAGGTGTTAATTTGCTTGTTGAATCTGTGGTTATATCAAGAATTTGCAGGGGCCAAACATTCTGAATTCACAACAGGGAACTGATGTTGGTGTTTAGTTATTTATCTGCGTTATTTGGTTAGATCATTCTGAAACTAGTTTTATCATCGTTTGAAATTTTTAGTATTTCCTTTGGTTTTGTCTTTCGATGTGCTATTCTCTTCAACAGTTTACGGTAGCTTATGATCTTCCTTTTATCTCTTGCAAGATAAGTTATCAGTTTAAAATTATTTTTAATTTTTAAGTGAGTTTTTTGTGGAAAAGATTGTTTTTAAGACATCAAATCATTTTCAGAATATTGTACCTAAGAAAAACGAACACTGAATATGAATATATTATAATATAGTAGTGTAGTGATTTTATTAGCTGAGGATTGCAACTGTAACTCCAATTTGAAGATAAGATAGAATATTATGAAATTAATCTCTTGTTTCACCTCAAAACAATAGGCATTCACGGTATGATACAAATTATTATTAACTACCTGATTATAGCTAAACTGATTAAAAGTTGATATTTAAAATGCTTGCTTCTTTTTCTCTTGATAATGTTAGAGTAACTATTGGCATTGGGGAAAGGTGACTTCTACATCAAATTGTAACACTAAACAGATGTTCTTTTATTAGAATATATGTAAACAAATATTCTTAGTATAATATTATTGATCTGAAATTATCTCAATTGTAATTATAAGATTCAACTTCTAGTTTGAAATAATAATAATAAAAAAAGATTCAACTTCTTGGCAACTTTGAGCCTAAGCATATAGATTTTTCGTTTGGGCTGAAACCCACATAGCCCATATGTTATTAAGGCACAAATAAGGATTTTGTATGCCTGGGATAGGTCCATCATCCCATTCCACTTCCCAAATGCGTACAACTTCAACAATTTTAATTTCCCCTTCTCATCTCAGGCATGAAGATACACCGTATCACAACCCATTGAGGACTAGAAAAAAATTTAGAAATTTAGAAATCATCAACTGATTTGAAATTTGATTTCACAAAAAATAGAATTTTACTAGAGTAAGTAACCTATAATTCTTACATGATAACCATAAATGTAGAGTGCATCAATATTATAAAATGCAAAGGAAGACTGTTGAATGTTGATTTTTAAGTAATGTATTTTGACTTAAATTTTAATTATCCTTGTTGAGATATTTTAATTGCATTTGTATTTATTATTGTGTGTATTTATTTTGTATTTAAAATTATTGATTTATCTGAAGTTCTAAATTATACTATATTGTATTGTTTTGTATTGAAAGAATCGAAGAACCGTACCGAATTGTACCAAATTTTTATAGAACTATATCGAATTGTACCGAATTTTCAAGACAGTTACAATACTTTATTTTTAAAATCCCCGAAATTTCAAGACAATACAGAGATTTATAAATCCCCAAATTTAACCTAGTACCTTGGTTGACACGTGGCACTCCACCTGATGATATGTGAATGATGATGTGGCATTTGAGGGACACATCAACTAACATGTATCCCTCATGTGCATGACATGTGATCTTAAAAAAAAGAAACTTATCGACGATAAAAAGAATTACTAATAGTCTAAATTTCATTGCTAATGGCAAAATTCACTACTTCTGTATATCTTTAGCTACTAAAATTGTTGTCGCTAATTTTGTTGCTAATTTCCTTTATTTAATAGCAAACAAAATAAAATTACATGAATTATGTCATTTACAATTCACATCTCATAAAAAATAATAGTACAACCTTCATAGTGTCAAAATTCAACAATCTATTAAGTGAAAAAAGAGCAAGTCATACTTAAAAATATAAGTTGACTACTAATAATAGGTGCTGCAAATTTAATTATTTAAGAAAATTTGATTACTAATAACAAAATTTGATTCTCTTATTATGATATAAAAATTCTAATATGATTTTAATCCATATACAAAATCATAATTGGCATAAACTATTAAAGCAGTAACTATGAGAAATTAAGCACACTACTGCAAGCACATACATAAAATCATTAATTAATCAACAATAACATGATGCTCGGGATTTGGGAGTGGAAGCATTACTAATAAGACAATCTCTAATTGCTTTGAGCTTCGAAAGAGCATTGCTTATGCTAATGCAATTATCTAGAGATTCTGCAATGTAACATAATCCACTCCTAATAATTGTTATCACACATTGATCTAAGATTTTGGGTACTGTAGATTATCCATCATCATGGCAATTTTTCATTAGTTGTAGCAGTTCGGGATTAATCACTTGCATTATATTGGCGGGGAAAGTTGATTGCACCCATTCAACCAAATTATTCTCTTCATTCTTGAAAATGTCATCAGTACGACTTTTGCCAGTGAATAACTCTAGTAATGTCACTACAAAGCTGTATATATGTCTAGCAATTGATGGATTTACTTTTAGGTAGTACTCTGCATGCGTTAAGAAAAGTAATATTTAGTATTCTTTCAAATTATATTTTATGAATGGAACCATGCTTAAACAAAGATTAAGAAACCGTAAATAAAAACATAAACTAAATCCATCAAAGCCATCAAGGAAAATCATACGGTTCTGAGTTTGTTAACCATTAATCCCAAGTAAATATCTATAATTTCATCAAACCAAAAAGCCTAACTCAATTTATTTTTTTATAACCACTAAAAGAACACCACAACTTTACTTGGCAGCAAATCAAGTTTAACAGCCAATATCAGCACATATTTCCTTCAAAATTACACATAATTTATATAATAATTAAAAAGAGGATTTGAAAGCCATACGTATCTCGCTAAAGCCCCAAATTCCA